>CM024758.1:69285532-69399018 GCA_014218235.1 Colocasia esculenta
CTTGTCTTGTGACTTCATCCATTACGTCCTCTTCAGTTCTTCATTATCGGGAACACATGAGGCCTCCTCTCTTGAACACCAGTCTTCCATCCTCAGTCATAGCGAAGTCCTGGTCTTTGTGTTAAGATTCCTTGATGCGAACTAAGAATGGATCATTATCTTGTTAGGGTTTCAATCTCTTCAGCAAGTCGGATTGAATCTTGATATTGCAAATCAAGACTCGATCATCTCTATTTCAATAGTTAAGTCTAACCTTGCGAATTGTTCTAATAGTTGCATCTCTCTAAGGACTAACTTGCAGTCTTCTTTGCGGATCAAAATTTTTCTTAGAATATCCTTCAATTTAGGCTATAACATTAAATATGAACAATTGTATGATGTTTGGCGATGGTTATGAAACATATGCCATTGGCTTCCTATTAAGAGCATCAGCCACGACATTACCCTTTCCTGGATGGTATTAGATGTTGAAGTCGAACCTTCAAATATTCTAGCCATCTTCTCTGTCTCATGTTGAGTTCCTTCTGAGAGCTAAGTACTTCAGGCTTTTATGGTCTGAGTAGACAGTGAATTTCTCACCATACAAGTAATGTCTCCCAGATCTTAAGGCAAAGACCACGACAGTCAACTCTAGATCATGACAGGGTAGTTGACTTCATGTTCTTCAGTTGTCTTGAAGAATAAGCAATAACCTTCTCTTTTTGCATCAATACACAACCTAGCCCAATCCCTGAGGCATCGGTGTACAGAGAAACCTTCTCCTCTATTAGCAGAGCGAGAACAGGTGCTGAGGTAAGACAATCTTTAAGAGTTTGGAAACTTTTCTCACACTCATTACTCCAGGAGTATGGATTCTCCTTTCGTGTTTAGTAGTGTGAGAAGAACGGAGATCTTGGAGAAGTCCTTAATGAACTGCCTATAGTAGCCAGCCAGTCCTAAGAAGCTTCTGATTCTTGTGACATTGGTGGTCTCTCCCAATTGAGTACAACTTTGACTTTGGAGGATCAACTGAGATGCCGTCCTTTGAGATGCATGGCCCAAGAAGGACACTTCTTCGAGCCAGAATTCGCACTGCTCAGCTTTGCGTACAGTTTGTTGTCTCGCAAGACTTGCAGTGCAATCTTCAGATGTTCTTCATGCTCTTCTTGGTCTTTGAATAAATGAGGATGTCATCGATGAAGACGACCACAAACTTGTCAAGGTATGGCCGATATATGCTGTTCATAGTTGCATAAAGCTGCAGGAGCATTGGTTAGACCAAAGGCATAACGACGAATTCATAGTGTCCATACCTGCTCCAGAAAGCCGTTTTGAAGATATCGTCATCCTTGATCCTCATTTGGTGATAGACAGATCGAAGATCGATCTTGGAGAAATATCAAGCTCCAGATATTTGGTCGAATAGTTCATCGACCCTAGGCAATGGGTATTTGTTCTTGATGGTTAGTGACTGAGTTGACGATAGTCGATGCATAGCCTCATTGATCCATCTTTCTTCTTGACGAATAAGCACAGGTGCTCCCCATGGGGAAGTACTCGATCTAATGAACCCTTTCTCTAGCAGCTCCCCGCAGTTCCTTTAGCTCGACAGGTGACATCCGGTACAGTTGTCTGATACCGGGCAGCTCCAGGGATCAACTCTATGGCAAAGTTGACCTCTCGTTCTGGGGGAATCCCTGGCAAATCTTCAGGAAACACATCGGGAAAAATCCTGGACTATGTGGATGTCTTCTATCTTAGAACCCTTCTTTTCAATTACTAGGCTGCAAGGAAAGTAAAACAACCTTTCCTTATCATGTTATGGGCTTTTATGGCGGAGATTAGAGACATTCGTCTCTTATGTCTAATCCCAGAGAATGCCAATTTAGGAAAGCCACTAAAGGTCACCTTCCCTTTCTTACAATCGACACTTGCCCCATATGGGACAACCAGTCGGCTCCAAAATTACATCGTAGCCTTCCATGGGCATACAACCAGGTCGCTTTTAGGTTATCATCTCGATCATTACATCGGTAGAGGGAAAGTATTTGTTTAGTTTCTCCTTCTCTCCTAGTGGCGTTGTGATAGAGAACTCACAACCCATGGATATAGGTTTGCAGTTAGGGTATCAGCAAAGTGTTGAGATATAAATGAATGAGTTGCTCCAGTATCAAATAAAACAAAAGCTGATAAGGAGAAAACTTGTAGGGTACCTTCTACCATGCCACCTTCCTAGTGGGCTCTTCATTGTGCAGGGCTTACAGTCGGCCCTATTTCTTAAGCTCATTATGGCGCCTCTCATGTTCTTTCAATAGTGGGCACTCGGGGATGCGGTGCTCGGGCTTCACAGCGCAACATGCACTGGCTTTCCTCCAACACTCGTCATCAGTGTGACCTGGCTTGTCACAGTGCTTGCAGTTACTTTTTTTTAGAGTGTTAGGGACAATAGCTTTAGGTTTCCTTTCTTGGCTGGGTCCCTCCGTGATGTTGAAGGGAGCTTCTTGCCATTGTTTGGCTTAGCAGATGATTTCCCTGAGGTCATTTCCTTCTTCACGAACTTCCCTTTGATACAGTCAGTGGTAGTCTCGTAAGTCCGTAGCATCTTCTAGTAATTGGGCCTTCTTCACCATCTCGGTGTAGGTCTGGATGTCGAGAGGGCTAGTTGAGTGATATATTGTGGCTTAAGGCCGTTGAGAAAGTGCTTAGCCTTCATTCTTTCAGTATTCACCAGGTGTGCAACATAGCGTGCCAGTCTTGAAAATTGGGCTTCATATTCGGCACAGTCAGCTCCACAGTTCAGAGCAGCGAATTCCGCAACCTTCCTTTCTTGGACATGCTCTGAGAAACTTGGAGTTAAACGCTTCTTTTGAATTCGGTCCAGGTGATCTGACCATTACGCTGGTCGCTTCAACAGACTCCCACCAAGCACGGGCATCCTTTTCCAGTTGGAAGTGGCTAGTAGCAGCTTATCTCCCGCTGCGCATTGCATAAAATGGAAGATCCTTCCCGTTTCCTTTAGCTAGTGTTTGGCTTCATCCGGATCCGTAGATCCACTGAACCTAGGTGGGTTCAGACTCCTGAAGTTACGATGCAGGTTGCCTGCACCACCACGATTACCACCTCCTTGGGTAGCTTGCATGATTGCGCGCATCAGTTCATGAATGGTCTATTGCATGCCCCTCATTTGAGCATGTTCAGCAGTCATCTTGATTGCTTAGTTCCTACAAAATAACTTATTGTCATGATATTGATGTGGAATTTATTCATGCGTGTGTGAGTTCATTTTAGCTATTTGCCCTTGGCTCTAACCACAACTCACATAGGTAGATAATTGACTCTAGTCGAGGCTGGTTAACCTAGATCATCCTATACTTAAGAATAACCTAGGCTCTGATACCACAAAACTGTCATGCCCCGACGTAAATATCGGAACGCTAGGCAGTTGCAAGTAAAGCGGGTACAGAGAAAGTAGTAGACATCAAACCATTGCACAATGATAATACTAAGAAATTCTTCTCATTAATAACTTCCAATGTCTAGTTACAACCCTAATATCAAAGCCATTCTATAGGCCCAATTACATTGAAATAAAAGTAAAGAATAAAACTCAGACTTCTAACATAGCTACTATACTCAACATAGTACTAAGACACTAGGGTGCTCATAACATCACTATTGGTCATTCCCGTCCTCTTGAGTGCATGTGTCATCCTCGGTCCACCTGAGAACACAACGACAAATAACGCAAGGTGAGCGATAATGCCCAGTAGGACTTAAATCTCAATAGTCAAGTAGGCTTAAATGATTAATATATTAAAGGCAGAGTAACTAATGATAGAGCGAGAGAGTCAAGTAAATGATAGTAGGATAGCACATGATGGAAATAGCACAAGCTTCTAAGTATAGCACAAGTGTCAAGTATAGTACAAATAGCAAGATGGCCATAGCACAAATAGCACAAAGTATAGCAATAGCACAATGGGTATAGTATAGCACTTTTGTCAATAGACAACAAGAGAACATAACACTTTTGTCAATAGTCAACGAGAGAATATAGCACTTTTGATTGTCATTTAGATAGTCAAGATAGATAGCACTCGAGTGTAATGCCAAACACTCTGACCATTTAACTCCCATGGGCACTAGCACTTTCGGGTGCACATCCCAGGACCAGATCGGGCCTTTTATATATTGCCAAGCATTAGTTATATTGTTTATCTTTAGACAATCAGTCAATGGCTAATATAGAGTACCAAGAAATAGATGAGAGTACTATATGAATAGATGAGATAGTAGAGTGAAGGTGAATAGATGAGTGATAGAGTATAGATGAGAGCTAGTGTACATTGCACGTAACACGTCGATAAACAGGCGATAGTAGCAGTTGCATAACACGCGCACTTGGTGTTGGTAGTCAGGTGGAACTCACGACCCTTCCACTGGCCATGTTAAGCACAGGTCCAGAGGTCCGGCGTGATTCAAGATAAGAGCGAACTTCTAATAGCCGTTTGGACCATATTGATCCTTAAAGGGTGTAATAGGTGTTAGGGTCCAACCGACTCGTCGACCATGTGGGAATCCATGGGCAGAGAAGACTTACGGAGGCCTTGAACAAGGATTCACTAGTCCGGCAGAAGGAGTATCTGACGGAGAGTTCGTCCAAGTCAAGAGAGAGTGTGTATATGGAAATAGGTGCTCGACGTTCTAGAGGAATTCTAGAACAGTGGAGCGTCGATAACTGTATTCCCAAAACATCACAAGAAACGAAGACAAGTCTTATTTAAAATATGGCAATTTAATTACATAAATTACCAGATACATTATGAAATATTTTCATGCCAAATTAAGCCATATTGGAGGGTTCAAGTGTGTGCATGTGTTAAGAGAAATTATAGATAGAGAAAGATCATGTGCTTGTATTTTAATCACACATAAATGTTTAAATTATCACAAGTGTAATTTTTCGGGGTGTATGACTGTTAGCAAAGTGTACAAGCACTGTAGAGAGTCAGAGCATCGAAAATTGGGGGTTTTCATGCAAAATATGAGATCGCGACGGGGTCAATGAGATCGCGACAGGGTCTTGTACAGAACGCGACGGCCTTGTCCGTTCAGTAGGCAGATCGCGACACCAGGTCGCTTGAGGGTCGCGATGGGCTCATCAGATCGAGCAGCAGATCGCGACGACAGGCCCTATCGCGATCAGATCATGACGGAAGGCACTGTCGCGATGGCCTTGTGAACACGGCCTATCGGGCCATCGCGTTCATAGGGTTTGCGCCCGAGTCTGACAGGGAAAGAACAGTGTATTGGATTACGGGCCAGACTTACTCTATTTGACAGAGGGTGATTCAGAAAATCATAACTAATGTACAAGCGATGAAAAATCATGAAACTAGTGCGAATTGATCTAGACATGTATGGGTACTTATAGTAAATAGGGATTGGAAAACAAACAGGGTTTCGACATGCTTTGGTCATATGTATTCATGAAGAACATGCAATAGCACACAGATGAGATCAACGAATTAATTCACAAGATAGGATGAAACCAGTTGTGAATTGATCTAGACATGTATGGGTACTATAGTAAATAGGGATTGGAAAACAAACAGGGTTTCGACATGCTTTGGTCATATGTATTCATGAAGAACATGGAACAACACACTGATGAGATCAACGAATTAATTCGCAAGATAGGATGACTGAAAATTAGGGCTTTAGGTGCAAATGAAGCCTAAAATGCATTAGTATCCCTAATAAAAATTTCGTAGCATGTGGTTCAGTATACATGGAGATCAAGAATTAAGAAGGGGGCTCGGGGTCATGAGTTTACAGAACTTCAAAAATTAAGAACAAAAGATTTGCTCGATGGAAAAATATGAGACAAGAGGGCTTTGAATCCTGAGGTTTAGATCAACCTACATACGAAATTGATTTAGTTTTGCTTGTGAGAATGCCTACCTTTGGTCGATTTCCTCTTCTAGGGATAGAACTTGAAGAACGAGAGAGAGAGCTTGAGAGAGGCTTCTTCCCACTAAATCTCCTCCTCCTTGCCTCTCCTCCTAGTCCAACAAGCCTTGGGTACGAGCTAGGGCTGGCCATGGGGGTTTTAAGAGAGTATTTATACTTTTCTCTTTCCATTTCCTATTTGGACTCTAATCCCATAAATTCCGAATTTCCTATTTTCTCTCCCCTTTCTAAGAATGAGAACTTCTAATTGGGTTAGGATGGGAGCTAAATTCGTGGCCAAGCTACTAGGGTAGGTTTAGGAATCCAAATCCAACTCAAACTTCTTATTTAATACATTAAATACCTCTTTTCTATTTAAGTAATAATTAAGTTACGAATTTAGGGTATTTTCCTATTATTCTCCTTTTAAAAATCCTTATTTTGGCCCATAATTTATAAGGGGTCCATTTAACGAAGCCCATTACTTCTTTCATTTAATAAGTTTTATTTAATTATATTTTATTTGATTTTAATTTCTTTTACTTTTTATTATTAAATTTATTTTTCGAAAAATCTAGGTTGCTACACCTTGAGTGGGAAAACAGGCTAAATCGCGACGGGGGTCCACGTTGCGTTTCATGCAAGCTCTAAAAACCATGCAGTGCACAATTTGAGGTGCCAGAATGGTACTATCGCTATCAAAATTGTGACATAGGGCACGGCTGCAATTCAAATGAACGCGTCGGACTCTTACGTCACGCTCATGCATGCCAAAACGCGATGCCTAATCCCGCCGCATTTTGGGTTCTAACCCGAAAACAGGTGCTCGATCCATGCAATGCTTATAACTTCTAATCTAGAGCTTTTGGGCCAAAAGTGTCGACATAAAACTTGTTGGGAACATGGAATAGGATAGAACTAAGTTTTGGAATCATTAAAAATGGTCTCGGGATGCGCAAGAAATCCACATGAACATAAAATGTGATTATCATGCACGACTTTAGCAAAATGCTTACACTCGAGATATACTTAATGAAATTTGATGAAACCACTGGACATGAAAGTAGGCTCGATGCTCTACACATTGGTATATGATTTATTAAGATTGGCCCGAGATCACCTATCTTTTGGGTTGAAGAAGTCACATTTTTTCAAAAAGCCTCTTTTAGACCACTTGGAGGAGAATGCTTACTGTTCCCGATCTACTGAATGAAAAATTGGCAAACCATTGGGATTAGGAACTAGAAGCGACCTCTTTCCAGGGGTATAAGCCTTGCACGGTTTGGTGAAGGATTGGCCTACCTTTGGTCGACTCCAAGAAGAGTTATCTGCACAGGTTGATGCAGAACACAGTAGAGTAGAAGCTCTAAGTGGGGGCGGTTTCCTCCTCCTTTGGGTGCTCAAGAACAACCTCCCACGACCCCAACAATGTGTATTTTTGTCCTCTAGGGTTTCATGGCATGAATATATACATCTAGGGTGTTTTAGAAGTCCCATTGGTTGAAGGAAAGGAAGGGTGCGGTTTTGGTCTTCCACCTACCTTATTTTGATGATTTCTCACCCTAATAGAGTGTGTGAGGCTTTAGGAAACCTCCCACCATGGTTAGCCACGAATTTGGGTTGCCAAGAAAGTCTAATTGCCTTAGGAATTGCCCTAATTACCTCTTCCTAATTTCAGCTCAATTAGGGTACGAATTTCTGGGTATTTTTCTTGCTCCATTTTATTCTTGGGCCAAAAGTGATCCATTGGCCCAATTTTGGTAATGGGTCATCAATGCATAATGTTGGAAGTCTCTCCAACATGATTATTTAATTTATGACTATGTTATATTTCCGTGTTAATGGTTTTCTGACTTAGTTTCGTAATTTGGATATCAGTCGCATTGTGACGTACACTTGGTCAATCGAATTTTTGTTGCACGATTTTTCTTGTAGAACATTTAAGGATAATGTTTGGGGTTGATTTATAATATTTACAGAATTTTTTGATGTTTCTCTCACGTACGCTAGTGGTATGTAAGTTATACCCTTTCGATAATACAAAAATTATTTATTTCCATTTATTAAAATTTTAATTTACTGAATTTTTCGGGGTGCTACAGTGGTGTCATGTGGTTTGTGTGTACGTGGCGAGTAGTACGACGCCTATCGTGGTTATCTCTTCAGTCGGGTACCCCAGGTTTTGTGTGAGCCAGCACGTTAGTGCTCATGGTTTGTCCCGGTACTTGTGTACTGTTGAGGTCTGTGTCGTCTTCCTGGACATCCTCACTCTTGTGTAGAGTTGTACGTCTGGTTGAGAGAAAGAGGGCAGAGGGACAACGACTTGTGTGAGTTTGTGTTTGTCACTTGTAGCACGCTCGTGGTTGGGGGTTACAGACACCAGTAGATGTACTGGGCCCCAGCTAGTCCTGTTTTCCAATGCCTCACTTAAGGAGCTCGGGTCGGAGTCCCTAAAGGTGCCAGGCATGGGCTTGCGGTAGTGTGGTCCGTAGGTGTGGTGTTGGTTGGTCTCCACAGTTCTTGGCTTTGTTGTGGTGAAGCGGTAGATAGACCTTTCGTCCGTGGCTTTGAGACTGAGAGGTAGTCCAGTGTGGTTTGTTCGGGTTAGTTGCTTGGGTCGCGAACCAATCTTTGTGACCCGGTGGGGCATTACTCTAGTTTACCTCGTACAGTTGAACGGGGTTTGCCGTTTATTTATTAAAGGTTGGTTTCTGTTAATATCTTGTGTAATTGTATTTACAGCTTTAACATCATGCGTAGATAGTACTATAAATTGCTTAGTGTAGCTTCCTGTTTCTACACTTTGTGAGTTGGGTTTTGTGCAGCTTTTGGGGGAGTTTCCTACTGAGCCAGTGACTTGCGAGGCTCACCCCTACCCCTTTCAGGTGAGGGAGAGTAGGAAGCTTCCCGCCCTTTGTCTAGTCGGAGCCGCTCTGCAGCGGAGTTGGGTCTGCACCACCAGTAGTGTAATCACTTACTTTCTGTTCACCTCGGGGTATGCCCCAGGTTGCTGTACTTTGTACTTGGCTCTATTGAGAACTGGATATGTGTATTTAGGTAAATATTTGTGAGATGTGAATCTTATATATTATGAGCTGTTTCCTTTATATTTCTATGGTGTGATTGATATCCCTAGTGAGGCTACAGCTCGTTCGTGGGAGGCGGAGTCGGGTGAAGCTCGTTATTAGTTTAACGGGTTTGAACGGTGAGGACCGCTACAGTTGGTTTAGAGAAAGGTCCGTGTGAATATAAAGGAATCAGAAATTTACATAACCTGGTCTCTACTTTAGTCCACTGCTGGTAGTTGGTCCTAGTTTTTGCATTAATTGTTTGCATGTTATGTGGTTGGAATGATGTATGTGCAGGGTCAGAAATGGCAGATAGGAGAGATAGGGGAGGTGGTGGGATGAGCCAGAGGAGACTGCACATCAGTTGATTGAGAGGCTATGGGAAAGTATTTAGAGTTCCGGACAAGATTGGATCAGCAGGCACCGGTACAACCAGTAGCTGTGGCACCGCAGATTTGGAGGAGCAATACCGGTGGCACCACCCCCACCACCACGGGAGTCGAGGTACCACCTGTTGTACCTGTACTTCCAGTAGTACCAGCACGACCAGCCAGTGTAGAGGGAGTCTACGACATTAGTGGAGAGGTTCTTGCGGTTACAACCACCTACTTACTTTGGAGTCCTAAATCCAGATATAGCAGAGCATGGGTAGATGAGATAGAGAGAGTTTTTTGTTACTATGAGGTGTCCGCAGGCTGATAGGGTGATTCTAGCTACTTACCAGTTAGGATTTGCACAGGAGTGGTGGAGATTAAAGATGCAGATAGTGTTTGTGGGAAGAACAGAGAGAGACCATCACTTGGCAAGAGTTCTTGGGGGTATTTAATGGTACATTCATTCCAGTCCAGATACAACAGGCAAAGAGGGAGCAGTTTCTGACATTGTAGCAGGGGAATCTGTCGATATAGAATATCAGATGAGGTTTATGGCATTGAGCAGATATGCCCCATATGTGGTTACAAATAATGCTATGATGGTGGAGTATTTTATTCGAGGATTGCGACCAGAGCTACAGGATGCGATGATTCCCCTTATGTGCAGGACAGTGGAGGAAGCAGTGCAAAGGGCGCAATTCTGGAGAGGACTATGCAGGCTAGACAGTCAAAAGGGACAGGTAGCTTCTGGCTCCCACAACAATCAACAGGCATCAGTAAGGGTAAGGCACCCTCAGGAGCATCATCATCATTCGGATTTACCAAGTGGGCTAGTAAATTGAAGATAATATTCAGAGGACGAGATGGTGGTAGGCAGTAGGGTTTCCAGCAGAGTTTTCAGCCGAGTTTTTAGTAGAGCCGAGGTTTTAGGCTAGCTTCGGAGGAGTCACAGCAAAGCACAGTAGGGCAGCCTGTAGCTTTTCCAGGTTTCAGGTGTTATAATTGTGGGCAGCCAGGGCATCTAGCCAGAAATTGTCTGCATCCCCAGGAATACAGTTATGGTAGAGGGGCATAGCAGTAGCAACAACCAACCTAGCAGCCAACAGTAGAGCAAAGTAGAGGTCCACCTTGATGCGGTCGAGTTATGGCTGTTACTAGAGCATAGGCGGAGGCATCCAACCTGATTGAAGGTATATTACCTCTCTTTGAATTTTCTGCTAGAGTGTTTGATTGATCAGGTGCTTCGCATTCATTTATTTTCAAGGATTTCATGGATAGTATGGTTCATCCCTTTGAAGAGAGGTAGTGTGAGTTAGTTGTGGAGATTCATTCTGGTGGTTTTATGCTCACCTCATGTTATTTAGATGAAGTTCCAATTATAATACAAGGGAATCAATTGCCAGCAAGGTTGTATGCATTACAATTGAAAGAGTATGATATGATTTTGAAAATGGATTGGCTAGAGGCCTATGGGGCAGTGGTGGCCTGTAGGAAGAAGAGAGTTAGATTTTGTCGACCCAGTGGAGCTATGTTTGAGTTCCAAGGTATGCCATTCTACACTTCTAAGTTTATTATTTCCGCACTTAGGGCTAGGAGGTTGATTAATGCTGGATGTGTAGCATATCTTGCTTCAGTCAGTTTAGTTGAGTCAGACAAGTCTGTAGAAATGGTACCTGTAGTAATGAGTTTGCAGATGTGTTTCCAGAAGAATTGCCAGGGTTATCTCACAACAGGGAGGTGGATTTCACAGTCGAATTGTAGCCAGAAAGTATGCCAATCTCAAAAGCACCCTACAGGATGGCACCAATAGAATTGAAGGAATTGAAGAATAGTTACAAGAGTTGTTAGAGAAAGGTTTTATCAGACCTAGTCATTCACCATGGGGAGCACCAGTGTTATTTGTTAGAAAGAAAGATGGCAGCTTGAGAATGTGTATAGATTATCAAAAATTGAACAAGGTCACTATCAAGAACAAGTATCCACTTCCCAGAATGATGATTTATTTGATCAGCTATAGTCGCCAGGGTATTCTCTAAAATTGATTTGAGGTCAAGATATCATCGATTGAGGATTAAAGAAGAAGATATTGACAAGACATCTTTCAAGACTAGATATGGGCACTATGAGTTTTTAGTTATGCCATTGGGTTGACTAATGCACCAACAACATTTAAGAATCTAATGAACAAAATATTTCACCCTTATTTAGATCAGTTTATTGTGGTATTCATTGATGACATATAGTGCATTTAGCATCAGAGGAGGAGCATGCAGTACATCTGAGGATTACGTTACAGACTTTGTGGGATTCCAGTTGTATACTAAGTTCAGTAAATGTGAATTCTGGTTAAAGGAAATTTAGTTCTTGGGACATGTAATTTCAGGGCAAGGTATATTAGTTGATCCAGCTAAGGTAGTGTTGGATCTCTTGTTTTGATGATGTTTAAGTATGATTCATACAAATGTGGAAATCATGCTTCAATTTATTTAACATTATTTTTCCATGTGTAGCTCAAAGAAATGCTCAAGCAATGACGTGGTGTCGACACAATTCAGATAGTGTGTCGACACATAGTGCATTTTTAGTACAATTAATCAAGAAGGCAAACCAGTTGTGTCGACACAACTCAAGTGGTGTCGAACAGCTATGCACCCCAGCAAATTAGTAAAGGAAGAAGTGCCAGTGGTGTCGACACAGTCTTCCTGTGTGTCGACACTCACTGTCCTCTCAGGAGCTTGATATGAAGCAGTGACAGTGGTGTTGATACAGTCTGCCTGTGTGTCGACACTCACTGTCCCTCCCAGAACCCAGTTTGAAGCCAGTGCATTGTGTGTCGACACATGCTTGTGTGGTGTCGACACACCTCAGATATTTTTCGTAGATCTGAAATGCAGGGACACGTGGATGGTTTTGGTTGAGGGCTTTTGTGCGGGAATGTTTGTGCCCCCAAATCCCAAGAGATCTCATGGATCCATGGGACTATAAATGCCCATTATCCACTCATATTTGGAGGCACACACACGCATCAGTTCTTCTAACTCTCAGAAGCTTCAGGAGATTTCAGAAGAGGACTTCATCCTGCAGAACTTCATCTAGATCTGAAGGAATCGAAGCTTCAAGCACCTTGGATGATCCATCTCAAGAGGACTCTCCGAATTTTAGAGTCTTCTTCTTGGAGTTGAAGCAGAAGAGCTAATCTCCCACTGGAAGCAAAACAGGGAGATTCGAACTAGACATCCCCAATTTGCAATTCGATTGTCTAGTCTGGTTCTTCACCTAATCTCATCTCATTGTGCGTAGTTTGTGATATTGGTGCAATCCTTGTGCCCAATTTCACGTGTGTGTGGTCAGATCTAAGATCTTTGCATCTCAGAGTGTGGTGTTGATCTGTGTTGTTTTTTGAACTGGCAACATAAGCCTTATTGTGTGTGTGTGTGGATGGTGGATGTAGGATACACAATTATGTAATCCGAACCACTCTTAAATCACTATGTCTTGTTGGTTTGTTTGCTTGTGCGCTAGATGTTTGGTAGCTCATTGTTGCTACATTATCTGATCAGTCTAAAGTGTTCAGAACTGTGATTGGTTGTTAGATTCGAGTCACATTTCAATTCTTGTAAATTCTAATTGAGTAAATTTTAAATCCAGTGAATCTATTCAACCCCCCCCCCCTTCTAGATTCTTCATAGAAGTTTTCCGCAACATTCATTTGGTATTAGAGTGGGTCTCATTGCACTTTTAAGGTTTGATCTAACGGTCAAGAGTCTTTGCTATGGAAATCACAAAGGGATTTATGGCTGAGGGTCATTCAGTTACCAGGCCTCAGGATGCAGGTATTCTTAAGAGCTCAGGACTATGAGCTCTGGAAGATTGTTGATAAAGGACCTGGGAATTGCAAGAGAATGAAGATTTATTGACTAAGGAGCAGATCAAGAAGTCCACACTCAACTGGAGTGCATGAACATGATGCAGTGCGCAATTCATCCCAAAGAGTACTCCAGAGTCATCATGTAAGTCTGCTAAGGAGATGTGGGATAAACTCCCGTGATATATGAGGGAACTCTGAGGTAAGGGAAACCAAGGCAAGTATCTTAGTCTCAGAGTATGAAATGTTTAGAATGAAAAGTGATGAGACCATTTCTGAGATGTTTGCTAGATTTGTGCTTATTCTGAATGGTCTTAGGGGTCTAGGAAAATTTACTCAATAGTGATATTGTCAGAAGATACTTAGGTCTTGCATAGAAGGGATAGTTCAAAAGTTGTTGTTGATAAATCTGATGAAACTGGAGTCTTCTGATGAAGAGATGATGAATTGGCCTTACTGACAAGGCAATTCAAAAAGTTCTTGAGAAAAAAGGAAAGATAAGTTCAAATCTTCAATAGAAGGGATTTTTCAAAGAAAAATGATTTTAATAAGAAATTGGAAACAAAACAAGAAAGACTGATTATATTGTTATGAATGCAGGAAATCAGGACACATGAGAGGGGAGTGTCCTGACTTGAAGAAAAAATTGAAGAATCAAATGTTCAAGAAGATAACAGCAATGCTGGCCACATGGAGCGATGAGGATGATGAAGAACAAGATGAAAGTGGATCAGATGAGGAAGAAGTGACATGTCTCATGGCTAGGCATGAAGAAAACAATGAGGTAAGTTCCTCTTTTGAAGATTTCTCAACTCATGAGTGGGAAGAGGCATATGCTGTACTATTTGACAAATGTGTGAACTGAGATTGAGAACAAAACATTGAAAAGAAAATTAATAGCATATTGCATAACTCACAAGAATCTGAGCAAATAAATTGTTGAATGATGAAATTATAACATGAAAAAGGAACAAGAATGTTTGAATGATAGCTTGATGTCATGAAGAAAAGATGCCAGTCCACTGAAAAAGAAAACAAATCCTAATAGATGAAAATGAAAAGCTTAAAAAGGAAAATGAGGTAATTCAGGAAGAATTGAAAACTGCCCAAAAAGAACTAAATGGCAGAAAGAAAATCCTTGTCAAATTGTCCAGGGCAAAGAAAATCTAGATGCTATGTTAGGAGTTCGGATGAACACAACTAACATGGGTTTAAGTTTTCAGCCTGTAAATAATAAGAAAATTGGGAAAACCTTGATAACTTCATTTGTTTAGGAGAGTACCTCTTACAGTCAGTCTGAAAAGAGCATCAAAGAAAATCACAATAAACTCAAAACCTAAAAATCAAAATCAATTCAAAAACTCCAAAACACAATTCAAACATGAAAGAGCTCAAGGTAAAAATCAACAAACTTTGAAATCCAGTGTAAGACCAATTCATATCCAAACAACAATAAAAACGTTTCAGTTGGATCTAATTCTCATCTCAAAAAGAATAAAAATTTCACACCACAAAGAATCATGGCATGCACAATCTGCAAGAAATTTGGTCATACTGATGATAAATGTAGATCAAAAATAAAGCAAGAAAAATGAAACAAATTTGGATTCCAAAACAACTTGCTGTTGAGTTGAGAAACTGATGGGACCCAAAGCAATTTGGGTACCAAAATTCTCCTTCTAAATCTTTTTGCAGGAATGTCTTACAGCCCACAAGAAAGACAAATGGTACTTTGACAGTGGCGATTCAAGACATATGACTGGAGATAGGATAAATTTTCTACTTAACTGAGAAAGATGGTAGACAAGTGATTTTTGGAGGTAAAAAACAAAGGACAAACATTGGAAATGGAAGAATTTGTTGGCCCTTTATGTACGGCAGCAAGGTAACCTAGCTCGAGGGGGGGGGGTGAATAGGTTTTTCTGAAATCTGAAATCAAAACGTGAACACTTAAAAGTTTGGTTAGTGTTAGTGTGATGAGAGTGGCAGTGCGGAAGCAAAAGAATAATCACACAAAAGGACACATGAGATTTATCCTGGTTCGGCCCTTCCCACATGGAAGTCCTACGTCCAGTCCCCAAGCAAAGTCTTGGGATTTCACTAATCGAAGGTACAGCCCCTTCCAGGACACTACAACACCCTGGATACCCACCAGGTCTTCTTCTCTTTCCCGGGCAAGAAGGCAGCCCACTTCTTTTCTAGGCTCAGAAGCAAACTACTTCTTTTATAGGTTCAGAAGTAAACCTCCTGGAACAAACCCCAGTGCGGTTCTGCTAGACTTAAACCCCCAGCTAGGTCCTGTGGTACAAACCCCAACAAGGTTCTGCTAGACACTAACCTCTAGCTAGGTTACACACTGTATACAGTCCTATAGCTAGACATAAATCTTTCTTAGAAAAGAAAGATCAGACTGAGAGCTATTACAAGAGAAGACACACCATGGACTTAGCTCACATCACACTCTCCCCCAAGATTACAATGAGCACAGGGAGAATGGAAGAGAAGAAGGCTTGAAGGCGATGAAGACTTCTGCTTTGAAAGCTTCTATAGATTTTGGCTCGAGCTCTTCTCTCTTTCTCTGAGTGTTTGTGGCGTGAAGGTTCTTCTCACAGTTGTACACTCCTTGAAGGATTTTCAGGAAGGCTCCTATTTCTGTTCTTCAACAATGCTCCATCTTTTATATGAGCAGCTTTAGAGTAGATCCGTTGAAGAGATCGTTGTAGCTCTTCTAGTCGTTGCTGATCTCTTGTCTTGATCTACCTTTGGTGGTCTTTGAGATCTGTGAGCATGGAGCAGTGTGTCAGCACAAAATAGGTTTTCACGATGACAGTGCACTCTGCTGTATTTCTCTTAACATGCTAAAACTGATAGGTCAAATCTTTTTCTGACACTGCTTTGAATCAAGCATGCAGCTTTATCTGTCAGAAGATATTTGACTTTTCAATGAGCGCCAAAAACACTTTCAAAATATTCAAGAGAAATCTATGTGAATATGACTTATACAATCGTTGTCATTTACAAGTAAATCATTGCAAGTATGAACAAATCGATGTGAAGACAAGTCGTTATGATCATTAAGAAATCGTGTGATCACTAAGAAATCGTTATGGGAACGATTTCTTAACAAATCTTGTGAAGGCAAGTCGATGCGTTCACTTAAGAAATCGTTACGGTCTAAGAAAATAGTTGTGAGAACAAATCGTTGTGCTCACTTATCAAATCGTTATGGAATCAATTTCTAGAGAAAATCGTTTTGCGCTTACAAACAAATCGTTATACGATAAAATCGATGTTTCACTTAACGAATCGTTACACGATCAAATCGTTGTTTAACTTATGAAATCGTGTTAGTGAAATCGATGTGGCACTTTTGAATAGAAATCAATGTATATTGAATGAACATCGATTTAGCATTTTAGTGCGCCATATGCATCAATGTGAGACTCAGCATTTTGCTATGAGATTGATGCGACTCAGATGAAACAAAATATTCAATAGTATTTAATCACAAAGATATATATGAAATCATCATAAGTTGTGTTATCACCAAAATATAAGGACAACCATAAAGTGGTTCAACAATCTTCCCCTTTTGGTGATGACAAAATTTATGCGAATTTTTTCTATAAAAATATATAAAGCATAGAGGTTTACGAAAATTCATACAAACTCTCCCCTTTTGTCACACTAACCAAAAAGGAAGGATCTTACCATAGATTTCTCTCCCTCTTGAGAGAATTTCTTACCATAGAGGGGTTCAACAATAATAGTTGATAAGGATGACTCCCCCTTAATCTATGCTCCCCCTGGCATGAGACTCCCCCTAATGTGAGGCAAGTCAGATCTTGTTGCTCTTGACCTTTGACATGTTGTTTGTCAAGTCTTCAAGATTTTTATCTGTATATAAAAAAACTAGCAAACGTTGTTAGTAGATGTGGTTTAAAACACAGAAAACTAAAACTAAAGGATGACTACTTCCTCTTCAGATTGAATGAAGTGAAGAGTTGGTAATCACCAATCGGATGTTTTTGAGCATCCTCTAACCATACCCATTTGAAGCCTTTTCTTTTGTTCATGAAGAGTAGATAGGCATTTCTTCTTTAATATTGAAGCTACCTGAGGAGTTGTTTACAGAAGATGTCTCCTGAGAAGTTACTTGGATTTTATGAGCCTTATCCTCAGCTTTTTTCATCATCAGAAGCTTCTTCAGCGTTTATTTCTTTAGAGATATACTTTTTGAAAAAGATATGAGGCTCCCCCTCAATCTGGGTTCTTCCTTATCTCTTCTTCTTCATGTGGAAGGATAAATCTTGAGGTGCTTCCTGTTGCTCCCCTTGAGTGGCGACAGTTAGAGATGATGGAGTTATAGCTTCCTGTCTTGTTTCTTTAAACACTTGAGCATCAGTAGGTATTTCATCCGTAGTGGGTATTCTTCATATGTGAGCTTCAATTTGTCCCACATATCTTTAGCAGATATACATGCGGATACTTTACTGAATTCTATTTTAGATAAAGCACAACATAAATAATTCTTTGCTTTAAAATTCAATGATAATTTACTTTTATCTGCAGCTGTAATAGCAGTAGTGCCTTCAGCAGGAACAATAACAAAATCACCTGCCGCAATTACCTACCACAGATCAAAGTCTGTGCCTTGAATGAAGCATTCCATTCTCATCTTCCAGTATTGGTAGTCCTCTCCATCAAAGAATGGAGGTCTGGTGACTGATTGGCCTTCAGCATATCCTTGAGCTGCCATGGATCTTTGCTCTAAGATCGTTGGATCTTCTTGAAAGTTCAGAGACCTGCTCTGATACCACTTGTTGGCCTTTATGTACGGAAGAAAGGTAACTATGTAGCACTCCAGAAATTTAATTACATAAAAATTCAGAAAAATGGAAATAAATAATTTCCATAATATCGGAGTATTTAAAACATATGTACCATTATCGTGTGTGCTAAAACACATTGGAAAATTTCGTAAAAAAATTATAATCAACCCTAAATATTACTACTAAATTTTTCACAAAGAAATTGTGCCAAGAAAATCAGATTAGCCAAGTTTAAAGTGTTTCGCGACTTATTATCGTAATTCATGAATAAGTCGTAAAACCATTATCACACGTACTCGGATGAGTCAGAAAATTAAATAAAAATCATATATGGACTTCATAATATGATCTATTGACCCATCAAGAAATTTGATTCAATAAAAATCATTTGGGCAGGTTCAAGAGTTATTGCGACCGATTATCTAAATAAGGAAATAAGTCGGAAAACCGTTAACACGAAAATACGACGCAATCAAAAATTAATAAAAATGTTGGGAGAGACTTCCAACATTATATATTGATGACCCATATCATAATTGGGCCAATGGACCACATATGACCCAAAAATCAATAAAGCTATAAAATACATAGAAATTCGTAACCATAAATAAGCTGAAATTAAAAAGAGGCAATTAGAGTTGGATTGGGATGCAATCATGCATTCATGGCAACCCAAATTCGTGCCTAACTATGAGGGGAGGTTCCTAAGGCCTCACACACTCAAAGGGAGGAGGAAATCATCAAAAATAGGAAACCAAACATGCCAATCCCGAAATCCTCTTTTCCTAGTTATAATAGGACTCCTAAACACCATGGTTACTTAAATACTCTTCACCCAAACCCTAGGAACGAATTTAGAACTTGCTAGGGTCGTGTGGAGGAGCTCTTGGTGGCTGAGGAGCTGTGGAACGACCACAAGAAGCCGTTCTTCTTCCCTTCTCGTCTGCTGCGACCTGCACAAACCACCCTCTTGAAGTCGACCAAAGGTGAGTCACACCTAAACCAAACCTTGCAAGGCCTATACCCCTGGAAAGAGGGTCAAGTCTACGTTTAAACCAAGTGGAATGCCCAAATTCTATGCAGTATACACGGAGTAGTAAGCGTTTTCCTCCAGTGGTCTGAACATGGGTTTTCTGGAATAACGGGACTTCTTCAACCCAAAGGTAGGTGTTCTCGGGCCAAACGTTAACATATCCTATACCAATATGTAGATCATCAAGTTAACTTCATTTCCCACTGATTTCATCGTTTTCCATTTAGTACATCATGAGTTATAGGCGTTTTGCCAAAGTCGCGCCTGTCAGGGTCCTTTCCTGTTCAAGTCGATTTATCATACATCTTTAGGTCATTTAAATTATTTAAAAATCATAGTTCGCACCTATTCATGTTCCCTACAACTTTTATGTTGAGAGTTTGTCTAAATATCATTAGTTAGAGTGTTATAAGCGTTGTAAGAAAGCCTCTACAGGAAATTGCGTTTTCGGGTTGCACTTCCTTTTTCGTTCTTCATGTTTTTCGTGGGATTCAAGATCGAATCAGATCAAACCCCAAATATCAAAGTTCTTCTACTGATGTTCTTGACTTTTTCATGTTGAAAGTTTTATCCCAAAATCCCTAGATTAGTTATAAGCCGTATAAGTTCCCTATATCAACCCAGTCCAAGTATGAGTCGAACTGGGTGTATTTGAAACCCAAAACCTCTCTCTAGAAGGCGACGTATCGTCCTGTCGCATTCAGAACGCGACTGGTTTCGTGTCGCGACCTGGCCTCTGCGCAGTGTTCGCTTAAATGGCTGTAACGTTTTCTATAGACCTGGATTGATGCGCCGTTTTTTTTGTTGGATTCCTTATTTAAAGGGCTTCAATGTGGTATATTCATGTGTCAGATTTGCATTTGAAATTAGTGAGTTATGACTCTAGAAGTGGAAGGGTGGGACTACATCTACTTCCTAAAAGGCATATGTTCCGGTTTCTGTCCTTTTACGCCACTCTTCATATGTGTGAGTTTTGAACTATAGAAAGGTTCTACAAGGTATTATCATGCTAACCCGAGGTCAGTTTAACATGGTGTCCAGTGTGTAAATTACATATCTTGTGTCTGAGCATTACATGATGTATTTTAATAGCTTAAAAGTGATTAACACATTTAAAATCTATAATTACATGAACGATATTCTAATTGCTCTCCTAATGACGTGATCATTCAGGCAACTTATGATTTACTCTTCTTACTATTCTAGCTTGACTAAAATGATAATTTTGTTGTCATAAAAATCTTGCAACCCATGATTTGTTAAAGTGCATAGTTTCATGTCATGCCATCATTTTAAGTACTTTCCGTGAGTTAAGACCGATGCTTTGTGAATTGAGACACTCGTACATCACTACACACTTGCACATCTAGGCAGCCCTTTTCTTGGGAAATTGGAAACTCTCTACCGGTCATTCCGAATCGGTAGACTAGCGACCTTTTCACCAAGGCCTCCGTAAATCTCCTCTGACCATGGATTCGCACATGGCCGACGAGTTGGTTGTACCATTGAAGTTCCCTAGAGATAGCGTGCACTTTCTTTCTCTTTGATCTCGTGAGTGTGACTTACAAACTAGACTAAAGCCATTAATGTAAAGACTGAACGAAAGTATAAATTGTACCGTTATGCTGCTGAATTTGTCTCTTGACCATTGTTCTCATGAAATCATGTTCAATTAATTATTACTTCTTCTCATCATCATCATGAACATGACATTACACATGCTACATTTGAAACTCTCATTGGCCATTATTAATGACTGTGGGTATCTACATTTAAAAATTTACAAGAGATGCTGACAGGGCACGGCGTGTGTCCAAGGGCTCCAATCTAGCCCCAATGACGGCGAGTCATAGATATACTGTTAACCATGGGGTATAATGATTACTGGCGTTGCACCTGCGCTGGGAGTACTTTCTGCTTGTTGAATGATAGATACAATACCACATACACGTGTCCTGGTGTACATTCTTGATGGATCTTTTCTTGGTGTACATTTGCGTCTACATGCCTAATTAGTGTTACATGATCGTGCTCGTGCGTGCTTGCTTGCTTGCTTGATATGACCATCCTACATTTAATGCAATTAGTGATATCCTACGTTCTTGACATCAATTGAAATCTTGCGTGCTTGTACAAAATGATCTATTGCTAGTTCTATCTCATCACCTTGTTCACAACTCTTGTTCTACCATAATCACTCTCTCTAGCTTGTTTCATGTATCGTGTTTTAATGAGTTTTATTCGCACATGCATATCATGACATTCATCGTGCTTACCTAGTTCTAAAATGCTAATCACTTATATCATGCCCGCACATTGAGATATAAATCCTACTGGCTAGTTTCTCATCCCCTACTTTTACCCAATGTAGGTGACTATGAAGTTCAAGTGGAAGATCAAGTCGAGGATGGGAATGCGTCCGAGTGATGAGCATTCCAATTATGAGTTATCTATAGTAGTTAGTATTTTGAGTGTTAGAACAATGTAGTAGGAAGTGAGGTATTATGTACTTTCGCTTTTATTGAGTCTTAGTCATGTAATAGTTTTCATTTTAATACAATTGAATAAAATTTATATTGAGTTCAACATTTGGGCCCTATGATGATGGTGTTGATACACATTTAGTGCGTGCTAGCTAGAGGCTTATTTGCCGACTGTTCACGTCTCGGAATATCGACTCGAATTATTCGAACTAATATCCGCTGCGTAATTCTCGGGATGTGACAGTTTAGTGGTATCAGAGCCTAGGACTACCAAATAGTATATGTCTCAGGGATAGGAGATACCTATGGAACCTAGGTCATGGAAAGTAAATACAGTTCTGGTGAGATGGGTAGAGACTGGGAATATGTAGAAGGAATTAAACACTCCTACCCATTGACTCTTAAAATAAATTAGAGACATTAATTGGTTCCATCCTTTTTCTCAGGAACCCTCATAACTCTCTCACTCAACTGCAATGGCTCGTAACCAATGGCAAGCTATGCAAGAAAACGTGGCTGGTTGACTCAGGCCCTGCAAAATGTGGTTCAGGCTGGAAATCAGGCTGCAACTGCAAGAAATGGAGCCGGTGACTTGCACCAGAATTTTAGGAGTTTAAACCCTCCTCGTTTCTCTGGATCCCCTGATCCGGACGAGCAGAGAATTGGCAAGAGGATATAGAAAGGATTTTCCAGGTGATGCAATGCACTAATAGAGAGAAAGTGGTACTGGCCACTTTCCAATTTACCAAGGATGCCGAGCAGTGGAAGGCCACCTCGGCCCACCTGCCAAATGTAGCTGAACTAGAGTGGGCCGGATTCCTGGAGATATTCCGAGGAAAGTATTTCTCTGAGAGAGTCAAGGAGAAGAAGGCAGCAGAGTTTGCCTCACTAAAATAGAAAGGGATGTCTGTGGCTGAGTATGAGGCTCAGTTCGCACGACTTGCTGTATATGCCCCACATTTGGTGGGAACAGAAAGATTAAAGGCTAACGGTTTCATGGACGGGCTCAGGCTCATGTTCATTGAAATGCTCGGACCACACAATATTCAAACTTACACTGAGATGGTCCAAAGAGCTCAACTGGTAGAAGACACTATGGCTAAGGTGGAAGGCATGAGCGGGAAGGACATCTCAAAGCCGACCTTTATAAAAAGGGGAGCAGTCGATACAACTGGAACTTTCCCCAATAACAACAATAATAACTACAACAATACAAAAGGCCCAACCCGAGGAAGGACTATAGCATGGAGAAAAAGATCAAAGTAGAAGAAGAAACAACGATGTGAATATTGTAAATTTTGCAACAAGCCTGGGCATCAAGCGGACAGTGCTGGATGGAAGAAGGCGGGGCTTGCCTGCGATGCGGGAGTCACGAACATCGTATACCGAACTGTCCTATGTTAAAAGACCAAGTTGGAAGGAACCAAGGAGTGGTACAACGTCAAGGAGCGTGAATGCAATGACGCAAGCGAGCTTCCGGAAGGAGGTATGATTGTTAAACCCCTAGACTGATCTTATGATGTTTTTTTAGTGGGGAGATCATTAGGAGAAATTAGAAATGAATAATCTAGTAATTACACCATAGTTCACCGTGGAGTAAGATAGAGTCATAACAACATGGACGGAACTAAATAAATAGTACGGGTGGCCATAGGGGTAGATGTTGGACTAACCTCACGATGTTGAAACCAGTTAGAAGAATTAAATCCGAAACGACTCAAGGGTCATAACTATCAAAAGACAATTAATGATCTATGAATTTGGGGACCAAATTCTCTTAAGTGGGGGAGGGTGTAGCACCCCGGAAATTTTAATTACATAAAAATTCAGATAAATGGAAATAAATAATTTCCATAATATCGGAGTATTTAAAACATACGTACCATTATCGTGTGTGTTAATACACATCGGAAAATTCGTAAAAATTATAATTCAACCTAAATATTACTACTAATTTTTCACAAAGAAATTTGTGCCAAGAAAAATCAAATTAGCCAAGTTTAAAGTGTTTCACGACTTATTATCGTAATTCATGAATAAGTCGTAAAACCATTATCACACGTACTCGGATGAGTCAGAAAATTAATAAAAAATCACATATGGACTTCAAATAATATTTTTAATGACCATCAAGAAATTTGATTCAGTAAAAATCATTTGGGCTAGGTTCAAGAGTTATTGCGACCGATTATCTAAATAAGGAAACAAGTCGGAAACCGTTAACACGAAAATACGACGCAATCAAAAATTTAATAAAAATGTTGGAGAGACTTCCAACATTATATATTGATGACCCATTATCATAATTGAGCCAATGGACCACATATGACCGAAAAATCAAATAAAGCTAGAAAATACATAGAAATTCGTAACCATAAATAAGCTGAAATTAAAAAGAGGCAATTAGAGTTGGATTGGGATGCAATCATGCATTCATGGAACCCAAATTCGTGGCTAACTATGAGGGGAGGTTCCTAAGCCTCACACACTCAAAGAGGGAGGAAATCATCAAAAATAGGAAACCAACATGCCAATCCCGAATCCTCCTTTCCTAGTTATAATAGGACTCTAAACACCATGGTTACTTAAATACTCTTCACCAAACCCTAGGAACGAATTAGAACTTGCTAGGGTCGTGTGGAGGAGCTTGGTGGCTGAGGAGCTGTGGAATGACCACAAGAAGCCGTTCTTCTTCCCCTTCTCGTTGCTGCGACCTGCACAAACCACCCTCTTGAAGTCGACCAAAGGTGAGTCAAATCTAAACCAAACCTTGCAAGGCCTATACCCCTGGCAAGAGGGTCAAGTCTACGTTCTAACCAAGTGGAATGCCCAAATTCTATACAGTATACACGGAGTAGTAAGCGTTTTCCTCCAAGTGGTCTGAACACGGGTTTTCTGGAATAAACGGGACTTCCTCAACCCAAAAGGTAGGTGTTCTCGGGCCAAACGTTAACATATCCTATACCAATGTGTAGATCATCAAGTTAACTTTCATTTCCCATGATTTCATCGTTTTCCATTTAGTACATCATGAGTTATAGGTGTTTTGCCAAAGTCGCGCTGTCAGGGTCCTTTCCTATTCATGTCGATTTATCATACATCTTGAGGTCGTTTAAAATTATTTAAAAATCATAGTTCGCACCTATTTCATGTTCCCTACAACTTTTATGTTGAGACTTTTGTCTAAATATCATTAGTTAGAGTGTTATAAGCGTTGTAAGAAAGCCGCTACAGGAAATTGTGTTTTCGGGTTGCACTTCCTTTTCGTTCTTCATATTTTTTCATGGGATTCGAGATCAAATTAGATCAAACCACCAACATCAAAGTTCTTCTACTTGATGTTCTTGACAATTTTCATGTTGAAAGTTTTATCCCAAAATCCCTAGATTATAGTATAAGCCGTATAAGTTCCCTATATCAACCCAGTCCAAGTATGAGTCGAACTGGGTGTATTTGGCAACCCAAAACCTCTCTCTAGAAGGCGACGTATCGTCCTGTCGCATTCAGAACGCGACTAGTTTCGTGTCGCGACCTGGCCTCTGCGCAGTTGTTCGCTTAAATGGCTGTAACTTTTCTATAGACCTCGGATTGATGCGCGGTTTTTTTGTTGGATTCCTATTCAAAGGGCTTCAATGTGGTATATTAATGTGTCAGATTTGCATTTGAAATTAGTGAGTTATGACTCTAGAAGTGGAAGGGTTGTGACTACATCTACTTCCTAAAAGGCATATGTTCCGGTTTCTGTCCTTACGCCACTCTTCATATGTGTGAGTTATGAACTATTATAGAAAGGTTCTACAAGGTATTATCATGCTAACCCGAGGTCAGTTTAACATGGTGTCCAGTGTGTAAATTACATATCTTGTGTCTGAGCATTACATGATGTCTTTTAATGGCTTAAAAGTGATTAACACATTTAAAATCTATAATTACATGAACGATATTCTAATTGCTCTCCTATGACGTGATGATTCAGGCAACTTATGATTTACTCTTCTTACTATTCTAGCTTGACTAAAATGATAATTTTGTTGTCATAAAAATCTTGCAAACCATGATTTGTTAAAGTGCATAGTTTCATGTCATGCCATCATTTTAAGTACTTTCCGTGAGTTAAGACCGATGCTTTGTTGAATTGAGACACTCGTACATCACTACACACTTGCACATCTAGGCAGCCCTTTTCTTGGGAAATTGGAAACTCTCTATCGGTCATTCCGAATCGGTAGACTAGCGACCTTTTCACCAAGGCCTCCGTAAATCTCTTCTGACCATGGATTCCCACATGGCCGACGAGTTGGTTGTACCATTGAAGTTCCCTGGAGATAGCGTGCACTTTCTTTCTCTTCTTGATCTCGTGAGTGTGACTTACAAACTAGACTAAAGCCATTAATGTAAAGACTGAACGAAAGTATAAATTGTACCGTTATGCTGCCGAATTTATCTCTTGACCATTGTTCTCATGAAATCATGTTCAATTTAATTATTACTTCTTCTCATCATCATCATGAATATGACATTACACATGCTAGGTTTTGAAACTCTCATTGGCCATTATTAATGACTGTGGATATCTACATTGAACAATTACATGAGATGCTGACAGGGCACGGCGTGTGTCCAAGGGCTCCAATCTAGCCCCAATGACGGCGAGTCATAGATATACTGTTAACCATGTTGGGTATAATGATTACTGGCGTTGCATCTGCGCTGGGAGTACTTTCTTGCTTGTTGAATGATAGATACAATACCACATACACGTGTCCTGGTGTACATTCTTGATGGATCTTTTCTTGGTGTACATTAGCGTCTACGTGCCTAATTAGTGTTACATGATTATGCTCATGCATGCTTTCTTGCTTGCTTGATATGGACATCCTGCATTTAATGCAATTAGTGATATCCTGCGTTCTTGACATCAATTGAAATCTTGCGTGCTTGTACAAAGTGATCTATTGTTAGTTCTATCTCGTCACCTTGTTCACAACTCTTGTTCTACCATAATCACTCTCTCTAGCTTGTTTCATGTATCGTGTTTTAATGAGTTTTATTCGTACATGCATATCATGACATTCATCGTGCTTACCTAGTTCTAAAATGCTAATCACTTATATCATTGCCCACACATTGAGATATAAATCTTACTAGCTAGTTTGCTCATCCCCTACTTTTACCCAATGTAGGTGACTATGAAGTTCAAGAGGAAGATCAAGTCGAGGATGGGAATGCGTCCGAGTGATGAGCGTTCCAATTATGAGTCTATCTATAGTTAGTTATTTTGAGTGTTAGAACAATGTAGTAGGAAGTGAGGTATTATGTACTTTCACTTTTATTGAGTCTTAGTCCTATAATAGTTTTCATTTTTAATACAATTGAATACAATTTATATTGAGTTCAACATTTGGGCCCTATTGTGATGTGGTGTTGATACACATTTAGTTCGTGCTAGCTAGAGGCTTATTTGCCGACTGTTCACGTCTCGGAATATCTACTCGAATTATTCGAACTAATATCCGCTGGGTAATTCTCGGGACGTGACAACCTAGATAGAGGGGGGGGGGTGAATAGGTTTTTCTGAAATCTGAAATCAAAACGTGAACACTTAAAAGTTTGGTTAGTGTTAGTGTGATGAAGAGTGGCAGTGCGGAAGCAAACGAACAATCACACAAAGGACACAGGAGATTTATCCTGGTTCGGCCCTTCCCACATGGAAGTCCTACGTCCAGTCCCAAGCAAACTCTTGGGATTTCACTAACTGAAGGTACAATCCCCTTCAAGGACACTACAACACCCTGGATACCCCACCAGGTCTTCTTCTCTTTCCCGGGCAAGAAGGCAGCCCACTTCTTTTCTAGGCTCAGAAGCAAACCTACTTCTTTTACAGGTTCAGAAGTAAACCTCCTGGAACAAACCCCAGTGCGGTTCTGCTAGACTTAAACCCCCAGCTAGGTCCTGTTGGTACAAACCCCAACAAGGTTCTGCTAGACACTAACCTCTAGCTAGGTTACACACTGTATACAGTCCTACAGCTAGACATAAATCTTTCTTAGAAAAGAAAGATCAGACTGAGAGCTATTACAAGATGAACACTCAGGACTTAGCTCACAGTCACAGACTCTCCCCCAAGATTACAATGAGCACAGGGAGAATGGAAGAGAAGAAGGCTTGAAGGCGATGAAGACTTCTGCTTTGAAAGCTTCTGTAGATTTTTGGCTCGAGCTCTTCTCTCTTTCTCTGAGTGTTTGTGGCGTGAAGGTTCTTCTCACAGTTGTACACTCCTTGATGGATTTTCAGGAAGGCTCCTATTTCTGTTCTTCAGCAATGCTCCATCTTTTATATGAGCATCTTTAGAATAGATCCGTTGAAGAGATCCGTTGTAGCTCTTCTAGTCGTTGCTGATCTCTTGTCTTGATCTACCTTTGGTGGTCTTTGAGATCTGTGAGCATGGAGTAGTGTGTCAGCACAAAATAGTGTTTTCATGATGACAGTGCACTCTGTTGTATTTCTCTTAACATGCTAAAACTGATAGGTCAAATCTTTTTATGACACTGCTTTGAATCAAGCATGCAGCTTTATCTGTCAGAAGATATTTGACTTTTCAATGAGTGCCAAAAACTTTCAAAATATTCAAGAGAAATCTATGTGAATATGACTTATACAATCGTTGTTCATTTACAAGTAAATCGTTGCAAGTTTATGAACAAATCGATGTGAAAGACAAGTCGTTATGATCATTGAAGAAATCGTTGTGATCACTTAGAAATCGTTATGGGAATGATTTCATAACAAATCGTTGTGAAGGCAAGTCGATGCGTTCACTTAAGAAATCGTTACAGTCTAAAGAAATCGTTGTGAGAACAAATCGTTGTGCTCACTTATCAAATCTTTATGGAATCGATTTCCTAGAAAATCGTTGTGCTTACAAAACAAATCGTTATACGATAAAATCAATGTTTCACTTAACGAATCGTTACACGATCAAATCGTTGTGTAACTTATGAAATCATTGTTAGTGAATTCGATGTGGCACTTTTGAATAGAAATCAATGTATATTGAATGAACATTGATTTAGCATTTTAGTGCGCCATATTGCATCAATGTGAGACTCAGCATTTTGCTATGAGATTGATGCGACTCAGATCAAACAAAATATTCAATAGTATTTAATCAACAAAGATATATATGAAATCTTCATAAGTTTTGTTATCACCAAAATATTAGGACATCCATAAAGTGGTTTAACAGAATTGGTAAGAATCCTTCAAGCTCAATTGAGAATGTTTTACTTGTTGAAGGCCTTGATCATAACCTACTGAGCATCTGTCAACTTTGTGATAAAGGCCTTAAGGTAATTTTTAATTCTGATTCATGTGAAATTGTTGAAAAAGATTCTGGCAAAATAAAATTTCTTGGTCAAAGAATTAACAATGTTTATTTAGTTGACCTGAATGATCATCAACATGAAAATCTTTGTCTACTTGCTAGTCAACATGATTTGTTTCAATTGTGGCATCGTAGATTAGGTCATGCTAGTGAAAATGTTTTGAATAACTGATGAAACATGCTCTTGTGAATGGTTTACCAAAAATGAAGAAAAAGGAAAATGCAATTGTGTGTTCTGCATGTGCTCAAGGTAAACAAATTAGGAATCTTTCAAATCTGTTGCACTCTTAATCACTTCCAAACCCTTTGAATTATTGCATATGGATTTATTTGGTCCTACTAGGACACTCAGTCTTAGTGGACACAGTTTTGGGTTTGTGATTGTAGATGATTTCTCTAGGTTTACCTTGGTATATTTTCTGTCTCACAAGAGTGACACATTGGAAAACTTTAAAGATTTTGTTAATAAAATTGAAAATGCAAAAATAAATAAAATCTACTCCATTCTTACTGATCATGGAGGAGAATTTGACAATAACTTGTTTTTTGACTTTTGCAGGAATAAAGCAATTGATCATAAATTTGCTTCCTCAAGGACCCCTGAACAGAATGGAATCGTCGAAAGGAAAAATAGGACATTGGTGGAGATGGCGAGGACCTTGTTGATTGAAAGTCAGCTTCCAAGGAGATTTTGGGCAGAAGCTGTCAACACCTCTTTCTATGTTCTCAACAGGGTTATGGTAAGACCTGTCCTTAAGAAAACTTCCTATGAACTCTTAAAAGGTAAGAAGCCTCACATTGCATATTTAGAGTCTTTGGAAGTAGAGTCTTCATTCACAACAATGATAAGCATGATCTAGATAAATTTGAAAAGAAAAGTGATGTAGGCATTTTTCTAGGATAATCTGAGAATTCATGGTCATATAGGGTATTTAATAATGAGTCAAGAATTGTGGAAGAAACTCCACATGTCATTTTTGATGAAAATTGTGAGAAACCTACCGATCATGATTCTTGCAGGAATCAAGAAGAAGATGCTGACATTCTCTTGAAAGAATCAGATCAATCACTTGAGAATGAAGAAGCTGCTAAACATGAGGATGTGTCGACACAACATAACATCAGGTTGACACCAGAGCAGGTAGTTGTAGCACCCCGGAAATTTTAACTATATAAATTTGAATAAATGGAAATAAATAATTTCCATAATATCAAAGTATTTAAAACAAACGAATCATTATCGAATGTTCTAAAACACATCGAAAAAACCACACATTATTCCAAAATGTTCCATAAAGAAATTTGTGCCAAGAAAAATCGGATTAGCCAAGTTTAAAGTGTTTCACGACTTATTACTGTAATTCATGAATAAGTCAAAAAAATTATTATCACGTGTACTTGGATGAGTCATAAAATTAAATAAAAATCATATACGGACTTCAAATAATATCCTCTAATGACCCATCAAGAAATTTGGGTCAATAAAAATCATTTGGACTAGGTTTAAGAGTTATTGTGACCGATTATCCAATTAGGAAACAAGTCAGAAAACTGTTAACATGAAAATACGACGCAACCAAAAATTTAATAAAAGTGTTGAAGAGACTCCCAACATTATATATTAATGACCCAATATCTTAATTGGGCCAATGGACCACATATGACCCAAAAATCAAATGAAGCTAGAAAATGCATAGAAATTCGTAGCTTAAATTAGCTGAAATTAAAAAGAGGCAATTACAGTTGAATTGCGAAGAGATCTTGCACTCTTGGCAACCCAAATTCGTGCCTACCCACCCATAGAGGTTGCTTGATGGCCAATACTCTCTAATGGAGGGAGAGATCTTCAAATTTTGGAAAGACACAAGCCAATCCCACAACCCTTCATTCCCAGTTACAATAGGACTCCTAAATACCTTGGTTACTTAAATACTCTTCACCCAAACCCTAGGGACGAGTTTACAACTTGCTGGAGTCGTGTGGAGGAGCTCTTGGGGGCTGGGGAGCTGTGGATCGACCACAAGAAGGACATCTTCTTCCCCCGTTCGTCTGCTGCGACTTGCACAAACCGTCCACTTGAAGCTGATCAAAGGTAGGCCAAACCTAAACCAAACCTTGCAAGGCTTATACCCTGGAAGAGGGTCAAGGCTATGTCCTAACCCAAGTGTAATGCCTAAATTCCATGCAGTATACACGGAGTATTAAGCATTTTTCACCAAGTGGTCTGAATATGGGTTTTCTAAAAAAATGGGAATTCTTCAACCCGAAGGTAGGTTTTCTTGGGCCAAACCTTAACATATCCTATACCAATGTGTAGGGCATCAAGTTAACTTTCGTTTCCCACTAGTTTCATCGAATTTTAATGAGTAGATTTTGCATTATAAGCGTTTTACCAAAGTCGCGCACTGTTAGGCTTTTCCTGTTCTTTATATGTTGCACATTATTCAAACCGAATTAGAGCAAACCCACAACATGAAAGTTTTTCTACTAGTAGTTCTCGTCATGTCTTCTGTTCAACATTTTGTCTAAATGTCAATAGTTAGAGAGTTATAAGCATGGTAAGAGGGTCACTGCATGAAGCTACGTTTTCGAGTTGCGCTTGGCTTTTACGTTGTGTTTGACTTGATTAAAGCCTGTCGAAACCATCATTGTTTTCTAATTCTGATTTACTAGAAGCACCCTTGCATGTCTATGTTGGTTTAAAACTGGTTTCGTTATTTTTCATGCACTGTACAATTTGTTCTCTATTTTTTAAGCACCCTGTGTCATATAAGGAAGTTCTGGACCGCAATCCAAGAACATGTCCTTTCTCTGTCAGATTCAGGCGCAGACCTTGTGAACGCGACGGCCCGATAGGCCGCATTCTGAAGTCTTGTCGTGACAGCAACCCCCTCGTGTTCTAAATGCGTCGAGTGCACCGTCGCTGTCTCTCTGCCTGTTCTGATAGCCCTGTCGCCTTCTTCATATGAACCAGTCGCGAACTGCTTGCCTAATTAGACAAGCCTGTTGCGATCCTTACAAGGCACTGTCTTGATCTGATTTGACCCCGTCACGATCCTTACAAGGGTCCTTCGCGACCTCAGAATTTTTCATGAAACCCCACCTATTTCTTTTACAGAACTTACTACTATACTAAGGTCTGCTTGGATATGATTTGTAGCACGTAATTCACATGTCTTAGGTTTGATCATTGCATGATGGTTATTTAATGGCTTAAAAGTGGTTAACCCATTTAAAAGTTTTAATTACATGAAGGTTATTCTAATTGCTCTTTAATGTTATGATCCATTCATGCAACTTGTGATTCAATCTTTCCATTATTCTACCATGTTTTAAATGATAATTATTATTCTTAAAATCTTGCAAACCCATGTGTAGTTAAATGCATTGTTCAATTCGTGCCATCATGTTAAGTGTTTTCCGCAAGTTTAAAAACGGTGGTTGTGGATTGAGATGCGTACATCACTACACACTTGCACTGTTAGGGAGCCCTTTCTTGGGAAATTGGAAACTCTCTACCGGTCATTCCGAATCGGTAGACTAGTGACCTTTTCTCTAAGGCCTCCATCAATCTCCTGACCATGGAGTTCCACATGGCCGACGAGTTGGTTGTACCATTGAAGTTCCCTGGAGATAGCGTGCAGTTTCTTTCTCTTCTTGTTCTCGTGAGTGTGATTTACAATCTAGACTAAAGCCATTAATGTAAAGATTGAACTAAAGTATAAATCGTGCTGTTATGCTGCCAAATTTATCTCTTGACCATTGTTATCATGGAATCATGTTCAATTACTTATTACTTGTTCCCATCATCATCATGAACATGACATTACACATGCTTACTTATTGAAACTCTCATTGGCCATTATTAATGACTGTGGGTATCTACATTTAAAATTTTACATGAGATGCTGACGGGCACGGCGAGTGTCCAAGGGCTCCAGTCTAGCCCCAATGACGAAGAGTCATAAATATACTGTTAACCATGGGGTATAATGATTACTGGCGTTGCATCTGTGGAGAGTCTTGCTTGCTTGTTGAATGATAGATACAATAACCACATACACGTGTCCTGGTGTACATTCTTGATGGATCTTTTCTTGGTGTACATTAGTGTCTACGTGCCTGATTAGTGTTTACATTATCATGCTCGTACATTCTTGCTTGCTTGCTTGTGTGATATGGCCATCCTACATTTAATGCAATTAGTGATATCTTGCGTTCTTGACATCAATTGTAATCTTGCATGCTGTACCAAGCGATCTATTGCTAGTTCTATCTTGTCATCTTGTTCACAAATCTTATTCTATCAAATCACTCTCTAGCTTGTTCATGTATCATGTTTTAATGAATTTTATTCGCACATGCATATCATGACATTCATGTGCTTACCTAGTTCTAAATTGCTAATCACTTATATCATTGCCCACACATTGAGATATAAATCCTACTGGCTAGTTTGCTCATTCCCTACTTTTACCCAATCTAGGTGACTATGAAGTTCAAGAGGAGGAGCTAGTCGAGGATGGGAATGCGTCCGAGTGAAGAGCGTTTCAACTATGAGTCTAGTTATAGTAATTTGCTTGAGAGTTAGAACATGTAGTAGGAAGTGAGGAGTATTATGTACTTCCTTTTTATTGAGTCTAGTCCTGTTATCCCATAGTCTAAGAGTGTAATAGTCCATTTTGATATAATAAGTTGAGATTTGAATAAAAGATTAGTTGAGTTCAATATTTGGGCCCTATGATGATGTATGTTGTTATACATTTAGTACGTGCTAGCTAGAGGCTTATTTGCCGTATGTTCACGTCTCGGGATATCAATTCGAATTATTCCGAGTTTATATAATATCCACTGCGTAATGCTCGGGACGTGACAGTTTAGTGGTATTAGAGCCTAGGAATGCCAAATAGGATATATGTCTCAGGAATAGGAGATACCTATAGAACCTAGGTCATGGAAATTAAATATAGTACCTGGTGAGAAATGGTAGAGACTGGGAATATGTTAGCAAGAATTAAACACTCCTACCCATTAACTCTGATAATGTATCTAGAGACATTAATTGGTTTCCATCCTTTTCTCAGGAACCCTCATAACTCTTGCACTCAACTACAATGGCTCGCAACCAATGGCAAGCTATGCAAGAAATAGCTGGATTGACTCAGCCCTACAAAATGTGGTTCAGGCTAGAAATCAGGCTGATGTAGTTAGAAACGAAGCCGGTGATCTGCACCGCAATTTTAGGAGTTTAAACCCTCCTCGTTTCTCTGGATCCCCTGATCGGACGAAGCAGAGAACGGCAAGAGGAGATGGAAAGGATCTTCCAAGTCATGCAATGCACTAACAGGGAGAAGGTGGTACTGACACTTTTCAATTCACTAAGGATGCCCGAGCAGGTGGAAGGACACATCGGCCCACCTGCCTAATGTTGGCGAACTGAAGTGGGGCGGATTCCTGGGATATTCCGGGGAAAGTATTCTCTGAGAGAGTCAAGGAGAAGAAGGCAACGGAGTTTGCCGCACTAAAACAGAAAGGAATGTTCGTGTATGAGTATGAGGCTCAGTTCGCGCGTCTTACTGTGTATGCCCCACACTTGGTGGGAACTGAAAGACTTAAGGCAAATCGGTTCATGGATGGGCTCAAGCCCATGTTCATTGAAAGGCTCGGACCACACAACATTCAACTTACACTGAGATGGTCCAAAGAGCTCAGCTGGTAGAAGACACCATGGCCAAAGTAGAGGGCATGAGGGGCAAGGACAACTCCAAGCGGTCTTTGTCAAGAAGGGAGCACCTAATATTGCTCCAACTTTTCGTAACAACAATGTCAACAACAACAACAAGAGGCCGAATGTCGAAAGAGATGTTACTGGAGACAGAGAGTCAAAGTGGAAATTAGGCAGTTGGTTGAAAATTGCAAATTCTGTGATAAACTAGGGCACTGAGTGAAGAATGCTGGAAGAAGCTTGGGGCATGCTTGAGAGGTGGTGGTCGTGACCACCGTATTCCTGACTGTCCAATAATGAAGGACTAACCAAGCAAAGCCCCGAATGTACCACGACGTCAAGGACGCCTTAATGCTGTCCTAGAAGCTGACCTACTCGAGGAAGGGGTTTGTGGAAGGTACCATTTTCATACACTCGCAAACTGCATTGTGCTTATTGATACTGAAGCTGCATATTCATTTGTTTCCACCACATTTGTTGTAACTCTACTTGTCAAACCTGTACCCTTGAAATCCAAGATCACTGTAGCCTCTACACTAGGCTCAGAATCTGAACTCACTCACTACTTGCCGAAATGTGAAACTATAATTGGAGGACACAATCTCCCTGCCGACCTTATCTGTTTAGACATCAAGGGTTATGATGCCATTTTAGTGTCGATTGGCTAATTGAATATGATGCCGATGTAAACTGTCGCCATAGGAGGGTCACTTTTAAAAGACCAAACTTTCCAACTCTATCGCTACTTGGCACCCGTTATCACAAACACCCTATCTTGATATCCTACCTAAAGGCCTCTAAGCTGATCAACCAGGGTTGTGATGCTTTCCTAGTTTCCGTCTTGGCAACTGAAAAGAAGAAACCAACCCTAGAAGACATTCCAATAGCCAGGGACTATCCTGATGTATTTTCAGAGGAATTACCTAGTATACCACCTGAGCGGGAGGTAAACTTCACCATTGAGTTACTCCCTGGGGCAGCCCCTGTTTCAAAGGCTCCGTATCGCATGTCCCCTGTTGAATGCAGGAATTGAAAAGACAGATCCAAGAATTGCTAGATCGGTTTTATCAGGCCTAGCACATCCCCGTGGGGAGCGCCAGTGCTATTTGTCATAAAGAAGGATGGACAATGAGGCTATGCATTGATTACCATCAGTTAAACCAGTTGACAATAAGAATAAGTATCCACTGCCCAGCATCGACGAGCTGTTTGACCAGATCTCCGTGCACAATATTTCTCCAAGATAGATCTAAGATCAGGCTACCATCAACTAAGAATAAAGGAGGAGGATATTCACAAGTCTGCATTCCGGAGTAGATATGGTCACTATGAGTTCGTGGTCATGCCGTTTGGTTTAACAAATGCTCCACGGCTTTCATGCAACTTATGAACAATATTTATAGGCCATACTTGGACCAGTTTTAGTGATTTTCATTGATGACATCCTTATTTACTCCAAATCCAAAGAAGAACATGAGGAACACTTGAAGGTTGCTCTGCAAGTGCTCAGAGATAATCAACTCTATGCTAAACTTAGTAAGTGTGAATTCTAGATGGAGGAAGTGTCTTTCCTTGGTCACATCATATCCAAGGAGGGAATTCTGTGGATCCATCTAAGGTGGAGGCGGTAAAGAACTGGGAAAGGCCGACAACTGTGTCGGAGATTAGGAGCTTTCTGGGTTTAGCCGTTATTATCGTCACTTCATTAAATATTTCTCAAAGATAGCTATACCATTGACCAAGCTTACCAGGAAGGAGAATCCATTTGCATAGACTGATGAATGTGAAGAAAGTTTCAAGACATTGAAAGGGCACCTTACCTGGCACCCGTACTGACACTGCCAGTTGTTGGGGGTAGTTTTGAAGTATACATCGATGCATCCGAGATCGGCCTAGGCTGTGTGCTGATGCAAAATGGGAAAGTTATATGCTACGAGTCCAGACAATTGAAGAAGCACGAGGATAATTATCATGTACATGATCTGGAGCTAGCTGCTGTAGTCTTCGCCTTGAAGATATGGCGACATTATCTATATGGTGAGAAATTCATTGTGTTTTCGGACCATAAAAGCTTGAAGTATCTGTTTTCTTAGCAGGACTTGAATATGAGACAGCGGAGGTGGTTGGAGTATCTCAAAGACTTCAAATTCACGATCCAATACCATCCAGGAAAAGCAAATGCTGTGGCGATGCTCTAAGTAGAAAGCCAATGATCACATTGTCAAGTTTAATGGTGGATGAATGGAAGTTATTAGAGGACTTCGCCAAGTTAAATATTGATGCTGACATCAAAGAGAAGGGATGCCTTGTTGCTAGTGTTAGAGCACAACCTACACTATTGAAGGACATCATAACACTCCAAGACAATGACCCCGTACATGTGAGATTAAGGCTAATCTAGACCAGAGGCCGGATTTCTCATTAATTGAAGATGGAAGACTATTGTTCCGAGATCGAGTCTGTGTACCCGACCATGCAGAGACAAAGAAAATGATTATGGACGAGGCTCACAAGACCAGGTATACCATTCATCCTGGAACTACCAAAATGTATCAAGATTTGAAAAGAAGCTTTTGGTGGCCTAATATGAAGAGAGAGGGGGCGGAATATGTCGCTCGATGCTTAACATGTCAAAAGGTCAAGCGGAACACTTGCGACCCGCAGGTAAACTCAAACCCCTAGAAATCTCGGCATGGAAATGGGAAGGGATAGGGATGGACTTTATTTTCGGACTACCCGATCTAGAAGTGGATTCAATGGTATCTGGGTTATTTTCGACCGCTTAACTAAGTCGGCTCACTTCTTGCCAGTGAAGAATAAGTGTTCAGTAGATGTTCTGGCTGCATTGTATGAGAAGGAAATAGTCGATTACATGGAGTACCAGTGTCTATCGTGTCTGATAGAGACCCCAGGTTTACATCCACTTTTGGAAAGGACTGCACTACTCCTTGGGATCTAAACTAAACTTTAGCACGGGCTTTCCATCCACAGACAGATGGTCAGATGGAGAGGACCAACCAGGTGATTGAAGATATGCTTAGAGCATGTGTCCTAGATTTTGGAGGTAGCTGGCACGAACACTTACCCCTTGTGGAGTTCGCCTACAATAATAGCTATCAAGCTAGCATTCAAATGGCACCATTTGAAGCACTCTATGGCAGGAGTTGCCGATCTCCAATATGCTGGTATGAAGTTGGCGAAAAACAAATGCTAGGACTAGAGATGATAAGGGAAACCATAGAGAAGGTAAAGCTTATTAAAGAAAGAATGGCAGTGGCGCAACAAAGACAAAAGGCATATACTGATAATAGAAGAAGAGACCTAGAGTTTCAGGTTGGTGAACATGTGTTCTTGAAAGTATCTCTAGGCCGTGGGATCAGGCGTTTTGGCATTGAAGGCAAGTTGTCACCAAGGTTTGTCGGGCCTTTCGAAATCCTTGAAAGAGTCGGCGAGGTGGCATATCGTCTCGCTTTACCACCACAAATGGATGGAATACACAATGTGTTCCACATATCCATGTTGAAAAAGTATGTATGGGATCCGTGGCATGTCATAGAATATGAGCTCCTGGAATTCAACAAAGACGGAACATATCAAGAGAAGCCAATTAAGATCGTGGACTGGGAACTGCGCCAATTAAGGAACAAGATCATCCCACTGGAATCAACGCATGGATGAAGATGACATGTGGGAAACCGAGGAAGCAATGCGCAAAAGAAACCTGGAGCTATTCATAAGTAAGTACACCTCACTGGTACAATAACTTTCTATACATGAATTTGGGGACCAAATTCTCTTAAGTGGGGGAGGGTGTAGCACCCCGGAAATTTTAACTATATAAAAATTCGAATAAATGGAAATACATAATTTCCATAATATCAAAGTATTTAAAACATACGAATCATTATCGTATGTGCTAAAACACATCGGAAAAATCTGTAAAAATTATAAATCAACCCCACACATATTCCAAAATGTTTCACAAAGAAATTTGTGCCAAGAAAAATCAGATTAGCCAAGTTTAAAGTGTTTCGCGACTTATTATCGTAATTCATGAATAAGTCAAAAATCATTATCACACGTACTTGGATGAGTCGGAAAATTAAATAAAAATCATATACAGACTTCAAATAATATCCTCTAATGACCCATCAAGAAATTTGGGTCAACAAAAATCATTTGGACTAGGTTTAAGAGTTATTGTGACCGATTATCCAAATTAGGAAACAAGTCGGAAAACCGTTAACACGAAAATACGACACAACCAAAAATTTAATAAAAGTGTTGGAGAGACTCCCAACATTATATATTAATGACCCAATATCTTAATTGGGCCAATGAACCACATATGACCCAAAAATCAAATGAAGCTATAAAATGCATAGAAATTCGTAGCTTAAATTAGCTGAAATTAAAAAGAGGCAATTAAAGTTGAATTGGGAAGAGATCTTGCACTCTTGACAACCCAAATTCGTGCCTACCCACCCATAGAGGTTGCTTGATGGCCAATACTCTCTAATGGAGGGAGAGATCTTCAAATTTTGGAAAGACACAAGCCAATCCCGCAACCCTTTTTTCCTAGTTACAATAGGACTCCTAAATACCTTGGTTACTTAAATACTCTTCACCCAAACCCTAGGGACGAGTTTACAACTTGCTGGGGTCGTGTGGAGGAGCTCTTGGAGGCTGGGGAGCTGTGGATCGACCACAAGAAGAACATCTTCTTCCCCCGTTCGTCTGCTGCGACTTGCACAAACCATCCACTTGAAGCCGATCAAAGGTAGGCCAAACATAAACCAAACCTTGCAAGGCTTATACCCCTGGAAAGAGGGTCAAGGCTACGTCCTAACCCAAGTGGAATGCCAAATTCCATGTAGTATACATGGAGTATTAAGCATTTTCCTCCAAGTGGTCTGAACACGGGGTTTTTGGAAAAATATGACTTCTTCAATCCATAAGGTAGGTTTCTCGGCCAAACCTTAACATCCTATACCAATGTGTCGAGCATCAAGCTAACTTTCATTTCCCACTGGTTTCATCAAATTCAATGAGTAGAGTTTGAATTATAAGCGTTTTTCCAAAGTCACGCACTGTTAGGGCTTTTCCCATTCTTTATATGTTGCATGATTCAAGATCGAATTAGAGCAAACCCACAACTTGAAAGTTTTTCTATTAGTTGTCCTCGTCATGTCTTGTGTTGAACATTTTGTCTAAATATCAATAGTTAGAGAGTTATAAGCATGGTAAGAGGGTCGCTGCATAAAGTTATGTTTTCAAGTTGCACTTAGTTTTACTTTGGTTTTGACTTAATTAAAGCCTATTGAAACTATCATTGTTTTCTAATTCCGATTTACTAGAAGCATCCTTGCATGTCTAGGTTGTTTTAAAACTAGTTTCGTTATTTTTCATGCACTGTACATTTGTCCTTAATTTTAGAACAACCCTGTGTCAAAACAGGGAAAGTCTGGTCCGCAATCCATAGCACTGTCCTTTCTCTGGCAGATACAGGCCAAGGACCTGAGAATGCGACGGCTCAATAGGCTGCGTTCTCAGGTAGATTGCGACAAGAATTCTATCCCGATCTGATCGCGACCGGACCGCCGTCGCGACCTGACCTCTAGGTCTGACAGCCATGTCGCCCTCTTCATATGAACCCATCGCGAACTGCCTGCCTGATCAGACAAGCCTGTCGCGATCCTTAAAACACTGTCACGATCTGATCTGACCCCGTCGCGACCCTTACAGGGTCTGTCGCGACCACAGGATTTTTCATGAAACCCCACCTATTTCTTTTACAGAACTTACTACTATACCTGAGGTCTGTTTAATATGATTTGTAGCACGTAATTCACATGTCTTAGGTCTGATCATTGCATGATGGTTATTTAATGCCTTAAAAGTGGTTAACCCATTTAAAAGTTTTAATTACATGAAGGTTATTCTAATTGCTCTTTAAATGTTATGATCCATTCATGCAACTTATGATTAAATCTTTCCATTATTCTACCATGTTTTAAATGATAATTATTATTCTTAAAATCTTGCAAACCATGTGTAGTTAAATGCATTGTTCAATTCGTGCATCATGTTAAGTGTTTTCCGCAAGTTTAAAACCGATGGTTGTGGATTGAGATGCGTACATCACTACACACTTGCACTGTTAGGTAGCCGTTTCTTGGGAAATTGGAAACTCTCTACCGATCATTCCGAATCGGTAGACTAGTGACCTTTTCTCCAAGGCCTCCGTAAATCTCCTCTGACCATGGATTCCCACATGGCCAACGAGTTGGTTGTACCATTGAAGTTCCCTGAGATAGCGTGCACTTCCTTCTCTTCTTGTTCTTGTGAGTGTGATTTACAATCTAGACTAAAGCCATTAATGTAAAGATTGACCAAAGTATAAATCATGCTGTTATGCTGCCAAATTTATCTCTTGACCATTGTTATCATGGAATTATGTTCAATTACTTATTACTTGTTCCCATCATCATCATGAACATGACATTACACATGCTTATTATTGAAACTCTCATTGGCCATTATTAATGACTGTGGGTATCTACATTTAAAATTTTACATGAGATGCTGACTGGGCACGGCGAGTGTCCCAGGGCTTCAGTCTAGCCCCAATGACGGAGAGTCATAACTATACTGTTAACCATGGGGTATAATGATTACTAGCGTTGCATCTGCGCTGGGAGTTTTGCTTGCTTGTTGAATGATAGATATATAAACCACATACACGTGTCCTGTGTACATTCTTGATGGATCTTTTCTTGGTGTACATTAGTGTCTACGTGCCTGATTAGTGTTTACATTATCGTGCTCGTACATTCTTCTTGCTTGCTTACGTGATATGGCCATCCTGCATTTAATGCAATTAGTGATATCTTGCGTTCTTGACATCAATTGAATCTTGCGTGCTTGTACCAAGTGATCTATTGCTAGTTCTATCTTGTCATCTTGTTCAAATCTTGTTCTATCATAATCACTCTCTCTATCTTGTTTATGTATCATGTTTTAATGTTTTATTCGCACATGCATATCATGACATTCATCGTGCTTACCTAGTTCTAAATTGCTAATCACTTATATCATTGCCCGCACATTGAGATATAATCCTACTGGGCTAGTTTGCTCATTCCCTACTTTTACCCAATCTAGGTGACTATGAAGTTCAAGAGGAGGAGCTAGTCGAGGATGGGAATGCGTCCGAGTGAAGAGCGTTCCAACTATGAGTCTAGTTATAGTAATTTGCTTTGAGAGTTAGAACATGTAGTAGGAAGTGAGGAGTATTATGTACTTTTCCTTTTTATGAGTCTAGTCCTGTTATCCCATAGTCTAAGAGTTGTAATAGTTCCATTTGAATATAATAAGTTGAGATTTGAATAAAAGATTAGTTGAGTTCAATATTTGGGCCCTATGATGATGTATGTTATTATACATTTAGTGCATGCTAGCTAGAGGCTTATTTGCCGACTGTTCACATCTCGGGATATCAATTTGAATTATTTCTGAATTATTATTAATATCCGCTGCGTAATGCTCGGGACGTGACATAAGTACAGTTACAAGAGTAATTTTAAATCCAAAGATCATCCACTTGAGAATATGTAGGCAATGTCAATGATAGGGTTCATACTATATTTCATTTCAAAATATCATTGAACAAGACCAAATGGCTTTCATATCTCAAGTGGAAACTAAAAACATAGAAGAAGTCTTAAAAGATAATTTTTGGTAGAAGCAATGCATGATGAATTGAATCAATTCAAAAGAAATAATTTTTGTGTCTAGTTCCCGAAAATCCTGAAAACTCATAATTGGAACTAGATGGGTATTTAGGAATAAATTGAATGAGGAAGGAATATTGTAAGGAATAAAGCTAGACTTGTTGTAAGGATACAATTAGGAATTTGGAGTTGATTTTGAAGAGTCCTTTGCACCAGTAGCTTGGTTAGAAGCTGTGAGAATTTTATTGGCATATGCATGTTCAAGAAATTTCAAATTGTTTCAAATGGATGTGAAACTACTTTTTTAAATGGTTATATTAAAGAAGAAGTGTTTGTTGCTCGACCTCCTAGATTTGAAGATCATGATAAACCTAATCATGTTTATAAACTGCACAAAGCTTTGTATGGATTGAAACATGCTCCAAGAGCATGGTATGACATGCTAAGCAGTTTTCTCGTAGTAAGAATTATTCCAAAGGTAAGGTGGAGCAAACTCTTTTCACAAAATCAGTCCACAATCATATCATTGTAGTTCAAGTATATGTGGATGATATTATTTTTTGGTTCCACCAATCCTTCACTGTGTGAAGAATTTTCTAATTACATGCACAGTGAATTTGAAATGAGTCTCATGGGGGAATTACAATTTTTTCTTGGTTTGCAGGTTAAACAACTTGAGGATGGATTATTTATTAATCAAGCCAAATATGTCAAAGAATTACTCAAAAGATTCCATTTTGAGCAAGCCAAGCCAGCATCCACTCCCACGAGTACAAGCATCAAGTTGGACAATGATGAAAAAGGTAAATTGGTTGTTGCAAAGCAGTACAGAGGTATGATTGGATCTCTCCTATATCTTACTGCAAGTAGGCCAGATATTCAATTTAGTGTATGTCTTTGTGCTAGATTTCAGTCTAGTCCAAAGGAAAGACACTTGCTTGCAATTAAGAGAATGTTTAGATATCTTTGTGGTTCTTATGAATTGGGTTTATGGTATCCAGCTGGGTGTCATGCTGATTTAATTTCATATTTTGATGCTGATTATGCTGGACGTAAACTTGATAGGAAAAGTACTAGTGGGTACTGTCAATTCTTGGGAAATTGCATGATAACATGGGCATCCAAAAAGCAACACTCAGTTGCACTCTCTTCTGCAGAGCAGAATATGTTGCTACAGGGAATTGTGCAGCTCAAGTGTTGTGGATTAAAAGTCAACTGCTTGACTATAATTGATATTGGATGTTCATCTATCATGTGTGACAATACTAGTGCCATTAATCTCTCCAAAAACCCAATTTAACATTCCAGAACAAAACATATTGAAATAAGATATCATTTTCTTAGGGATGAAGTTGCAAACAAGAACATTGAACTAGATTTTATCCCTACTGAAAAACAAATTGCAGACATCTTTACAAAACCATTGGCTGAAAATAGATTTACATCCTTAAGAAGGGAACTTGGAATATGCAACATGGAATAAAAACTAAAAAATCAATTTCATTTCTTATGATAAGATTATGTGGTATATCAAATGGTGATTTGTGGAAGGACAAGTCATGCTTGTCTGAAAGCTATCACTATGTGTTGAGGGAAATCCTCCGCCAAGTACCAATGATCTACCTTGTGTAAGAATCATTATTAAAAAAATAATTTTTTTAAAAAAAATTGGCTGTGTTTGAAACATGCTTAATCATGCTTGTTTGCTTGCTGAATTGAATGTTGAGATTCAGTGTGTATGATTTGAATGTCATATGTTTCATTAATGCACATGTTGAGGCGGAGCATTATTGCTTGAGAAGTGAAAGTGTGCTCTGAAAGAAGGTTTCAAAGGAGTCAGATGTGCACATGAAGTATTTGAGAACAAGCTACTGTGTTTGATCAGATTTGTTGAGAATATATGAGGTTCTGCAATGCTATCAGGTCGACATACAGTCAGTGTAGTGTCAACACCAAATCTTTGTTCTTCAACTATGTGTGATTCTTTCACAGTCTTAAGGTCAACACATCATTTCTATGGCATTCTCAAATCTTTCAACTTGATTCACATTCATTTCATTTGACTATCTTGTAAATTCTTTGGTTGAAGAAGGATTTTCTTTAATTTTGATGAAAAATTGATAAGATCAATAATTCAGGGGGAGCTAAAGGCTTCATTGCTTTTTTCTCTCATCAAAGCAAAACTGATTCAGTAAGTTGATGAATATTTAATTCATGAAATGTTCATTAATTCTTCTAAAGAAAATAAGGAATGAATTCTTAGTCAACATTCTTTATTTCTGAACTTCTAAAGTAATTTGATTTCTTTAGTTGAAAAATGTTCAATTTGTATTGACTTTACACATTTCTTTTAAGATTGATGAAGGGTAAAGTTGTGTCAACTTCTTAATGTTCATTTACAAAGTGTTTTTCTGGCAGAGCAATGACATATACACTGAGAAACTGCACACCTTCACAAAAAGTGATGAGCTATGTATGTCATGAGGTGTCATGCTATCTCTGTTCTAAGGGGTCAAATAAAAAATATTAAAAATCAATGTTAATTGAGTAACTGGAAATATTGGCGTCTGATAAACGTATATTTCCATGTCAAAAGTTTTCATTAACCCCTTGAAGCAAGATAATTAGTAAATCTTCAGTAACCAGGAACTCTGGTGTGTGAAAAGTATGTGTACTTGAGTGAAAAAGATTTCTACATTTGAATGCTCATTACTTTAATTTTAAAGAAACATCAATCAAACAAAATGAACAATTTAATACCTAAATCAGATCTTTTGAGGGTGTTTAACTTCAATACAAATTGCATTTTTCCTGCAGAAATCACATTACCTTGGTTTAGTAAGGTGTAAAAGAATGAAATTGTATGAGGAGAATATTTTATTTCATTAAGTTGTCATCATGGTGCTTTAGAATTTTTCAATGATCAAATCTTGACAGATATTTTTCAACTCAATGAATTTGTAATGAAATGATGATGAGAAATTGGAAATGAAATCTTTAACATATTAAAAATCCTTGAATAATTGATTTTAGATGTCTTTAATCATAATAAGATTTTCCTTCTCATATTTTTCAAAAATTCCACAATTTTTGCCAACTCAGGTCGACACACTTTCATCATGTGTTGACACACTTTTATGTCAGGTCGGCACATATCCTGATTGTGTCGACACTACTGGACCTAGCCGCTGGTCCCGTTTGGGTTAAATGGACTAGGGGTTCATCTTATCCCTTCCCTCTGTGTCGAACCCATTCATAAATGCCTAAACTCCTAGGTCGATCGTACCTCTTTCTGTTTCCCAAGCGTTTGAACTTCTCCCTCCTCCAACTTCCCTGGAAACGATCCTCTGCGTTTTCCAGAAATCTTCATTCAACTTCTGGGCTTCATCTTCTCTTCTCCTGTCCTGCAACCATGGCACCCGAGCAAACTCCCAAGCGTGGCGCCAAGTCTAGAGTGGCTACAAGGTGTGTGGTCATCGAGGAACTCCAACCAGAGAGAAGAAGCAAGTTTCGGCATGATCCGTCCAAGCGAAGCCAGACTCTGATCCTTCTAGCACACCATCCAAGTGGGGCAGATCATCCCCACAGAGCAAAGGCAAGTCACCCATGCCATCTAGATTGCAGTGACTCCGATGACGAAGGTTCATTCTCTGAGTCTTCTTCTGCAACATCTGGGACTCCAGCAGTCACCCCATCTCAAACTGTCACTGAAGGGAAATCCATTCTCAAACCTAGGGCTGTGGATTTATCTGATCAAGCATTTGCTGATGCATTCTCTGAGTTTGTCTCTTTCTTTGAATTTCAAGGATGGCTTAATTTATCTCTGAGTTTAGAACATTCTACCCTTGATTGGTTCAAGAATTTTATCTGAATATTGTGGATGCTACAAAAGGTTTCAGGTCAGAGGTCAAAGGTGTTGCAATTCTTTTCACATCTGAATTAGCCTCTGAACTATTTCATATCCCCCATTCTGGTGAGGATTACTGTTCTTATAAGTTTAACCTTCATGAGGGCTACACTCTTCTCACTGGTCTACCTCATGATAAGAAAGATTCTAGATAAACGCATGTCACTCGGTTCAACACCAATCATTTCTCTCCTACACTCAGATTGGTACATCACATCCTTACCACCATTATCACTCCTCAAGGTGGTGGTAGGAATAGGCTTACAGATATTCAAAGATTTGTGATGTATTGCATGAGAAGAATGTCAAAGTCAATCTGAATTTGATCATGTCTGAGATAATTCGGAAAGATCTTCACAAATCCTTGCCTTATGCTGCTTATCTGATAGCTATCTTCAAGCATTTTGGATTTTCTTTTCTGAATGAAAAAGTTCAAAAGATTCCTCAGAACATATCTATTGTTTGCATCATCTGCAAAAATTTATGAGGTTCAGAGTTGAAGGTGATCAGGTGCTTAGAGGGCCTGTAGTGGAACCACAAGCAGAAAATGTAGAAGAAGAACATGCTCCAGAAGCTAAAGCTCCTCAGGTTGTTCTAGTGGAACAGCCACCTGTTGAACCTGCTATCCCACAGGATATGCCAGTTCCACCCTCTCCTCAAGCTTCTCCACCTTCTTCTCATGTACTTATTCCTTCAAACTTTTTCCAGTAGCATCATAGTTCAGCCTCCACTTCATCCAGTGGATCTTCTGTCCCACCAGAACTTTATAAATTTCTTCAGGTTCAATTTGACAATCTCAACTCATCCATGATAGAAATGTCTACTAGTTTTGAACTTCGGATTCAAAGATTGGAAATACAGTGAATGGACAGTTTTTGAGAGAACAAGAGATAGCTGAGAATGCTACTAGAAGGTTCAATAGACTGGTTGGAACCTTGGGTGATGCTTCCACTCAGTTATAAGGTTTTCAATTTGATTTGCAAGCAATTTTATCCACTATTTTGGAGCACACTCAACAGAAAAGATGTTGTGAGTCAAGTGTCCAAGTGTCGCCTATCATTTGCTCACTTTGTTGAAGACATGGAAAGTATGAAGGCTACACTGCACATATTGATTAGGAGATAGCAGATCTTCAGACTGAATTTGGTAACATTTGGCAGAATGGCTCAGCTCCTAGCTCATCATCTGGTACTCCTCCCATGACACAAGGCTTTAATCAATTCCAAGCACATATTTCTGAAATCTTCAGAAGATGGAAGAGATTTTGCATACCAGGCTGACCACCATCCAATCTCTACTGAGATCCAATTTAGGTGCTTTGGAAGCCAGGATGAAGGCAATTGAAAGCATATACTCCCTCTTCCTCCTCCTCCTCCACCTTCATCTCCATGATGTTTGTTCTATTTTGATGATGTCAAAGGGGGAGAAGGGTTGCTTTGTATGTAATAGATGCTACTCTATAGTGTCTTGCTTCATTTTGGTTGTTGGATTATACATTGCACATTTATGCTTGTATGCTTGCATGGTTGATCATTTTGGAAAGTGGAAATTGAATGACATGGCTGTTTTTGATGTGATGAGAATCTAGATGTTATTGTCATTTCTTTTGTATGCCATGGAATGATGTAAATGAATGCTTTAAAATCTCTTGTTTGAGAAATCAAAAATTTGTTTAATGAATCATAGTTGCCATCATAAAAAGGGGGAGATTGTTGGATCTCTTGTTTTGATGATGTTTAAGTATGATTCATACAAATGTGGAAATCATGCTTCAATTTTATTTAACATTATTTTTCCATGTGTAGCTCAAGAAATGCTCAAGCAATGATAGTGGTGTCGACACAATTCAGATAGTGTGTCGACACAGTGCATTTTCAGTGCAATTAATCAAGAAGGCAAGCCAGTTATGTCGACACAACTCAAGTGGTGTCGACACAGCTCATGCATCCCGTAAATCAGTAAAGGAAGAAGTGGCCAGTGGTGTGGACACAGTCTGCCTGTGTCTCGACACTCACTGTCCCTCCTAGGAGCTTGATATGAAGCTAGTGACCAGTGGTGTCGACACAGCCTGCCTGTGTGTCGACACTCACTGTCCCTCCCAGAAGCCTAGTTTGAAGCCAGTGCATTATGTGTCGACACATGCTTGTGTGGTGTCGACACACCTCGGATATTTTTCTTAGATCTGAAATGCAGGGACACATGGATGGTTTTGGTTGAGGGCTTTTGAGTGGGAATCTTTGTGCCCCCAAATCCCAAGGGATCTCGTGGATCCATGGGACTATAAATGCCCATTATCCACTCATATTTGGAGGCACACACACGCATCAGTGCTTCCATCTCCCAGAAGCTTCAAGCAATTTCAGAAGAGGACTTCATCCTGGAGAACTTCGTCCAGATCTGAAGGAATCGAAGCTTCAAGCACCTTGGATGAGCCATCTCAAGATGACTCTCCAAATTTCAGAGTCTTTTTCTGGAGGTTGAAGCAGAAGAGCTGATCTCCCACCTCGAAGCAAACAAGGAGATTCGAACCAGACATCCCCAATTTGCAATTCGATTGTCTAGTCTGGTTCTTCACCTTAATCATCTCATTGTGTGTAGTTTGTGATATTGGTGAAATCCTTTTGCCCATTTCACGTGTATGTGGTCAGATCTGAGATCTTTGCATCTCAGAGTGTGTGTGTTGACCTGTGTTGTTTTTCTGAACTGGCACATAAGCCTTATTGTGTGTGTGTGGATGGTGGGTGTAGGATACATAATTGTGTAATCCGAACCACCCTAAATCATTGTGTCTCTGGGGTTTGTTTGCTTGTGCACTAGATTTTTGGTAGGCTCGTTGTTGCTACATCATCTGATCAGTTTAAAGTGTTCAGAACTGTGATTGGTTATTAGATTCGAGTCACATTTCAATTCTTCTAAGATTCTAATCGAGTAAATTTTAAATCCAGTGAAATATTTCAACCCTCCCCCCCCCCTTATAGATTTCTTCATAGCAGTTTTTTCGCAACATTTTAGTTAGAAGCAGTGGTGAAATGGGAAGAGCCGAAGTCAGTATCAGAAATCAAAAGTTTTCTTGGTCTGGCAAGTTAGTACAGGCGATTCATCTAGGATTTCTCAAAGATTGTAGCACCTATGACTAGATTGACCAGGAAAGGAGTGCACTTTGTGTGGTCTTCAGATTGTCTGCGAAGTTTTGCGAAATTGAAGAAGAGGCTTACTAAAGCACCCATATTAGAGATACCATCAGGCAACAGAGGATTTGTGTTGTATGTAGACACATCCAGAAGAGGATTGGGAGCAGTACTAATGCAACATGGAAAGGTAGTGGCACATGCATCAAGGCAGTTGAAGAGGCATGAAGAGAATTACCCTACACATGATCTATAGTTGGCAGCAGTGGTTTTTGCATTGAAGTTGTGAAGGCATTACTTATATGAAGAGAGGTTCGAATCCTTACAGATCATAAGAGCTTAAAGTATATGTTCTCACAGAAAGATTTGAATTTGAGACAGCACAGATGGATGGAGTATGTAGCACCTCGGAAATTTTAATTACATAAAAAAAAATCGAAATAAATGGAAATAAATAATTTCCATAATACCAAAGTATTAAACATACGTATCATTATCGTATGTGCTAAAACACATCAGAAAATTCCATAAAAATTATAAATCAACCCCAAACATTGTTACTAAGTGTTCCACAAAGAAATTGGTGCCAAGAAAAACTGTTGGGCTAGATTTAAGAATTATTGTGACCAATTATCCAAATTAGGAAACAAGTCGGAAAATCGTTAACACGAAAACACGACGCAACTATAAATTCAATAAAAGTTGGGGAGACTTCCAACATTATATATTGATGACCCATCATCATAATGGGGCCATTGGACCTCATATGACCCAAAAATCAATGAAGCAAGAAAATGCATGGAAATTCGTAACCATAATAAGTTGAAATTAGAAAGTGGTAATTAGGGTTTAATTGGGATGCAATCATGCATTCTTGGCAACCCAAATTCGTGCCTACCCACCCATGGAGGTTTCTTGATGGCCAAGACTCTCTAATGGAGGGAGAGATCTTCAAATTATGGAAAGACACAAGCCAATCCCGCAACCCTTCTTTCCTTGTTGCATTAGGACTCCTAAAACCCATAGATGCTTAAATACTCTTCACCCAAATCCTAGGGATGAGTTTAGAACTTGCTGGGGTCATGTGGAGGAGCTCTTGGTGGCTGGAGAGCTGTGGATCATCCACAAGAAGCTAATCTTCTTCCCCCATTCTTCTGCTACAATCTGCACAAACCGTCCACTGGAAGTTGACCAAATGTAGGCCAAACCTAAACCAAACCTTGCAAGGCTTATACACTGAAAGAGGGTCAGTCTACGTTCTAACCCAAGTGAAATGCCCAAATTCCATGCATATACGCGGAGTATTAAGCATTCTTCAAACAGTGGTCTGAACAGGGTTTTCTGGAAAAATGAGACTTCTTCAACCAGAAGGTAGGGTTTCTTGGGCCAACCTTAACATATCCTATACCAATGTGTAGATCATCAAATTAGCTTTCATTTCCCACTGGTTTCATTGAATTTCATTGAGTAGAGTTGAACTATAAGCGTTTTCCCAAAGTCGCGCACTGTCAAGGTTTTCCCGTTCTTTATTTGTTGCATGCGATTTGAGACTGAATTAGAGTAAACCCCCAACATGAAAGTTTTCCTACTAGTTGTCCTCGTCATGTCTTGTGTTGAATTTTGTCTAAACATCATTAGTTAGAGAGTTATAAGCGTGGCAAGAGGGTGCTGTTTGAAACTTCGTTTTCAGGTAGCACTTGGCTTTTACATTCGAGTTTGACTTGATCAAGCCTGTCGAAACCATCATTGTTTTTCTAATTACGATTTATTGGAAGCACCCTTGCATGTCTAGGTTGGTTTAAAACTAGTTTCGTTATTTTTCATGCATTGTGCAATTTGTCCTCTATTTTTGAAGCACCCTGTGTCAATATAAGGCAGTTCTGGACCGCAATCCAATGCCCTGTCCTTTCCTTGTTGTACTCTGGCAGGACCCTGTGAACGCGACAGCCCGATAGGCCGCATTCACAAGGCCGTCGCGATAGAGCGCACTGTCACGATCGGATCACGACAGGACATGTCGTCGCGATCTGCTACCTGGTCTGCCAGAACCTATCGCGTTCCCTCATACCCTTGTCGCGATCTGCCTGCTTGTTCTGTCATGCCTGTCGCGACCTGTACAAGGCACTGTCGTGTTCTGTTCCCGACCCGTCACGACCCTTACCAGGATCCATAGCGACCTCAGTATTTCGCATGAAGCCCCAACTATTTTGTTTGTAAACTTTACCGTTATACCCAAGGTCTGTTTAATATGATTTTAATGTGTAAATTGTATGTCATGGGTCTGATCATTGCATGATGTCTATTTAAGGCTTAAAAGTGTTTAACCCATTTAAAAAGTCTTAAATACATGAATATTATTCTAAATCTTTCTTAATGATATGATCATTCATGAAACTTGTGATTGACTCTTGTTACCATTCTAGCTTGATTAAATGATGATTATTATCTTGAAATCTTGCAAACCCATGTATAGTTAATACATTGTCATTCGCATGTCATCATGTTAAATGTTTTCCACGAGTTTGAGACCGATGGATTGAGAATTGAGACGTGTATGTCACTACACACTTGCACATCTAGGCATCCCTTTCTTTGGGATTTGGAAACTCTCTACCGGTCATTCGAATCGGTAGACTAGTGACATTTTCTCTAAGGCCTCCGTAAATCTCCTCTGACCATGGATTCCCACATGGCCGACGAGTTGGTTGTACCATTGAAGTTCCTTGGAGATAGCGTGCACTTCCTCTCATCTTGTTCTCGTGAGTGTGATTTACAATATAGACTAAAGCCATTAATGTAAAGATTGAACCAAAGTATGAATCGTACCGTTATGCTGCCAAATTTATCTCTTGACCATTATTATCATGAAATCATGTTCAATTTACTTATTGTTGGTTCTCATCATATCATGAACATGATATCACACATGCTTACATCATGAAACTCTCATTGGCCATTAAATGACTGTGGGTATCTACATTTAAAATTTAAGTGAGATGTTGACCGGGCACGGCGAGTGTCCAAGGGCTCCAGTCTAGCCCTAATGACGGAGAGTCATAAATATCTGTTAACCATGGGTATAATGATTACTGGCGTTGCATCTGTGTTGGGAGTCGTGCGTGTCGTGTTGAATGATAGATACAATAACCACATACACGTGTCCTGGTGTACATTCTTGATGGATCTTTTCTTGGTGTACATTAGTGTCTACGTGCCTGATTAGTGTTACATGATCGTGCTCGTGCGTGCTTGCTTGCTTGCGTGATATGGCCATCCTGCATTTATTGCAATTAGTGATATCTTGTGTTCTTGACATCAAGTGAAATCTTGCGTGCTTGTACAAAGTGATCTATTGCTAGTTCTATCTTGTCATCTCTTTTATCATGATCACTCTATCTAGCTTGTTCATGTTTTTACGAGTTTTATTCGTACATGCATATCATGACATTCATCGTGCTTACCTAGTTCTAAACTGTTAATCACTTATATCATTGCCCGCACATTGAGATATAAATCCTACTAGGCTAGTTTGCTCATCCCCTACTTTTTACCCAATCTAGGTGACTATGAAGTTCAAGAGGAAGAGCAAGTCGAGGATGGGAATGCGTCCGAGTGATGAGCGTTCCAATTATGAGTCTATCTATAGTTAGTTATTTTGAGTGTTAGAACAATGTAGTAGGAAGTGAGGTATTATGTACTTTTCCTTTTTATTAGTCTTAGTCCTTTAATAGTTTCTATTTGAATACAATAAGTTGAGATTTGAATAAAAGATTAGTTGAGTTCAATATTTGGGCCCTATGATGATGTATGTTGTTATACTTTAGTGCGTGCTAGCTAGAGGCTTATTTGCTGACTGTTCACGTCTCAAATTATCGACTTGCATTCTTCGAACTAATATCCGCTGCGTAGTTCTCGCGACGTGACAGTTTAGTGGTATCAGAGCCTAGGAATACCAAATAGGACATATGTCTCAGAAATAGGAGATACCTATGGAACCTAGGTCATGGAAATTAAATACAGTACCTGGTAGAATGAGTAGAGACTGGGAATATGTTAGCAAGAATTAAACACTCCCACCTATTGACTCTGATAATGTAACTAGAGACATTAATTGGTTTCCATTCTTTTCTCAGGAACCCTCATAACTCTTGCACTCAACTGCAATGGCTCGCAACCAATGGCAAGCTATGCAAGAAATATAGCTGATTGACTCAGGCCCTGCAAAATGTGGTTCAGGCTTGAAATCAAGCTGCTGTAGTTGGAAATGGAGCCGGTGATTTGCATCGCAATTTTAAGAGTTTGAACCCTCCTCATTTCTCTGGATCCCCTGATCCGGACAAGAAGAGAACTGGCAGGAGGAGATAGAAAGGATCATCCAAGTCATGCAATGCACTAACAGGGAGAAGGTGGTACTGACCACTTTCCAATTCACTAAGGATACTCGAGCATGGTGGAAGGCCACATCGGCCCACCTGCCTAATGTTGGCGAACTGGTGTGGGCTGGATTCCTAGAGATATTACGTGGAAAGTATTTCTCTGAGAGAGTCAAGGAGAAGAAGGTAGCGGAGTTTGATCACTAAAATAGAAAGGGATGTCCGTGGCTGAGTATGAGGCTCAGTTCGTGAGTCTTTCTGTGTATGCTCCACACTTGGTGGGAACTGAAAGACTTAAGGCAAATCGGTTCATGGATGGGCTCAGGCCCATGTTCATTGAAAGGCTTGGACCACACAACATTCAAACTTACACTGAGATGGTCTAAAGAGCTCAGCTGGTAGAAGACACCATGGCCAAAGTAGAGGGCATGAGGGCAAGGACAACTCCAAGCCGATCTTCGTCAAGAAGGGAGTACCCAATATTGCTCCAACTTTTCGTAACAACAACGTTAACAACAACAACAAGAGGCCGAACTGGAAGAGATGTTGCTGGAGACAAGAGAGTCAAAGTGGAAGGTATGCAGTTGGCTGAAAACTGCAAATTCTGTGATAAGCCGGGCACCGAGCTGAAGAATGCTGGAAGAAGCTCGGGGCATGCTTGAAATGCGGAGGTCGTGACCAACGTATTCCTGATTGTCCTATGCTGAAGGATCAGCCAGGTAGAGCTCAGAATGTACCACGACGTCAGGGACGCCTTAATGCTGTTTTAGAAGCTGACCTACCCGAGGAAGGGGGTATGGTGGAAGGTACCATTTCATACACTCGCAACCTGCATTCATGCTTATTGATACTGGAGCTGCATATTCATTTATTTCCACCACATTTGCTGCAACTCTATCTGTCCAACCTGTGCCCTTAAAATCTAAGATCACTGTAGCTTCTCCACTTGGCTCAAAATCTAAACTTACCCACTACTTCCAAAATGTGAAACTATATTGAAGGACACAATCTCCCTGCAGACCTTATCTGTTTAGATATGAAGGGTTATGATGCCAGTTTGGGTGTCGATTGGCTAATCAAATATGATTCTGATGTAAACTGTCGCCATAGGATGGTCACTTTCAAAGACCAACCTCCCAACTCTATCACTACTTGGCACCCGTTATCACAAACACCCTATCTTGATATCCTCCTTAAGGCTTCTAAGCTGATCAACCAGGGTTGTGATGCTTTCCTAGTTTCAGTCTTGGCAACTAAAAAGAAGAACCATCCCTAGAAGACATTCCAATAGCCAGGGACTATCCTGATGTATTTCCAGAGGAATTACCTGGTATACCACCTGCGGGAGGTAAACTCACCATTGAGTCACTTCCTGGGGCAGCCCCTGTTTCAAGAGCTCCATATCGCATGTCCCCTGTGGAATTGCAGGAGTTGAAAAGACAAATCCAAGATTGCTAGATCAGGGTTTTATCAGGCCTAGCACATCCCCGTGGGGAGCGCCAGTGCTATTTGTCAGGAAGAAGGATGGGACAATGAGGCTATGCTTTGATTACCATCAGTTAAACCAGTTGACAATAAATAATAAGTATCCACTGCCCCGCATCGATGAGCTGTTTGACCAGATCTCTGGTGCACAATACTTCTCCAAGTTAGATCTAAGATCAGGCTACCATCAACTGAGAATAAAGGAAGAAGATATTCACAAGTCTGCATTCCGGAGTAGATATGGTCACTATGAGTTCGTGGGCATGTCGTTTGGTTTAACAAATGCTCCAGCGGCTTTCATGCAACTTATGAACAATATTTATAGGCCATACTTGGACCAGTTTATAGTGGTGTTCATTGATGACATTCTTATTTACTCCAAATCCAAAGAAGAACATGAGGAACACTTGAAGGTTGCTCTGCAAGTGCTCAGAGATCATCAACTCTATGCTAAACTTAGTAAGTGTGAATTCCCCACACCAAGCCGTTCTTCTTCCCCTTCTCGTCTGCTGCGACCTGCACAAACCGTCCACTTGAAGTCGACCAAAGGTGAGTCAACCATAACCAAAACTTGCAAGGCCTATACCCCTGGAAAGAGGTCAAGTCTACGTTCTAACCCAGTGGAATGCCCAAATCCATGCAGTATACACGGAGTATTAAGCCTTTTCCTCCAAGTGGTCTGAACATAGGTTTTCTAGAAAAGCGGGACTTCTTCACCCAGAAGGTAGGTTTTCTCAGGCCAAACCTTAACATATCCTATACCAATGTGTAGAGCATCAAGTTAACTTTTGTTTCCCACTAGTTTCATTGAATTTCAACAAGTAGATTTTGAATTATAATTGTTTTCCAAAGTCGCGCACTGTTAGGGCTTTTCCCATTCTTTATATGTTGCACGTGATTCAAGACTGAATTTGAGCAAATCCACACATGAAGGTTTTTTACAAGTTGTCTTGTCATGTCTTGTGTTGAAATGTCAATAGTTAGAGAGTTATAAGCATGGTAAGAGGGTCATTGAATGAAACTACGTTTTTGGGTTGCACTTTGCTTTTACGTTTGTGTTTGAATTGATTAAAGCCTATCGAAACCATCCTTGTTTTCTACGTCCGATTTATTGGAAGCACCATTGCATGTCTAGGTTGCTTTAAAACTAGTTTCGTTATTTTTCATGCACTGTACAATTTGTTCTCTATTTTTGAAGCACCCTGTGTCAATATAAGGCAGTTTTGGACCGCAATCCAAGAACATGTCCTTTCTCTGTCAGATTCAGGCAGACCCTGTGAACGCGATGGCCCGATAGGCTGCATTCTGAGGTCTTGTCGCGACAGCAAACCCGTCGTGTTTTGAACGTGACGAGCGCCCTGTCGCTATCTCTCTGCCTATTCTGACCCCCTTGTCGCGTTCTGCACATACCCTTGTCGCCTTCTTCATATGAGCCCGTCGCAAACTGCCTGCCTGATCAGACAAGCCTGTCGCAATCATTACAAGGCACTATCGTGTTCTGATCTGACCCCGTCGCGATCCTTACAAGGGTCCGTCGCGACCTCAGGATTTTTCATGAAACCCCACCTATTTCGTTTACAAAACTTGCTGCTATACCCGAGGTCTGTTTAAATATGATATTTAGCGTGTAATTCTCATGTCTTAGGTCTGATCATTGCATGATGGTTTATTTAATGGCCTAAAAGTGATTAACCCATTTAAAAGCCTTAATAACATGAATATTATTCTAATTGCTTTCTTAATGATATGATCATTCATGAAACTTGTGATTTACTCTTGTTACTGTTCTAGCTGATTAAATGATAATTATTATCTTAAAATCTTGCAAACCCAGGTGTAGTTAAATGCATTGTCCATTGCATGCCATCATGTTAAGTGTTTTCCGCGAGTTTGAAACCAGTGGATTGTGAATTGAGATGCGTACATCACTACACACTTGCACATCTAGGCAACCCTTTCTTGGGGATTTGGAAGCTCTCTATCGGTCATTCCGAATCGGTAGACTAGCGACCTTTTCTCTAAGCCTCCGTAAATCTCCTCTGACCATGGATTCCCACATGGCCGACGAGTTGGTTGTACCATTGAAGTTCCCTGGAGATAGCGTGCACTTCCTTTCTCTATGTTCTCGTGAGTGTGATTTACAATCTAGACTAAAGCCTTAATGTAAAGATTGAACTAAGTATAAATTGTACCGTTATGCTGCCAAATTTATCTCTTGACCATTGTTATCATGAAATCATGTTCAATTTACTTATTGTTGTTCTCATATCATCATGAACATGACATTACACATGCTTACATCTTGAAACTCTCATTGGCCATTATTAATGACTGTGGGTATCTACATTTAAAATTTTAAGAGATGCTGACCGGGCACGGTGAGTGTCCAAGGGCTCCAGTCTAGCCCCAATGACGGAGAGTCATAAATATACTGTTAACCATGGGGTATAATGATTACTGGCGTTGCATCTGCGCTGGGAGTCTTTCTTGCTTGTTGAATAGATACAATAACCACATACACGTGTCCTGGTGTACATTCTTGATGGATCTTTTCTTGGTGTACATTAGTGTCTACGTGCCTGATTAGTGTTACATGATCGTGCTATGCGTTCTTGCTTGCTTGCGTGATATGGCCATCCTGCATTTATTGCAAATAGTGATATCTTGCGTTCTTGACATTAAGTGAAATCTTGCGTGCTTGTACAAAGTGATCTATTGCTAGTTCTATCTTGTCATCTTGTTCAAAAATCTTGTTCTATTGTGATCACTCTATCTAGCTGTCCATATCATGTTTTAATGAGTTTTATTCGCACATGCATATCATGACATTCATCGTGCTTACCTAGTTCTAAATTGCTAATCACTTATATCATTGCTCACACATTGAGATATAAATCCTACTGGGCTAGTTTGCTCATTCCCTACTTTTACCCAATCTAGGTGACTATGAAGTTCAAGAGGAAGAGCAAGTCGAGGATGGGAATGTGTCGAGTGATGAGCGTTCCAACTATGAGTCTAGTTATAGTAGTTTGCTTTGAGTGTTAGATTGTTTTAGTAGGAAGTGAGGTATATGTACTTTTACTTTTATTGAGTCTTAGTCCTGTAATAGTTTCCATTTGGAATAAATGAGTTGTGATTTGAATACAAGATTAGTTGAGTTCAATATTGGGCCCTATTATGATGATGTATGTTGTTATACATTTAGTGCGTGCTAGCTAGAGGCTTATTTGCCGACTGTTCACATCTCGGAATATCGACTCGAATTGTTCCGCATTATTATTAATATCCATTGAGTAACGCTCGGGACGTGACAGTTTAGTGGTATCAGCCTAGGAATACCAATAGGATATATGTCTCAGGAATAGGAGATACCTATGGAACCTTGGTCATGGAAATTAAATATCGTACCTGGTGAGAATGGTAGAGATTGGGAATATGATAGAATGAACAAACACTCCTACCCATTGACTCTAATAATGTATCTAGAGACATTAATTAGTTTCCATCCTTTTTTTAGGAACCCTCGTAACTCTCTCACTTCACTGCAATGGCTCGCAATCAGTGGCAAGCCATGCAAGAAACAATAGCTGGATTTACTCAGGCCCTGTAAAATGTGGTTCAGGCTAGAAATCAGGTTGCTGCAGCTAGGAACAGAGCCGGTGATCTACACCACAATTTTTAGGAGTTTGAGCCCTCCTCGCTTCTCTGGATCCCCTGATCCAGACAGGCAGAAAACTGGCAGGAGGAGATAGAAAGGATCTTCCAAGTCATGCAATGCACGAATAGGGAGAAGGTGGTACGGACCACTTTTCAATTCAGTAAGGATGCCGAGCATGGTGGAAAGCCACATTGGCCCATCTGCCAAATGTGACTGAGCTAGAGTGGGCAGGATTCTTGGAGATATTCTGGGGAAGGTATTTCTCTGAGAGAGTCAAAGAGAAGAAGGTAGCGGAGTTTGCCGCACTAAAATAGAAGGGAATGTCCATGGCTGAGTATGAGGCTCAGTTCGCGCATCTAGCTATGTATGCCCCACACCTGGTGGGAACTGAAAGACTGAAGGCAAACTGGTTCATGGATGCGCTCATGCCCATGTTCATTGAGAAGCTCGGACCACACAACATCCAAACCTATACTGAGATGGTCCAAAGAGCTCAACTGGTTGAAGACACTATGGCTAAGGTGGAAGGCATGAGGGGGAAGGACATCTCAAAGCCGACCTTTATAAAAAGGGGAGCAGTCGATACAACTGGAACTTTCCCCAATAACAACAGTAATAACTACAACCACAACAAAAGGCCAACCATTGGAAGGACTATGGCATGGAGAAAAAGATCAAAGTAGAAGAAACAACGACGGTTGAATATTGTAAATTTTGCAACAAGCCTAGGCACCAAGCGGACAAGTGCTGGAAGAAGGCCGGGGCTTGCCTGCGATGCGGGACTCACGAACATCGTATACCGAACTGTCCCATGCTAAAAGACCAAGCTGGAAGGAACCAAGGAGTGCTAAAGCGTCAAGGATGCATGAATGCAGTAACGCAAGCGGAGCTTCCGGAAGGAGGTATGATTGTTAAACCCCTAGACTGATCTTAAGATGCTTTTCTTATTAGTACATATTTAAGTGGGGGAGATCATTAAGGAGAAATTGAAAAGGAATAATCTATTGCTTATACCGTAGTTCATCTGGTGGATTAAGATGGAGTTATAACAATCGTGAAAGAAAAACAGGAGTGGAAGGAACCAAATGAATATATGGGCAGCCGTAGGTGTAGATGTTGGATTAACATCCACGATGTTGAAACAAGTTAGAGGAATTAAATCTAAAACCAACTCAAGGATCATAATTATCGAGAGCCAATTAATGATCTATGAATTTGGGGACCAATTCTCTTAGTGGGGGAGGGTGTAACACTCCAGAAAATTAATAGGTATAAAATTTGAATAAATGAAAATAAATAATTTTCATAATACCAGAGTATTTAAACATACGTATCATCATCGTATGTTCTAAAACACATTAGAAAATTGCGTAAAAATTATAAATCAACCCTAAAATTATTACTAAATGGTTCACAAAGAAATTTGCCAAGAAAAATTGGATTAGCCAAGTTTAAAGTGTTTCACGACTTATTATCGTAATTCATGAATAAGTCGAAAACTCATTATCACACGTACTCGGTTGAGTCAGAAAATTAATAAAATCATATACGAACTTAAATAATATCCTCTAATGACCCATCAAGGATTTGGGTCAATAAAAATCTTTTGTGCTAGGTTTAAAAGTTATTGTGACCGATTATCCAAATTAGGAAACAAGTCGAAAAACCGTTAACACGAAAATACGATGCAACCATAAATTAAATAAAAATGTTGGGGAGACTTCAAACATTATATATTGATGACCCATTATAATAATTGGGCCAATGGACAACATTTGGCCCAAAAATCAAATAAAGCTATAAAATGCATGGAAATTCGTAACTCTAAATAAGCTGAAATTAGAAAGAGGCAATTTGAGTTGAATTGGGATAGAACATGCATTCTTGACAACCCGAATTCATGCTTAACCAGGGTGGGAGGTTTCCTAAAGCCTCACACCTCTAATGGAGGAAGAATCCTCAAATTAGGAAACTAACAAGCCAAAACCGCAACTCTTCTTTTCTAGTCAAAATAGGACTCCTAAACACCATGATAGCTTAAATACTCTCCACCAAACCCTTGGAGATGAATTACATCTTATTGGGGTCATGTGGAGGAGTTCTTGGCAGCTGGGGAGTAGGAGATCCCCACACCAAGCCGTTCTTCTTCCCCTTCTCGTCTGCTGCGACCTGCACAAACCGTCCACTTGAAGTCGACCAAAGGTGAGTCAAACCATAACCAAACTTGCAAGGACTATACCCCTGGAAATAGGGTCAAGTCTAGTTCTAACCCAAGTGGAATGCCGAAATTCCATGCAGTATACACGGAGTATTAAGCGTTTTCCTCCAAGTGGTCTGAACATGGGTTTTTTGGAAAAATGGGACTTCTTCAACCCAGAAGGTACATTTTCTCAGGCCAAACCTTAACATATCATATACCATGTGTAGAGCATCAAGTGAATTTCGTTTCCCACTGGTTTCATCGAATTTCAACGAGTAGATTTTGAATTATAAGCATTTTGCCAAAGTCGCGCACTGTTAGAGTTTTTCCATTCTTTATATGTTGCACATGATTAAGACTGAATAGAGCAAACCCACAACATGAATGTTTTTCTTCTAATTGTCTTCGTCATGTATTGTGTTGAACGTTTTATCTAAATGTCAATAGTTAGAGAGTTATAAGCATGGTAAGAGGGTTGTTGTATGAAACTATGTTTTCGGGTTGCACTTGGCTTTTACGTTTGTGTTTGACTTGATTAAAGCCTATCGAAACCATCTTGTTTTCTAATTCCGATTTACTGGAAGCACCCTTGCATGTGTAGGTTGGTTTAAAACTGGTTTCGTTATTTTTATGCACTGTACAATTTGTTCTCTATTTTTGAAGTACCCTGTGTCAATATAAGGCAGTTCTGGACCGCAATCCAAGAACATGCCCTTTCTCTGTCGGATTCAGGCGTAGACCAGTGAACGCAACGGCCCGATAGGCCGCATTCTGAGGTCTTGTCACGACAGCAAACCCGTCGTTTTCTGAACGCGACGACACCCCGTCGCTATCTCTCTGCATGTTCTGACCCCTTGTCGCGTTCTGCACATACCCTTGTCGCCTTCTTCATATGAACCGGTCGCGAACTGCCTGCCTGATCAGACAAGCCTGTCACGATCATTACAAGGCACTGTCGTGTTCTGATCTGACCTCGTCGCGATCCTTACAAGGGTCCGTCACGACCTCAGGATTTTTCATGAAACCCCACCTATTTCATTTACAAAACTTACTGCTATACCCGAGGTCTGTTTAAATAGATATTTAGCGTGTAATTCACATGTCTTAGGTCTGATCATTGCATGATGGTTTATTTAATAGCCTAAAAGTGATTAACCCATTTAAAAAGCATTAATTACATGAATATTATTTAATTGCTTTCTTAATGATATGATCATTCATGAAACTTGTGATTTACTCTTGTTACTGTTCTAGCTTGATTAAATGATAATTATTATCTTAAAATCTTGCAAACCCATGTGTAGTTAAATGCATTGTCCATTGCATGCCATCATGTTAAGTGTTTTCTGCGAGTTTGAAACCGGTGGATTGTGAATTGAGATGCATACATCACTACACACTTGCACATCTAGGCAGCCCTTTCTTGGGGATTTGGAAGCTCTCTACTGGTCATTCCGAATCGGTAGACTAGAGACCTTTTCTCTAAGACCTCCGTAAATCTCCTCTGACCATGGATTCCCCATGGCCGACGAGTTGGTTGTATCATTGAAGTTCCTTGGAGATAGCGTGCACTTCCTTTCTCTTCTTGTTCTCGTGAGTGTGATTTACAATCTAGACTAAAGCCGTTAATGTAAAGATTGAACTAAGTATAAATCGTACCATTATGCTGCCAAATTTATCTCTTGACCATTGTTATCATGAAATCATGTTCAATTACTTATTGTTGTTTCTCATCATCATCATGAACATGAAATTACACATACTTACATCTTGAAACTCTCATTGGCCATTATTAATGACTGTGGGTATCTACATTTAAAATTTTACATGAGATGCTGACCGGGCACGACGAGTGTCCAAGGGCTCCAGTCTAGCCCCAATGACGGAGAGTCATAAATAACCATGGTGTATAATGATTATTGGCGTTGCATCTGCACTGGGAGTCTTGCTTGCTTGTTGAATGATAGATACAATAACCACATACACGTGTCCTGGTGTACATTCTTGATGGATCTTTTCTTGGTGTACATCAGTGTCTACGTGCCTGATTAGTGTTACATGATTGTGCTCGTGCGTTCTTGCTACTTGCGTGATATGGCCATCCTGCATATTGCAAATAGTGATATCTTGTGTTCTTGACATCAAGTGAAATCTTGCGTGCTTGTACAAAGTGAACTATTGCTAGTTCTATCTTGCCATCTTGTTCAAAAATCTTGTTCTATCGTGATTACTCTATCTAGCTTGTCCATTATCATGTTTTAATGAGTTTTATTCGCACATGCATGTCATGACATTCATCGTGCTTACCTAGTTCTAAAATGTTAATCACTTATATCATTGCCCGCACATTGATATATAAATCCTACTGGGCTAGTTTGCTCATTCCCTACTTTTACCCAATCTAGGTGACTATGAAGTTCAAGAGGAAGAGCAAGTCGAGGATGGGAATGCATCCGAGTGATGAGCGTTCCAACTATGAGTCTAGTTATAGTAGTTTGCTTTGAGTGTTAGATTCTTGTAGTAGGAAGTGAGGTATTATGTACTTTTGCTTTTATTGAGTCTTAGTCCTGTAATAGTTTCCATTTGGAATACAATGAGTTGAGATTTGAATACAAGATTAGTTGTGTCAATATTAGGGCCCTATTATGATGATGTATGTTGTTATACATTTAGTGCGTGTTAGCTAGAGACTTATTTGCCGACTGTTCAGGTCTCAGGATATCGACTCGAATTGTTCCGCATTATTATTAATATCCGCTGCGTAACACTCAGGACGTGACATTACTTCAGGCTTCTGGAGGAGTTTACAGAGAGTAATTGGCACTGAATTGAGGTATAGCTCAACTTATCATCCGTAGACAGACGGACAAACAAAAAGGACAATTCAAACTATGGAAGCATCCCCGTTCGCCCCATGGCTGTCCTTCGCCGATGCGCTATGCAAAAAAACCAGGAAGGGTGACATCCACATGATCAATAGTAAACCACAGCCCCCATGTTTCCCCAGTGTTGCACTCAGGCCGCCACCTCCTCCTCATCCATTTACTGGTCGCACCGCAACTGCCGGGGGCCACGTGATCTGCCTCCCGGTGATACATAACCTCAGAATCACTCCCGGACTTGAGGCCGGCTCCGAGACGGAGGAAGACGACCTGCTAGAACGGCATAACGCTTGGGTAGGCCGCACTCGCAGCACCACTGTCCTGACCATGGACTCCGACGGGGAATATGAAGACTTTTCGGACTGATCTATTATGTACTTCGCCCCCTTTGTTTTCTGGTTTGTCTGGTTGGATGCTTCATGTACCGATGACCCCTCTACGTAGGGTGCCATAACTTATGCCCCAGCCCCGTTACCTATGTACCACCTCTCCACCCCCCTCCCCCTCTCTTGTATCTTTTCGCTTTCTACAATATATGAAAATAAAAAAAACCCGATATCGACAATGGAGGTCACTCCTTGTCATATCAATTGAAAAAAAAAAGATATGTTGAGGGCCTGCTATTTAGTATGGGGAGGTACTTGGGAGCATCACTTGGGCATGGTAGAATTTGCTTATAATAACAGTTATCATGCAAGTATTGGAATGGCACCTTATGAAGCTCTATATGGAAGACCATGTAGGACACCATTAAATTGGCATAGGTGAAAGGCGGGTCATGAGACAAGAATGATTCAGGAGTGCTCATATATGGTTAAATTTATTAAGGAAAAGTTTCAAACATCCCAGAGTCATCATAAAAGTTATGCAGATACCAGACACAGACCATTGCAGTTTGAAGTTGGTGATTATGTGTTTCTGAAAGTTTCTCCTACCAAAGGTGTGCTAAGGTTCAGCAGGAAAGGTAAATTGAGCCAGAGATATGTTGGTCCATTCCATTTTTAGAAAGAATTGGTGAAACAGCTTATAGAATAGACCTTCCAGTAGACTTAACAGATGCACATGACGTGTTCCATGTTTCTATGCTCAGAAGGTATATTCGAGATCCCTCCTAGATAGTCAGCTACACGCGAGATGATTTGAAGCCAGACATGTCAATGCCTGAATATCCAGTACAGATTATAGGATGCAGGACCCAAAAGCTAAAAAATAAAGAGATTGAATTAGTGAAAATCAAATGGGAAAACAGACAGGGTGGAGAGGACACATGGGAGTTGGCAGAGGAAATGATGAAAGCGTATCCATACTTGTTTGAGTCTTTTAAAGTTTTTTTAGGTGATAGTACCATGCATGTTAATTGAAAATCTTTTTGTGTTGAGCTTTCTTCTTAAATTTCGAGGACGAAATTTCTTTTAGGTGATAGTAATGTAGCGTAGTGACCGTTCAGACTGAGGTTAGTGGTTGTGGTGACCAGTGTGTGGCCTGTGGTTGTGTTTGAGGTGTTTTTATAGGTTGTTGGGCTTTGTGGGCCGAGAATTCTAGCCCAGAATGCCCCATGGTTATCTGCCTGTGAACATGACAGAGCTGGACGTCGCATTCTGAACGCGACAGTCCTGGGCGTCACATTCACGTCGCCGTTGTTTGGGGTTGTTCGGCTGCATGCCTGCCGCGTGGCGCGCACAGGGCATACGGCTGGCGTCAGCGATGACAAGGAGATGACCTACACTGTCGCGTTCTGATCGTGATGGCAGGGTGCGTCGCGTTCTCAACTCTGAATGGCTTTTAACCTAGGTCGGCCAAATGAGCTCAGCAACTTTGCTCGTCCAGCAGAAGGGGTTTTGCGTGGTGGTTCTTTGGCGATTTGGAGAGATGGATTCAGCATGGTCTTGTCGCGAGGACGTGCTACAGAGTGGGGGAAACGCCGGATCGTTGTCGTTCTTCACGTATTTCACGTAGGTAGGAAGATTCCACCTTGTTTCTCACTGTGGATGGTTAGTTAAGCATGTTTGATCCACTAAATGAGTCGTAGATAGTAGATGGCATGCTAGTGAAATGGTTAAAATATTTATAACTTCTTTTTATGGATGTTTGCATGGTTTGCATGGGAATTCCAGAGATGGAACCCTAATTTTGGATCTCTATCTATGAAGGCGATGGACCTGGGTGTCACATTCAGAATGCGACAGCCCGACCCGTCGCGCTCTGCTTCAGAACGGGCCATATCGAGGTGTCGCGTTCTGAAGGCGACGGAGGACCTTGTCGCATTCAGGCTTCCGATGGCTATGGGTTCATGCATAGTTATGTGATTATCGTTGGCTATATTTACTATTTATAGCAATGGTAAGCGGTGCATTGGTACTTGTTGAGATCGAGGAATGTGTTGTTCACGTGGTTTGTGTGTACGTGGCAAGTAGTACGATGCCTACCGTGGTTACCTCTCCAATCGGGTACCCCTGATTTTATGTGAGCCAGGTACATTAGTGCTCGGGGTTTATCCCGGTACTTGTGTACTATCGAGGTCTGTGTCATCTTCTTGGACACCCTCACTCTTGTGTAGAGTTGTACGTCTGGCTGAGGGAAAGACGAAGCAGGGGACATCGACTTGTGTGAGTTTGTGTTCGTCGCATGTAGTGTACTCGTAGTTGGGGGTTACAGACACAGTAGACGTATTAGGACCCAGCTAGTCCTATTTTCCAATCCTCACTTTAGGGGGCTCGGGCCGGAGTCCCTAAAGGTGCCAGGCATGGGCCTATGGTAGTGTGGTCTGCAAGTGTGGTGTTGGTTGGTCTCCACAGTTTCTTGGCTTTGTTGTGGTGGAGCGGCAGCTGGACCTTTCATCCATGGCTGCGAGACTGAGAGGTAGTCCTGTGTGGTTTGTTCGGGTTACTTGCTGGTGTCGCAAACCAGTCTTTGTGACCCGAGTGTGGCGTTACTCTAATTTAGCTCATACAGTTGAACGGGGTTTGCCATTTTATTTTAAAGGTGGTTTCTGTAATATCTTGTGTTAATTGTTATTTACAACTTTAACATCATGCGTAGATAGTACTATAAATTGCTTAGTGTAGCTTCCTGTTTCTACACTTTGTGAGTTGGGTTTTGTGTGGCTTTTGGGGGAGTTTCCCTACTGAGCCAGTGGCTTGCGAGGCTCACCTCTACCCCTTTCAGGTGAGGAAGAGCAGGAGGCTTCCCACCCTTCGTCTAGTTCGAAACCGCACCGCAGTGGAGTTGGTTTGTACCACCAGCAGTGTAATCTTTACTTTCTGTTCACTCGGGGTAGCCTCAGGTATTGTACTTTGTACTTGGCTCTAGTTGAAAACTGGCTATGTATATTTCATGTAAATATTTGTGAGATGTGAAATCTTATATATATTGAGTTGTTTCCTTTATATTTCTACGGACGTGTGATTGATATCCCTAGTGAGGCTACGGCTCGTTCGCGGGAGGCGGAGTCAGGTCAAGCTCGTTATTAGGTTAATGGTTTTGAACAGCGAGGATCGCTACAACTTGACCTGTCACGAATCAACTATGAGATAGGATCCTCAATGGCACATCAGAAAAATCCTATAAAATATCTAAAAAAAAATAGAAAAAATACGCAGATGATTAATTAGAGAGAGACACTTTGAGGCATTGCAGTATAACATGAAATTTACTCAGTATATTATCAAATTGGCATGTCTACAACTGCCTCGCCTTAGCGTCTGCTTTGAACGGAAGTGGTGTAAAGACATGAAATGAAAGTAATGGAGTGGAGTGAAGTGAAGTGAAATGACTGAAAAGTAAATGTCAAGGTGTGATGAGACACGCCTTCAATGACATATGATAGGAGTTGTTCTTCAGCTCAAGATGAAGCGGCTTGGAGAAAGCCTCAAGAGATAACCAATTGTTCGGACGAAAGGAAAGGGTGCGCATGTGGGCACGAAGGAGGACAGATTAACTTCCAGGATAGGGGAAGTATCTACGGACACAATTCGGTAGTTTCACCATTGGGGAGCATTTACCAGCTTGTGGACGTGCTGCAGCCAAGGTGGATCTATGGGAAAATAGATGAATTGATAAACGAATCTGGAATAAGGGGGTTTCTTGAAAGACAGTATGAAAACATCAACAACATGAACTGAGTACTTGACTGGAAATGGAATATTTCATGTCAATTAAAATTAGGGATAAATGACTCTCCTCAGTTAATAATGAAGTAATTCTCCAGCAATGAGCTCAAGATCCTATATGATGCATGCTGGGCTAAAAAAGTATTAAAACAAAATAATATAAAATAATCAAGGATAATATTGTTACTATGCCGAGTTAAGTAAGGACACCAAGTTTTCCAGGCGTGGGTCCATCCTCCTCTTTGGGCAAAGCATAATGGCCTATCTTCAAGTCTAAGATTCTATGAAATTATCATTGTTTTTTTTTTCTTTTTTTGATGAAGGAGAACTCAAACTTCATATTCATCAAGCCTCAAGGTCCTTGATATGCTCTAATAAAGTACATCATATAAAAAAGATGCAGTATGTGACCAAGTGTGCCGAATGTAGGTGTGAAGAACACAGTAAAATGCGCATCCAGACTTGCACTTAAAGACTAATCAGCATTGACATACATAAACATAAATCACACTATTGAGATAAATGGTGCTTGTAAATCACGACAGGTTGACTGGTCGTGCATACTTACAAGAATTGTGATGACTTTGTCATTTCCGTATTATCTTTCCCAATCAGAATAGCAATCAGAATGAGCATGTTGAAATGCGATGACTGAATTCGTCGTGGTTTTCATCAATGCTCCAAGTTCCACCTGAGGCCAAATTAACTTGCCTGTTTCATACTTCTAATGGACTTGGGACTTGGCCTCCGGGCTTTACACGACTATGGGCTTATAAAAAGCCTCTCTCCTTGCTCTCCCGAGCATTTTACACTCTCTAAAACTCAAGAATCAAGCCTTTCCCAAGAGAGAAGAAGAAAGGAGGAAGATTGAGGAAGCTGTGGATCAAGGTGATGCTCCTCCCTCCAAGAGACAAAGAACCAATGATTTTCAGAGATTGCACAAGGTGGGATGACACATTAGCAGATTAATTCAAGCCAAATTGGTGAGTTGATTCAATTTCGTGCATTGAATTATTGTTCCTTAATTCTTTTGTTCTTGATGATCTCTTTATTTTATTCTTTTTATTTTTTCCTCTTCTTCTTCCAACCTCTTCATGGCCGACCTCTCTCATCTCCAATGACCATATTACCATTATCCTTCATGGTCAATATTTTAATTTTCATTTGTTTCTTTTATCAAACTCCAACTCTATAGGATTACCCACTTTTCCCGGGCCCTAGAAGATACATGAAGTTGCCTTGGCTCAAACAATTAACCTCCTTTATTAGCCTTGACATGAAAGCCATTCTCTCAAAGTGGGGTATCATAACCTAGCCGTCTATGCCAAATGCTACCATGAAATCCACCTTGATTGGGTGCTATGGTGGCTATAGTTGAATTTTGGTATCCACAAACCCACACTTTACTTTTCGAAACGTTTGAAGCCACCATTTTGTTGGAAAAAGTTGAGCTTTTGTTAGGTTTGAAGCGGATGTAAAGAGATAATGAAGATGACATGACAATCATGTCGAGAGGAATTACAAGCAAGGAGGTGCTAGACATCTTCATGGGGAGTGGAAGGGCAGCCCAAGATGTCCAAGCCGTGGAAGGAGTCAACTTGCAAAATTGGCAACTTGGACACTTAAGGAATTTCCAAAGGTGGAAAGTGACGAGAAGTTTGAGAAGGTGATGAAAGGCTTCACCATATGCCTTGTGGGAGCCCTCCTCTTTCCATCTATAGAAAATATTCTTGAAGAGGAGAACATGAGTGCGGTATGTGGCATATGGGAAGGTGAGAGATTGGGACCGACGGTGCTAGCCTATCTCTACATTGGGCTCACGGCGGCGAGCTTGGGTAAGCCTTCTTATGGATCCATGTTCTTATTCACATGTTGGATTGACTTGCATTTCAAATTTGATGTGAACAATGATGCAACAAGCTCATCCCGGATCATCTTCAAAAGTCTGCTCTGACATACAGATAGCTTGGTTGGCTTAGAAGGGCAGATTGCAAACCACGTGCCTCAGCTCAAGACACGGATAGATTGGCATGATCATCTCCAGAGTATGCCACAAAACGCCTTCACTTGTATTCCAAAGCCACTTCTAACCAAGGATTTGCAAACAAGACTAGCACCCGGTGTGGAAATTCGGCTTATTGGGGCAACTGAGTTCATGCTCTACAATGCACACCACTACTTTTCTCAACTCGGGCTCCCTAGCCACATCTTCGAGGGACCGTCACACCTTCCGCCGATCATGAAACGAGAGCTCGGAACCAATGGCGATGGAGAGGAGACAGACAAAATTAAAGCACTATGGAAGATATGAGCTTATAGGTGACCGGTCCCAAATGTAAAAAAGACTTAAGATGAATGGATGACTTATGTAAGAGTGCTTAAAAAGTTATGGCCAAAAGTTGCTGTTTGTAAGGGCAAAAGTTAAATTCCTCAATCAAAATGATCAATATCCTTTATTTTGGCCAAAAACAATGTGTACAGAGATTGCATCCTTCAAAACAATGAGATTCAGCCTCAAATTGCAAAGCTCAAGTGGACTCTTAGAAACCACGATGGACACAGATGTCGCACTTCCCTTCCTTATCCACGACCAACCAAAGCGTCACCTTTCAAATGAACCGCGACCACCATCTCCATGGCAATTTAAATTGTACCTTAAAATTCAAATTTTCACTCCTCAAACTCAGTGCTCGGGGCATTGATGACGCTCTGAATCATGACAACCTAGTTCATCACGAACATGTCAAATTTTCATTAAACACGACGATTGAACCCGTCGCAAATTCAAATGCTTGCTACAGAATGCCCGAGAGCATTTATTTCTACTCTTTTCCGGCGATCAGACTCTCTTCTCTTTCAACTCTCTGATCTTCTCTCTTCAATCTCTTGACTCTCTACTCTATCACTCTTCGACGGCCAAGTTGGCCGCCTCCAAATGTCGGCAAGGGGAGGTTACATCGGTGGAGGAAGAAGCTCCAGCGGTGGAGATGGTGATGGAGGAAGGGATACCTCGACCATAGTGGCAAGGGCAATGGTGGAGGAACTGATGGAAATGGAGCAGGAGGCGATGGTGGTGGCATTGGAGGGCCAAGGAGCTTCGACGGCGACAGGGGGAAGAAGAAGAAGTGGCAGCGCCGATGATTGTGGGTGAAGAGGAAATGGCGGAGGAGGAAGATGGAGCGACGTCGGGGCGACTCCGCTAAGGGAGGAGAGGCTGCCAAGCACTAGCCCGGGGCAACACGATAAGTACCTCCGCCCCAAGCATGGTTTGTAAAAGGGGAGGAGGAGGTGGTGGTCGTTGGTGCCGGAGAAGAGGGAGGTGCAAATCGCGACAGTTGAAACCATAGCAGTTCACTAAGCTGAACCGTGACCTTTGAAGTGGTCGCGATTCACTTGGGCCACCCGTGGGTTGGAAATTGGCCCTAGTTTACCCTGTTTGAACTGTTTGTTTGTTGTATTGATTGTTTTTACTTGACTTTTGATGTGTAGAAAATCATGAGGCCCCAAATCCACTGGCCGCTGGTGATAGTGGTGTACCACATACTTCTACCCTTCCAGAGGGAGAGAGTGAGGGGGATGGGGTTTGGGCCGATCCTGGAGATCGAGCCCTTCTACGTGGACAGCCCCTTGATCCATACCCTGAGGGAGTGATAGAACCGACTGAGGGCATTTTTGATGCCTTGGGGGCACATGGTGCCATCTTTGGAGGATGTAGCTAGGATCCCCAGACTACGAGTGGATGGGGAGGTAGAGATAAGAGTTACCTACGCAGACTATACGGAGTTCGCATAGGACTTGCTAGGATTGAAGCCAGTAGGTGTGGACGACCTCGGAGATCGGAGGATGGTCGACCGAGTAGAGCTACTAGAGAGTTTAGGACTTCAGGGGGTGAGGCATTCCAGAAAGGAGTCGCTGCTAGAGTTTGTGCAGCGAGTAGTAGGGCTGGCCAGGGCGATGTATGGCCTGGACCCCCAGGATGCGGAGAGAGCAGACTGGGACCTGAGGAGGTTCTTGGTATTAATTTTGGGAAGATGTTGCTGGGGATGAAGGGAGACGACATCTACTATCGATTTTTGGAGATCCTAGCCGACCTAAAGAGAGTCGGCGACTATGCTTGGAGAGTGGCCTTCCTGGCCCATACGATAGCCAACCTTTCTAGCGGCACCGACAGGGAGACCACTGTGGGCAGCTTAGCCCCATTCCTTTAGGTACATGACCTTTACTTACAGCCCTTTTGATTCTTCCTACATCAAATTCGTTAGTTGAGTAATCAATGTGTTCATGTATGCATGTGTGGAGTTATTACTACTTCCCCCTGGGGAGGGCCATGGAGGTGCGTCCAGACACGCTACCACTTGCCAGACGGTGGCTCTAGGTTGTGACGGCAGCCTCCTTCTCCCTCCAACTGTCTTCCCTTCGGTGTGAGATTCGGAACTTCCCAGCCCTCTTGGTATGAAACTACTTGACCTCTTTCATACATTTCCTATTTGATGTGACATATGACCTCATTTATATGTGTATTCAGGTGACTTGGCAGTCGTATATATGCATGGACGATGAGGGCTAGCTTTGGGTGGATGGTGATCAACCTCATTTGGGTAGGACCTTTGGGTCCATTGCCTGAACGAGATCGAGCCTCTCCACCTGAGGCTAGCCGCAAGGATGTTGGGGCTGCACCAGGCATGGCTGGAGAAGGTGGAGCCATGAGAGATAGGTAGGAAGACACATGGGAAGGCAAAGAGGGTGGACTATCACCTTTGCTTCCCCAAGCATTTCGCGGACTGGCAGCGTGGGGTACTGTGGTAGTGTCTGCGGCCAAGAACAACCACGTATACCTCCAGCGCTACCACAAGGTTTATGGAGATAGGGATTTCATGAGGCCAGCTGGGGTATGCATTTTGAACTTTAGCCTATGTGTTTTCATGGCCTTATGACTCATGAATGTATGCATGTGCGGGATGCTCGAGATGTCATGATTGAGACCCTCTATGCCTATTTGGCGAGCACGGAAGCCCAGCTAGCCGAGTCATGGGAAGCCTTATCTATTCTGGTAAGCATGAATGATTTACCTTGGACCTTCATTACCTTTCCATGTGCTGACCTGACTTTCTATGTCCAGCATACCGAGCAGACAACCGTGGAGTGCATCGACCTCGTGGGTGCCTCTACGAGCTCGAGTGTGCCAATCCTCAGGTGGCCTCTCTTCAGGAGCAGCTGGCAGCGGCCATTGCTCATGCCGAGGTCGCGGAGTGGGACGTGGCTACACAGCTAAGTTCTAACAATGATGTATATATATGAAATTGAATTGCTTTTACCTTACACGTGTTGCCTTTTGTACATACTGTTTTTAACGACCCGACCTCCCGGATCCCCGCCAGGGACCCCGAAGGTTGCGCTGCCACCCACGGATCCGAAGACTCGAAAGGGTTAGAAATTAGTCCAGTGAGATAAGCATGAATTCAAATAACTATAACAAGAAAGTTCGTAATTAATAAGGAAATTTGTACAACATGTCCCAAGTAAAAGTACAGGTATAGAAAGACGGTGCAATCCTTAAGGGGCATACCCCGAGGACTTGAAAAAATGCAACTCTCAACTCACACAGTACAAGCTCGCACGCTCGCAACTCACACTGCTAGCAATGCATGGCGTACAAACCGCCACCACGACCATCCGACAACGAACTCCTGCGACAGCGAGTCCCTACCTGAAGAGAGTAGGGGGGTGAGCCTCACGAACAAGGCTCAGTAGGGATAACCAGTCCCTTACCATCCAGAGCAGCAGGAACTCCAACGAAAGTGGAAGCAAACTACTTGAGAAAGCAGTAAAGTGGGAAACACCAACTGTAGAGTACTACAAAGCAGCGAAACAGAGTAATGCCACGACCTACAACCAGGGTCGGGCCAAACACGACTCCCGCAGAACCAGCGGAGTCAAACACAATGTGGAAGCAACACCTCGGCATGCACCTGCTGAGACAGAGAAGCTCACAGAACATCAGAGCAACCACGTGAGACCAGAGTCTCACGACACAAGCACCCAACATCCCAGAGCTCCACGAGGTTGAGAAGGAACCACCAGGTGTCACCACGAGAGACACCGAACAACCACGTGAGAAGGAACGTCTCACCATAGGCACGGCCACCTCAGACCTCCACAAGGTCGAGGGCCCACAAGCAGAACCACACTAGACCTCGGACACTCCAAAAGGTTAGGGAACTACACCCTACAGTGCCACCACGGACGGCACCAAGGAACGGTTTACAAAAACCAGCAGTCGGGTGTCTACACAAGACACCCTGAGAGATACGTTGAGCGGAAGCCACTAAACACAGCCCACGAGGCCAAACAAACCAAGCCCACAGCACTAGAAACGGCTAGGCTACAACCACCGTGCAGGCTGGAGCAACGAGACTCACTTAGAAACAACATGAGAAACTCCGTCACAACAAGAACAACCAAGCCATTGCAATAGGCAGCTGCGAGGAGGACACTCTATCCACACCTCCAACTCGCCAGCCACTGACTCCTACCTACAACCTCCCCAGTAGAGTGAGGCTAGTGAGCCACAACAAAGAACAACTACAAACCACTGCAGCCTGGCCGAGCTGCGGCCCCACGCTTACCCTCCCTATGCGGCTCTAGAACCAACACAGAGCGAGGCAGTGAGAAGGACTAGCTGGTCCGCACAGGAAGACACCTCAACCACCTCGGAGACACAGACCAGCTAAGGGAGCTCCACAAGAGACTCTACGCCGCTGCCCACCACCGTTTTCCCCTCAGCTCTAGAGTCCGCCAACACGGCTGCCAACTCGAGCACGCTCGTAGCCCGGAGAACTCCGTCAACAGCCTCCCGAGGATGGGGTCGCAGGAAATGGAGACAATCTCTGAACGGGACAATCCCTCAAGTGCAAAGCACCGGGCGAAAGAGAACAGGCGGGGCAACCACCACAGAAACTGGCACAGCTGTCTTGTAACCAAGATAAGCCAGCAGGCGCTGGTACACATGGCACCCCTTCCAGGAAACCCCCAGAAGGGCCGTCGGCCAAATACCGGCACACACGGCACGGCCCGAGAAAACAAAACACCACTAAATAGAACAGAAACCAACGCTCTTCTAATAATCGATTGACAATCGATTATTAGACAGACGCGAGCCTCCTAGCACCACCGCTAGGACACGGCCACGAAGGTGTCACCTTCGGTCACTGAACGTCGGGAGGCAACCTGCTACCTTCCTTAGCAGAAGGCCCTAAGGGCAACCCTACCCTAGGGCACACGCCGACATGCCAACGAGGCCACGGAAACACCTGAGGCAAGCCTGGTGCTGTTGCGCCCTCCTAGCCCGTCGCGATACCATTGCAACAGGAAGGGCAACCGCGACAAGCGCCCTGTTGCGACAGGGGACCGCATCGCGACAAGAACCCTGTCGCGATAGGAAACCAGGTCACGACACGACTCTTATCGCGACGGCTAACCACGCTGCGATAAGGTCGCACCCGACCAGAGCGACGCCTCCTCTGATGTCGCGATGCGCACGGCAGTCGCGACATCAGACGGGAGGTAGACCGCTGAGATATTAGATCCCGGGGTCGCCACACACACTACATCTACACACCACGGGGAGGGGAGCATGGGGAAGCAGTAGAGGCATGCATAACACCACAAGAACTCTCGATCCACCCGGAATGGAAAGAGCACAAGAGATCCTTACCGGAAAAAGGAGAACCGAACCCCACAGGGCCTTCTCGATGGCTAGAACACCACCTCGCTCCACGACGCCGTTCGAAGCTCCGCACAAGTCACCGCCTGCGCCACCACGCTCCACGCTCGAACCGCCGGAGAGGAAAGCTTTCCCCACCTCGAAGAGGAGGAGGGAAAGGAGGAAGGAGAGAAAAAGGAATGGGGCGCCAACCAAGGCTTTTAGCCTTCAACCCCCAAGACGCGACGGGGCGGGGCGTCGCGTTACCTACCTTAATGCGACGGTCGCCCACACCGCGACCAGAACACATCCCTCCGGGATGCCGTGACAACCTGACAGGTCACGCTGACCTGCCTGCCACTCTGACTGGCGTCAGACGACCAAAAAACAGAACCCTGTCACGACCTATTGAACGGGCGCGATAGGAATGCGACGCACAAGGTGTTCGCAACTTGGATGACTGTCGCGACAGGCAGTTCCGTCACGACACTAACACGTCGTCAAGGCAAGACACATTAGTGGCCAGTCATCCCACACAGAAACGGAAATCCAAAAAGCCCGAGATGTTACACTGTTGATCTCCATGCTGCCATCACTTAGGTTACCCTGGCAGGGACGGAGGTGGCGGCCTTGACAGAGCAGTTGTTCGACTTGCACACGCAGGCTTTCCAGCGTGACTCTGACCTTCCATGTGAGGCAGCGGAGTTGCATGTGCTGCTCACCATGGAGCGGTGATAGTGTGAGCATGGGTACACAGAGTGGGAGTGTGAGCATAGTTGATGGGAGTAGGAGCATGAGCGCCTCGCCCAACAGGTTGTGGACGCATGCACTAGCCTTGGTGTCTCTGAACGGTTTCTCCAAGAGTTGGAGGACCAACATTTCTAGAAACATGGGACTCACGCAAGTTCAAGAATCGGATGACTAATTATGTGGAGTATGTTGACACATGATGGAGAGTGAGTCAACACCAGGCCATGATCCAAGGTCGGACGACCGATTCAAGGAGTTTGGTCAACCGATTTTTCTAGAAGCCTTGAACTGGGGATAGTAGAACAAATCGGATGACCAATTTGAGAATATAGGCCGACCAATTACGAAAAGGTTGTTTCCTATTTTGGATGGACTCTTTCCTTCATTAGGTCTTTTCCCAAGGAAGCATTCAAGTTGGGATCTTTTGGGTTGGTAAATATATATACCACCTATCCCAAGCCTCCAAATAGTGCTCTATCAAGCAAGAAGCATTCTAATTGCTTTTTAGAGTTGTTGTGAAGCATCAGAAGGTTATGCTACATCCAAGAAACATCCAGGAAGCTTTTGTTGGAGAGATAGACCTTCGTTCTTTAGCGATGTTCTTGCTTCTGCAGCGGCTCTCCATATTTTGAACAAGAGGAATGTTATGCCTTTTTTTCTATCTCTTTTCCTACTATCATGTGCTCATTGAGTTGATTTAAATTCAGTTTAAGAATTTGTGGTTCATGCTCCTATGTGAACAGTGGTGTGTGTTGTAACACCCCGAAAATTCGGTAATTAGAAAATTAGAAATAAATTGAAAACGATAAATTTAATATTTGTGAAATAGCAAAAAAACGCACGTGCCATTATCAAACATACAAAAAAACCCATTAGAAAATTTCATAAAAACTATAGTTCAACTTTAAATAATACTTCCTAATGACCCACGGAGAAATTCGTGCAAAGGAAAATCGGATAGTCCAAATTTATGGCGTTTTGCGACTGAGTATCGTAATCAGGGAATAAGTCGGGAATCATTATCACACATACTTAGAGGAGCCAGAAAATTAAATAAAAATCATAGATGGACTTTCAATAATATTCTCTAATGATCCATCAAGAAATTTGGATCAATAAAAGTCATTTGGGGTATATTTAAGAGTTATTGTGACTTATTATCGTAATTAGTAAGTAAGTTGGAAAATCTATTATCATGTGTATAAAATGAGATCATAACTAAATTAAAAATTTATGGTTGACTCCAAACAATATGTGGGGATAGTCCATAAAAAAATTGGACCAATGGATAACTTATGACCATGAACAAATTCAAGTATGAAAATAGTAAATAAATAATTTCCTTATTATCGGAATGGTAGAACATACGTTCCACTATCGTACATGAGAAAACATCAGAAAATTCCGTAAAAATTATAAATCAACCCCAATTATTATCCTTAAGTGTTCCACAAAGAATTCGTCCAACAAAAAATCCGATTGGCCATGTGTACATCACACGGGCCTAATTACCCAAATTAGGAAACAAGTCGTAAAATTATTAACGCGGAAAAATGACAAGACCATAAATTAAATAAATAGGTTGGAGAGACTTCCAACATCATGTATTAGTGAACCAATAATGAAATTGGGCCAATGGATCACTTTTAGCCCAATAATAAAATTGGAACATGAAAATACTCAGAAATTCGCACCTGTAAATATGCAATAATTAGGAAGTGCAAATTAGGGTTAAAAATTAAGGTAATTAGCCATGCAAGGTAAGAAAAAACCGGACCTAACCCTAAGAGGTGGTTTCCTAAACCCTTGCCACTGTTATTGGGTGGGAGAATCCCAAAACATGGAAGGACCAAGCAGAATTCGCAGCCCCCTTTCCTAGTCCCATTAGGACATGTAATTACACCCTAAATCTATAAGAACTCGTAACTAAACTCTAGGGGAAGGTTGGCAATGAGTTGGGGTCATTTGGAGGCTGGCTAGGGCACCAGAGGAGGAGAGGAAAGGCTGGGAACCGGAGCTTCATCCCCCTTCATCCTCTGCTGCGTCCAGAATGTCGACTCGTCTTAGATCTTCATAAAGGTAGGTGTTCTTGAGCCAAGATTAAGTAAAACCAATACCATCTTGTAGAGCTGCGAGTCTAGGTCCATTTGCACTTGATTTTCCTAATTTTCATGGAGTATGCATTGAGTATTAGTCGTTTTCCCTAAGTCGCGCATAGTTAGGGTTTTTACGTTCTTCTTATTATGCACACAATTTGAGACCTAATTAGACTAAACCTCCATGATGAAAGTTATGCTACTAGTAGTCCTCGTCATGTTTCATGTTAAATATTTTGTCTAAATGTCATTAGTTAGAGAGTTATAAGCATGGTAAGAGAGCCGCTGCCTGATACTGTGTTTTCGGGTAGCACTTGTCTTTTATGTTCTTCATATTTTTCACGAGCTTTGAGACCGAATTAGGTCAAACCTCCAACATCAAAGTTCTACTAGTTGTCCTGGTCATCTTTTATGTTAAACTTTTTGTCTAAATATCATTAGATAGTGATATATAAGCATGGCAAGAGGATCAGTTGCTTTTCCTGCGTTTCGGGGTAAGCTAGGAATCACGTCCAAACCAGATGACGTGATTCCAGCACCTGGTATCGCATCGGCCTGGTCCGACGTGATCCAGTAAAAGGCGTCCATGAGGTACGACGTGATTCTCATGCTGACCGGTCAACGACCGCATGAGACTTCGCGCCACATGGGAGTCTGTGCCTTGTCTGAACTGCGGCGGGATCCCCCGACGTGATTTAGGCGGGTTTCCCGCCCATCGTTTTATTTAATGATTTTTTGTAACGCATCGGGATGTCCCGAAGCGATTCAGCTTGAAAGTGGGCCTACAAGGCCGACACGATTCCGTTTTCTACATGGTTCGCCTTTTTACCTGTACACTGTGTTTTGGAAAAACGTCCACTGTGTAGGACGCGATCCACAGATCGACCCGAGACTGTACTTTTTGGCCAGTCAATTTTCTTGTTAGTTTTCTTGGTCTATCAGCATGTGCATGGTGTTATATAGTATGCATGGACCTAAAAGCAATCAACCCATTGAAAAACGGTAATGATATGAATATGATTCTAATGTGTAATTGTGATTGACCTTATGTTCATTTGATTAATTATCTTTTGATCTCACTTATTGTCAATTTGATATGGTAAGAATATGATATGAATGTGGGGATGAATACATGTTAGTATGGACTTGTTAGTTAAGTTTCTATCATGATTTGCATATGAGTTTCAATAGTTATATGCTTTTCGATGTTTCAATTCATTAATTGTCAATTGCATACATGTTAGGAACGATCGTGGACTCGTCACTTACACCTTTGCACGATTAGGCACACCCTTCTTGGGGAATTGGGAGCTCTCTGCCGGTCATTCTGAATTGGCAGACTAGCGATCTTTTCCTTAAGACCTTCGTAAGTCTCCGTGCTCTATGGATTCCCACATAGAGACCGAGCTGGTTGTACCATGAAGTACCCTGGAGATAGAGAGCGCATGTTCCGCGTACGATCTGTCATTAGTCATCCTCATGTCAAGACATTAATGAATTATGAAACATAAGATACGTCGTTATACTACCCATTTGATCTCTTGAGCTATTGTCATATCTTGACTCTATGAATGATCATGTCCCTATTACTATGAGCTTGTCATTGAAACTCTGTGGCCATAATATGTATATGTTTATTCGGCACAATATGGGACTTCGGTCCATTTGACCAATGCCTGTGCAATAGGGGCCCTGTCTGGTCCTTGGGAGGAGGGCCCCAACGTACTTATTAACTACGGGAGTATGGACTTTTGGTGCTTGGCATAGCACAACGAATACGCAAGATTTGTGTGAATGTGCCTTCATTTGATATGATATGATACGTCTGTTCATGTGAATACATGATATCTGTATAAATATGGCCCATTCTTTTGATATGATTCTACTCTTGAATTACTGTCCATTGTATATGCAACTCGATATTTGATTTGATATGACATCCGTTCTATTCCTCTATTCAACTTGTTAGAAAAGCATGCATTGTCATCATGTTCATGTGCATATATGCCTATTTAAAATGTTAATCATGTATATTAGTGCCTGCACAATATTGAGATGTAAATCCTACTGAGCTAGTTCGCTCACCCCTATCATCATGTCCTTTTCAGATAGTGATGAGGAACAGAGGAGTCAGGTGGGGCAGGGCAAGAGTGATGAGCACCCGCCATATGAGGAGTTGATAGTCTAGGAATAGTTATTTGAGTAGTCAATGTAATAGTGAAGCATTTTGTTTGAATAATGGGCCCTTTGATTGGCTCGATTGATGTAAGATTTTTAATTAGTTGAATGAATGGTATAAGGAGTATTTTTATGACAATATTATAGTTTCCACTATGTTATTATATTCAATTGTGACTCTGCGCTATTCAACTGTGATACGTCTATTTGTATCTTTCACGCACCTCGATATTTATTCCACTGTTAAATATCGGGGCATGACAGTTGGTATCAGGGCCTGGGCTTTTCCTAAGCCCTAGGCAATCAGGAATGATAGGTAAGTGTCATTAGAACCCTCAGCTTGTGTCAAGAATTCTATACCTACCTGGTGAGATTGGGTAGAAACATGGGCTAAGTCCAAAATCTTATTTAGTAACTAAATATTGTAAGATTACAAGGTATTAACAAGTAGTAAAGAAGACTGACCGGGTGATAATTTATTTTTGAAGGAACTTAAATAAACAACAATGAAGGATATACCTATACCATCTATGGACGGACAGAGATCGGTCCAAGGATTAACCAAAGCACTACGGAAAAACTGCTTAAATGTTAGAGGATGCCCTAATAATGGCTAAGGGAGATACAAATGGAATGGAAAGGTCTATAGGTGACAAAGGAGTTGGAGAAACTAATAAGAAAGAACAAATTACAACCACAGGAAACTCCCAACCTATAGCCAGAGACAAACGGCCCAACAATAGTAACAAATCACACAAGAGAAAGAAGTGCAAGAAGTGCAATAAGAAACTAGTTCCCGCTCCTGCAGAAAGATGCCAGCAATGCAACAAAATAAATCATCGGTCTGACGAGTGTTGGAAATTTCAGGACAAATGTTTCGTTGTGGTAGCCAAGACCACAAGGTTAAGATTGCCCAAAGGAGAAATCAAGCTCGGGGAATAAATGGCAGAGCAAACCAAGAAAGGACGTATGAAAGAGGTATTCTTTCTAACTTGCTTCTATTTGACCCTGAAGTTACATCACCAATAAATCATTATATTATGAGCAATTCACAATTTAATTCTCTGTAAGTCCAGCTCATAAAACACAAGTGAATTTGGGGACCAAATTCTTTTAAGTGGGGGAGGAGTAACACCCCGAAATTCGGTAATTAGAAAATTAGAAATAAATTGAAAACGATAAATTCAATATTTGTGAAATAGCAAAAAAAAAAAAACGCACGTGCCATTATCATACATACAAAAAAACCCATTAGAAAATTTCATAAAAACCATAGTTCACTCTAAATAATACTCCGTAATGACCCACGGAGGAATTCGTGCAAAGGAAAATCGGATAGTCCAAGTTTAAGGCGTTTTGCGACTGAGTATCGTAATCAGGGAATAAGTCGGGAAATCATTATCACACATACTTAGAGGAGCCAGAAAATTAAACAAAAATCATAAATGGACTTCCAATAATATTCTCTAACGACCCATCAAGAATTTGGGTCAATAAAAGTCATTGGGGTATATTTAAGAGTTATTGTGACTTATTATCGTAATTAGAAAATAAGTTGAAAAATCTATTATCATGTGTATAAAAGAGATCATAACTAAATTAAAAATTTATGGTTGACTACAAACAATATGTGGGGATAGTCCATAAAATAAATTGGACCAATGGATAACTTATGACCCATGAACAAATTCAAGTATGAAAATAGTAAATAAATAATTTCCTATTATCGGAATGGTAGAACATACGTTCCACTATCGTAAGTGGGAAACACATCGGAAAATTTCGTAAAAAATATAAATCCACCCCAATATTATCCTTAAGTGTTCCACAAAGAAATTCGTGCAACAAAAAATCCGATTGGTCAAGTGTACATCACACGAGACTAATTACCCAAATTAGGAAACCAAGTCATAAAATTGTTAACGCGGAAAAATGACGTGACCATAAATTAAATAAATAGGTTGGAGAGACTTCCAACGTTATGTATTAGTGACCCATTAATGAAATTGGCCAATGGATCACTTTTAGCCCAATAATAAAATTGGAACATGAAAATACTCAAAAATTCGCACCTGTAAATATGCAATAATTAGGAAGGGTAAATTAGGGTTAAAAATTAAGGTAACTAGCCATGAAAGGTAAGCTAAACTGGACCTAACCCTAAGAGGTGGTTTCCTAAACCCTTTGCCACTCTAATGGGTGGGAGAATCCAAAACATGGAAGGGCCAAGCAGAATTGGTAGCCCCCTTTCCTAGTCCCATTAGGACATGTAATTACACCCTAAATCTATAAGAACTCGTCACTAAACTCTTGGGGAAGGTTTGGCAATGATTTGGGGTCGTTTGGAGGCCGGCTAGGGCACCAGAGGAGGAGAAGAAAGGCTAGGAACCGGAGCTTCATCCCCCTTCATCCTCTGTTGCGTCCAGAACGTCGACTAGTCTTAGATCTCTATAAAGGTAGGTGTTCTCGAGCCAAGATTAAATAAAACCAATACCATCTTGTAGAGCTGCAAGTCTAGGTCCATTTTCACTTGATTTTCTTAATTTTCATGAAGTATGCATTGAGTATTAGTCGTTTTCCCTAAGTCGCGCACAGTTAGGGGTTTTTACATTCTTCTTATTATGCATGTGATTTGAGACCAAATTAGACTAAACCCCCATCATGAAAGTTATGCTACTAGTATTCCTGTCATGTTTCATGTTAAATGTTTTGTCTAGATGTCATTATTTAGAGAGTTATAAGTATGGTAAGAGAGCTACTGCATGATACTGTGTTTGGGTAGCACTTGCCTATGTTTCTTCATATTTTCACGAGATTTGGGACCGAATTAGGTCAAACCCCCAACCTTAAAGTTCTTCTACTAGTTTTCCTGGTCATCTTTTATGTTAAACATTTTGTCAAATATCATTAGATAGTGAGATAAGCATGGTAAGAGATCGATTGGTTTTCCTGCGTTTTCGGGGTAAGCTAGGAATCGCGTCCGAACCAGACGACACGATTCCAACGCCTGGTATCATGTCGGCTTGGTCCCACGTGATCCAGTAAAAGGCGTCCATAAGGTATGATGTGATTCTCATGCTGACCAGTCAACGGCCGCGTGAGACTTCGCACCGTGTGGGAGTCTGTGCCCGGTCTGAACCGCGACGGGATTCAGGGGGTTTCCCACCATCATTTTATTTAATGATTTTCTGTAACGCATCAGGATGTCCCAACATGATTCAGCTTGAAAGGCGGCCTATAAGGCCAATGTGATTCCGTTTCCTGCGTGGTTCGCCTGTTTACCTATACAATGTGTTTTGGAAAAACGTCCACTGTGTAGGACGCGATTCACAGACCGACCCGAGACTGTACTTTTTGGCCAGTCAGTTTGCTTGCTAGTTTTCTTGGTCTATCAGCATGTGCATGGTGTTATATAGTATGGATGGACCTAAAAGAAATCAACCCATTGAAAAACGGAATATATGAATATGATTCTAATGTGTAATTGTGATTGACCTTATGTTCATTTGATTAATTATCTTGTGATCTCACTTATTGTCAATTTGATATGGTAAGAATATGATATGAATGTGGGGATGAATACATGTAGTATGTACTTGTTAGTTAAGTTTCTATCATGATTTGCATATGAGTTTCGATAGTTATATGCTTTCTGATGTTTCAATTCATTAATTGTCATTGCATACATGTTAGGAATGATTCGTGACTCATCACTTACTCCTTTGCACGATTAGGAACACCTTCTTGGGGAATTGAGAGCTCTCTACCGGTCATTCCGAATTGGCTGACTAGTGATATTTTCCTTAAGACCTCCATAAGTCTCCATCCTCTATGGATTCCCACATAGAGACCGAGCTAGTTGTACCATGAAGTACCCTGGAGATAGAGGGCACATGTTCCGCGTACGATCTGTCATTAGTCATCCTCATGTCAAGACATAATGAATTATGAAACATAAGATACGTCGTTATACCGCCCATTTGATCTCTTGAGCTATTGTCATACCTTGACTCATGAATGATCATGTCCCTATTACCATGAGCTTGTCATTGAAACTCTGTGGCCAAATATGTATATGTTTATTCGGCACAATATGGGACTTCGGTCCATTTGACCAATGCTTGTGTAATAGGGGCCCTGTCTGATCCTGGGGAGGAGCGCCCCAACGTACTTATTAACCGCGGGAGTATGGACTTTTGGTGCTTGGCATAGCACAATGAATACACAAGATTGTGTGAATGTGCCTTCATTTGATATGGATGATATGATATGTCTGTTCATGTGAATACATGATATTTGTATGAATATGACCAATTCCTTTTGATATGATTCTACTCTTGAATTAACTGCCCATTGTATATGCAACTCGATATTTGATTTGATTGACATCCGTTATATTCGCTATTCAACTTGTTGAAAAAGCATGCATTGTCATCATGTTCATGTGCATATCTGCCTATTAAAATGTTAATCATGTATATTAGTGTCCGCACAATATTGAGATGTAAATCCTACTGAGTTAGTTCGCTTACCCCTATCATCCTGTCCTTTTCAGGTAGTGATGAGGAACCAGAGGAGTTAGATGGGGCAGGGCAAGAGTGATGAGCACCCTCCATATGAGGAGTGATAGTCTAGGAATATATTTGAGTAGTCGATGCAATAGTGAAACATTTTTATTTGAATAATGGGCCCTTTGATTGGCTCGATTGATGTAAGGTTTTTAATTAGTTGAATGAAGGAATAAGGAGCACTTTGATGACAATATTATAGTTCCACTGTGTTATTATATTCAATTGTGACTCTGTGCTATTCAACTGTGATACGTCTATTTGTATCGTTCATGCACCTCGGTATTTATTCCGCTGCTAAATGTCGGGACGTGACATGTGTGGTGTGGGGTGCATCATACATGAGTATCTCTTTCCGGGAACGAGATGGGTTTCTGTTGTCCCCGAAAACAACTGTGGGTGAGGGGTTTGTAACTTGTACCTGGAACAAGTTAGTGGTGAAATGCTCATGGGGTGTGAGGTAGTGGACGAAGATGCACATGTGTGTGTTAGCCGAACAACTCTAAAATCATGCTTGCAATCTGTAGTTTTATCCATCTCTTCTATCTCTTTCTATGCACGTTAGGATAGTTGGTATTACTGGTTTAACTGTTATTCTGTTGTGCATCTCATGATTAGATTTGCTTAATTAAGTTTATCTATCATGTGTTAAAGATGTTTTTAAATAGATGAAAACAATCACCCCTCCCCTCTTGGTTAAGTGACCATCGTACATACGTGGCTTTACTTCAGGTGGTCCCCTTGTGTGGGTTACTGCACCGCACAACTTAGACACACTTAAAGTCGGGACTAACGGAATTAGGTTATTGGACTGACCCATATATTATGTTGAGTATGTATTAAATATTTTGATGATGATTTTAATGATGACTAAAACATTTTGTTCTTGATGATGTTTAAACACTCATACTTTGATTTTGATGATGACGTATTGTACATATTATAATGATGACTAAACAACATATTTTTGATATTTCATATTTTGATGATAATAACATGTTTTGATGGTTCACACTTCATATATATAGTTTACACAACTTTGTCACAGTTGCATCGACGCAAGTTGAAAATCAGGTCGAGGCACATAGTCTTTCCTAAATAACAAAGTCACAGTTGTGTCGGCACACAATGCAAGTCAGATCGACACACATAGTCTGTCACGCCCCGTCAATTTAGCAGTGGAATAAATTGGGGGAAACTTGAGCAAAGTGCATAGTAGAGAAAAATGTACAACAGTTGAATAATTCAAGCATTCTAATGAACAATAATGGGAATAAACTCTTCATTTCATTGAAACTCTACTAAGACTATTACAACCACTAATTCGGAGCCAATACATAGGTTCAATGACATCATTACACTGAAAAAATTTAAAGCAATAACTACTAGACTCCATTGTGCTAGGGTGACTTCATCATTTGACTCTGGGTCGCTCATCACTATGGTCCTATCCCATTGGTATGAGTCACGTCATCTAGCTTACTTGAGACGCAATAACAAATAACGAAGGGTGAGCGATAACGCCCAGTAGGACTTAAATCTCAATAGTCAAGCAGGCTTTAAATGATTAATGCGTTAAATGGCAGAGTAACTATTGACAAAGCGAGTCATGCAAAGTCGGGAAAGTAATAGCACAAGTAACATGGTTCAAATGGCACATGATTCAAGTGGAGCACTAGAATTATGATCAAGTCACGATGGAAAGCGATGACTCATGATAGCAAGTAACGTCATTGTCAAGCAATAGAAAGTAACATGTATAGCAAGGAGATAGAAAATAGCTGGCCATATAGAGAGTAAATTGCACTTTGATTGGTTTTCTTAACAATCGAAATAGTATAGCACTTTTGATTAACTTTCCTCAATCGAGACAATAATGACACTTTGGTTATCCGTAGATAGCCGAGAGAGAATATAGCACTTTGTTTTTTTATGTCATAGATTAATCTTGATAGTATGGCACTTGGATGTAATGCCGACATCCTGGTCATTTAACTCCCGCAGGCAAATGGCACTTTCGGGTGCTCTCCCCAGGACCAGATCGGGCCCTATTGCACTGGCATTGATTATGTTGTTTATCTTTAGACAATCAATTAATGGCCAATAAAGAGTACCAAGAAATAGATAAGAGCACTAAATGAATAGACAAGATAGTAGAGAGAGTGTGAATAGACGAGCGAGTAGAGTATAGATGAGATCTTATGGTCATTGCACATAAAACGTCGAGTAAACGGGTGATAGTAGCAGTTGCACAACACGCGCACTTAGTGTTGGCAGTCAGGTGGAAACACACTACCCTTCCGCTGGCCTTGTTATGCATAGGTCCAGAGGTCCAGCGTGATTAGAGATAAGAGCGAGAGCAAACTAAGGCCGTTTGGATCTTATTGATCCCTAAAGGGTATCATAGGTATTAGGGTACAACCAGCTTGTCGGCCATGTGGGAATCCATGGACAGAGGAGACTTACGGAGGCCTTGAACAAAGACTCACTAGTCCGGCAGAAGGAGTATCCGACAGAGAGTTCATCCAAGTCAAGAGAAAAAGTGTGTAGAGAAACAAGTGCCCAACGTTCTAGAGGAATTCTAGAACAGTGGAGCGTCGATAACGATATTCCAAATCTTCGCGAGCAAACGTAGACAAGTATATTTAAAATAGGGCAATTGATATACATTATTGAAATAAATTACTAGATACATTATGAAATATTTTCATACCAAATTAATCCATATTGGATGGTTCAAGTATGTGCATGTGTGAGAGAACTTATAGATAGAAAGAGATCATGTGCATGTATTTTAAATTACACAATATATGTTCAGTTATAACAAGTGTGTATTACTGCGTATAGGACTATTAGCAGAGGGTATAATCATTGTAGAAAAGATAGCTTACAATTTATGGGTTTTCAAGCAAAAGTCCCAGGTCGTGACGTACCCCAGTAAGGGTCGCGACGGGGCAGTTCAGAACGCGACAGGTCATTTGAGGATCGCAACAGGTCGGTTAGGTTGGGCGGCAAGAATACGACAGGGCCTTGTACAGAACACGACGGGCTTATCAGATCAGGCAGACAGAACGCGACGACAACCCTGTCGCGTTCAGAACGCGACGGGCGGTGCTGTCGCGACCAGCCCTGAGAAAGCGGCCTATCGGCCGTCGTGTTCTTAGGTACTGCGCCTGAGTCAGATAGAGAAAAGGGCAGAGCATTGGATTGTGGGCCAGATTGCCTTATTTTGACACAAGGTGCTTCAAAAATTCATAACTAATTGCACAAGCGATGTAAAATCACAAAACTAGTTCCAACTAATCTAGACATGCAGTAGTATTCACAATATTAGGAATTAAATAGTAGACATGGTCTCAACATGAATCAAATAGGTTTATTTACAAGGTGCTTGGTACGGTACACAGTGGAGATCCACGAATTAATTCGCAAGGTAGGATGGATGAAAATTAGAGCTTTCAGAGGCGAAAGATTCCCAACAATCATCAATATCTCCAACAAAAATTTCGAGGCATGAGATAGAGTATTCAAGGAGATATGAATTAAACATGAAGGTTTAGGGTCAAGAGGTTTGCAGGACTTCAAAATTCAATAAGAAAAGATTGGGTGCATGAAAAATTATAAAGGGGTTTGTTCCTGATGCATGGAACAATCTACAGACGAATTTAATTTGATTTTTCTCGTGAGAATGCCTACCTTTGACTCATTTTCTCTTCTAGGGCTAGAACTTTGAAGAACGGGGATGAGAGCTTGAGAGGTTCTTCTCCCCATGAGATCTCCTCTTCCTTGGCCTCTCCTTGTCACGCCCTGACGCAGAATATCAGAACGTGAGGACTGCGGTACACAGGAAGTACTAGACATCAATCCATTGCACAATGATTAATACTAAAGAAAATCTTTCTCATTAATAACTTTCAATGTCTAGTTACAACCACTAATATTAGAGCCAATCTATAGGGCCCAATTACATTGAAATAAAGTAAAAGACTATCTAAGACTATAACATATTTCTAGGACGCTAGGGTACTCGTGACGTCACTCCTGGTCGTTCCCGTCCTTTGAGTGTATAGTTCATCCACGGTCTCATCTGAGAACACAACGACAAATAACGCAGGTGAGTGATAACGCCCAGTAGGACTTAAATCTCATAGTCAAGCAGGCTTTAAATAATTAATGTATTAAAGGTGGAGTAACTAATGATAGAGCGAGAGAGTCAAGTAAAAGATAGCAGGATAGTACATGATCGAAATAGCAAGACTTCCAAATATAGACTTTCCAAAAATAGCACAAGTGTTGGGAATAGCACAAAAATAGCAGGATGGCCATAGCATAATAGCACAAAATATAGTAATAGCACAACAAGTATAGCATAGCACTTTATTGTCAATGGGCAACGAGAGAATATAGCACTTTTGATTGTCATTTTAGTTAGTCAAGATAGATAGCACTCGAATGTAATCCAAAACACTCTGATCATTTCACTCTCATGGGCACTAGCACTTTCGGCGCACATCCAAGGACCAGATCGGGCCCTTTATATATTGTCAGGCATTGTGTCACGTCCCGAGAATTATACAGCGGATAAAATTATTCAGAAATAATTCGAATCGATATCCCGAGATGTGAACAGTCGGCAAATAAGCCTCTAGCTAGCACACACTAAATGTATAACAACATACATCATCATAGGGCCCAATATTGAACTCAACTAATCTTTTATTCAAATCTCAACTCATTGTATTCCAAATAGAAACTATTACAGGCCTAAGACTCAATAAAAGCAAAAGTACATAATACCTCACTTCCTACTACATTGTTCTAGCACTCAAAATAAACTAACTTTAGATAGACTCATAATTGGAACGCTTATCACTCAGATGCATTCTCATCCTCGACTTGCTCCTCCTCTTGAACTTCATAGTCACCTAGATTGGTTAAAAGTAGGGGATGAGCAAACTAGCCCAGTAGGATTTATATCTCAATGTGCGGGCAATGATATAAGTGATTAGCAATTTAGAACTAGGTAAGCACGATGAATGTCTGATATGCATGTACGAATAAAACTCGTTAAACATGATACATGAAACAAGCTAGATAGAGTGATCATGATAGAACGAGATCTAGAAGGATGTAACGAGATAGAACTAGCAATAGATCACTTGTCCAGCACGCAGGATTTCACTTGATGTCAATAGCGTTCAAGAACGCAAGAAATCACTAATTGCTATAAATGTCGGATGGCCATATAACGCAAGCAAGCAAGCACGCACGAGCACGATCATGTAACACTAACAGGCACGTAGACACTAACGTACCCAAGAAAAGATCCATCAAGAATGTACACCAGGACACGTATATGTGGTTATTGTATCTATATCTTCAACACGACACGCACGACTCCCAGCGCAGATGTAACGCCAGTAATCATTATACCCCATTGTTAACAGTATTTTATGACTCTCCGTCATTGGGGCTAGACTGGAGCCCTTGGACACTCGCCGTGCCCGGTCAGCATCTCACTTAAATTTTAAATGTAGATACCCACAGTCATTAATAATGGTCAGTGAGAGTTTCAATAAGTAAGCATGTGTAATGTCATGTTCATGATGATGATGAGAACTAGTAATAACTAATTGAACATGATTAATGATAAATTCGACAACATAACGGTACGATTTATAATTAGTTCAATCTTTACATTAATGGCTTTAGTCTAGATGTAAATCACACTCACGAGAATAAGAAGAGAATGAAGTGTATGCTACCTCTAGGAATTTCATGGTACAACAACTCGTCGGCCATGTGAGAATCCATGTCAGAGGAGATTTACGGAGGCCTTGGAGAACAGGTCACTAGCCTACCGACTCGGAACGACCGTAGAGAGCTTTCAAACTCCCAAGAAAGGGCTGCCTAGACTGTAAGTGTGTAGTGATGTACGCGTGTCTCAATCCACAAACCATTGGTTTTTAAACTTGCGGAAAACACTTAATAATATGACATGGAATAAAACTATGCACTTTAACTAATCATAGTTTGCAAGATTTTAAGATAACAATTATCATTTAAACATGGTAGACCATTAGGAAGATTAAATCATAAGTAGCATGAATGATCACGTCATTACGAAATCAATTAGAATAGTATTCGTGTAATTAAAGCTTTTTAAATGGTTTTACCACTTTTAAGCCATTAAAATAACCATCATGCAATGATCAGACCTAAGACATGTGAATTACACACTAAATTTCATATTAAATAGACCTCAGGTATAGCGGTAAGAGTTGCAAGAAAATAAGTGGTTTCATGTAAAAATCCTGAGATCGCGACGGACACTTGTAAAGGTCGCGACGGTGTCAGATCAGAACGCTACAAGGGGATGTGAAGAACGTGACAGGGCAGTCAGAACAGGTAGAGAGATAGCGACAGGGCACTCATCGCATTCAGAACGTGACTGGTTTGCTGTCGTGACAAGACCTCAGAACGTGGCCTATCTGGCCGTCGCGTTCACAGGGTCTGTGCCTGAATCTGACAGAGAAAGGACAGTGCTTTGGATTGCGGACCAGACTTTCCCTGTTTTGACACAGGGTTGTTCTAAAATAAGAACAAATTGTACAGTGCATGAAAAATCATGAACTAGTTTAAACCAACCTAGACATGCAAGGGTGCTTCCAGTAAATCGGAATTAGAAAACAAGGATGGTTTCGATAGGCTTTAATCAAGTCAAACACAAAGGTAAACCAAGTGCAACCTAAAACATTGTATCATGAAGTGACCCTCTTACCATGCTTATAACTCTCTAATTATTGACATTTAGACAAAATGTTCAACACAAGACATGACTAGGATAACTAGTAGAAAAACGTTCATGTTGTGGGTTTTCTCTAATTCGGTCTTGAATCACATGCAACATATAAAGAATGGGAAAAGCCCTAACAGTGCGCGACCGTTGGAAAAACGCTTATAATTCAAAATCTACCCATTGAAATTCGATGAAACCAGTGGGAAACGAAAGTTAACTTGATGCTCTACACATTGGTATAGGATATGTTAGGTTTGGCACGAGAAATCCTACCTTCTGGGTTGAAGAAGTCTCATTTTTCCAGAAAACCCATGTTCATACCACTTGGAGGAAAACACTTAATATGCCGTGTATACTACATGGAATTTTGGCATTCCACTAGGTTTATAACGTAGACTAGACCCTCTTTCCAGGGATATAGGCCTTGCAAGGTTTGGTGATGGTTTGACTCACCTTGGTCGACTTCAAGTGGACGGTTTGTGCAAGTCGCAGCAGACGAGAAGGGGAAGAAGAACGGCTTGGTGTGGACGATCTCCTGCTCCCCAGTCGCCAAGAAATCCTCCACACGACCCCAACAAGATGTAAACTCATCCCCAAGGGTTTGTTGAAGAGTATTTAAGCATCCATGGTGTTTAGAAGTCCTATTGTAACGAGGAAGAAAGTTGTGGTTTTGACATACTAGTTTCCTAATTTGAGGATTTCTCCTCCCACTTGAGTGTGTGAGGTTTAGGAACCTCCCACCATAGTTAAGCACGAATTGGTTGCCAAGAATGCAAGATCTCTTCCCAATTCAACTCTAATTACCTATTTCTAATTTCAGCTTAATTAAAGTTGCGAATTTCTATGCATTTCCTTGCTTCATTTGATTTTCGGGTCATATGTGGTCCATTGGCCCAATTATGATATTGGGTCATTAATATATAATGTTGGAAGTCTCTCCAAGATTTTTATTTAATTCTTAGTTACGTCGTATTTTCGTGTTAACAGTTTTTCGACTTGTTTCCTAATTTGAATAATCGGTCACAATAACTCTTAACCCTACCCAAATGATTTTTATTCACCCAAATTTCTTGATGGGTCATTATAGGATATTATTTGAAGTTCGTATATGATTTTTATTGAATTTCTGACTCATCCAAGTACGTGTGATAATGATTTTTTGACTTATTCATGAATTACGATAATAAGTTGCAAAACACTTTGAACATGGCTAATCTAATTTTTCTTGGCCCAAATTCTTTGTGAAACATTTAGTAATAATGTTTTGGTTGATTTATAATTTTTACGAAATTTTTTGATGTGTTTTGGCACATACGATAATGATACTATGTTTAAATACTCTTGTATTATGGAAATTATTTATTTCTATTTATTTGAATTTTTATGTATTAAAATTTCTGGGGTGCTACACATTGGTTATATGTTTATCTTTAGACAATTAGTCAATGGCCAATATAGAGTACCAAGAAATAGATGAGAGCACTAGATGAATAGACGAGATAGTAGAGAAAAGTGAACAGATGAGCGAGAAGAGTATAGATGAGAGCTAGTGGACATTGCACGTAACACGTCGAGTAAACAGGCGATAGTAACAGTTGCACAACATGCACACTTGGTGTTGGTAGTCAGGTGGAACTCACAACCTTCCACTGGCCATGTTAAGCACAAGTTTAGAGGTCCGGCGTGATTCAAGATGAGAGCGAACTTCTAATAGCCATTTGGATCATATTGATCCCTAAAGGTAACATAGTGTTGGGGTACAACCGGCTCGTCGACCATGTGGGAATCCATGGACAGAGGAGACTTACAGAGGCCTTGAACAAAGACTCACTAGTCCGGCAGAAGGAATATCCGACGAGAGTTCGTCTAAGTCAAGAAAGAGGTAATTATAGAAACAAGTGCTCGACGTTCTAGAAGAATTCTAGAACAGTGGAGCGTCGGTATCAGTGTTCCAAAACATCGCGAGAATGTACACAAGTATAATTAAGCATGAGGAAATTTAATTACATAAATTACCAGATAAATTATGTAACATGTTCATGTCAATTAAGCCATATTTGGATGGTTTCAAGTGTGTGCAACGTGCAAGAGAAATCATAGAATATGATAGGTCATGTGATTAACTTGAATTACTTAAGATATATTCAATAATTAAAACACTTCATTTTTCTGTGTGCAAGACAATTAACATGATATGGGTTTATGGTGGAACAACAGACACTTGCAAAAGACTATTTTTCGAGCCAAAAACTGAGATCGCGACGCAGCCAGTATGGGTAGTGACTGGCTCAGAGTAGAACGCGACGGGGCCCTGTACAGATCGCGACGGGTGTTCCAGAACAGCCGTCAGATCGCGACAAGTTCGTATGAAGAAGGTGACAGGGCTGTCAGACCAGCGACCAGGTAGTGACGGTGGTCCTATCGCGATCAAATCACAACAGGGGTTCATGTCGCGATATGCCTGAGAACGTAGCCTACCAGGCCGTCATGTTCTCAGGCCCTTGGCCCGAGTCCGACAAAGATCTGACATGTTCTTGGTTCTTGGTCCAAACTTACCATGTTTTGATACAGGGTCGTTGAAAAATTAAGACTAATGGCATAAGCGATGAAAATCACGAAACCAATTGCAAACAAATCTAGACATGCAATAGTATTCCTAGTAATTAGAATCTGAGGACAATCAGGGTTTTGACATCGTCCATCCAAGTTATACATGAAGAACATGAATCTGGGTACAAGAGATATGGAAGATTTAATTCTCGAAGTAGTGTTTATGAAAATTAGGGCTTTTAAGGGTAAAAGAAGCCTAACTATCATCAGTATCTGCAGTAAAATTTCGTGGCATGTGATTTAGTATACAAGGAGATCAAGAGTTAGGGAGGGGGCTGGGGGTCATGTAAGTTGCAGAGCTTCGAATTTAAGAACAAAATTTGGGTTGAAGGAAAAATACGAAATTTAGGGCTTTGCTCATGATGATGGGTAAGACATACAGTTAAAATTTTATAGTTTATGCTCGTGAAAATGCCTACCTTTCTCGTTTTTCCTCTTCTAGGGTTTGAAGAGGAAAACTCGGGAAGAAGCTTTAAAGATCCTTTCTCCCAACAATTTCTCCTCCTCTTGGCCTCTCCTCCTGGTCCAACAACCTCTTGGCACGAGCTAGAGCCGGCCATGAGGGTTTTAGAGAAGTATTTAACTTCTCTCCCATTCCCTTTCCTAGTTTAAGTCTAATTCCCATTTATTCTGAGTTTCCTATTTTCCTCTCCCCTTTTTAAGCAAGAGATCTCCTAATTGGGTTGAGAGAGAGGGGATTTCGTGGCCAAGCAATGGGGTAGGTTTAGGATTCCAAATCCAACTCAAATCAGTTATTTAATGTATTAAATACCCTCTTTTTATTTAAGTAATATTTAGTTACGATTTTAGATATTTTTCTATTATTCCCCTTTTTAAAATCTCTATTTTAACGCACTAATTTCTAATGGGTCTATTTAACAAAGCCCATTAATTCTTTTCTTTTAGTGGGTCTATTTATTCCCTTTTATTTGATTTTCTAATTACTTTTATTTATTTATTTTTTAATATTTAAATTTTATTTCCAAAAACCTAGGTTGTTATATTCTCCCCCTCTTAAAAAGAATTTGGTCCCCAAATTCATATGATCATAAGGGAGGAATTGACTTACCGAAAAGATTAGGGTAGTTTCGTCTGATGACTCCTTCCGGTTCCCATGTGGCTTCTTCCACTCCGCGGTTATTCCATGAGACTTTAACCACGTGGATGGGACGGTTCCTGAGCTGTTGAACCTTCCGTTCCAGTATCTTGACTGGCTTCTCTTCGTATGTCACATCCTTGTTCAACACCAGCTTCTCCTGGAATGATGTGTGTAGGATCATAGACATATTTCTTGAGCATGGTGACATGGAACACATTGTGTACACATGCCAGATCCGTGGCAATGTCAGTCGGTATGCACCTCACCAATCCTTTTGAGTACTTCAAAAGGATAGATAATCTAGGACTGAGCTTTCCTTTCACACCAAATCTTTGAATGCCACGAGTAGGTGACACATTTAAGAACACATGATCACCGACTTGGAATTCTAAGTCCCGCCTTCTTTTGTCGGCATAGCTTTTTTTTCTGGACAGAGCAGTCTTAAGCCGGTCTCTAATCACTTGTATGTCCTTTGTGGTACGTTGCACCATGTTTGGGCCTAGCCATTGCTATTCTCCAACCTCATTCCAGCATGCGGGAGATCTACAATTCCTCCCGTAGAGTGCTTCGAACGGTGCCATCTTGATGCTCGTCTAGTAACTGTTGTTATAGGCGAACTCAATAAGGGATAGATGATCGTTCCAATAACCTTGGAAGTCTATGGTTCATCTCTCAACATGTCTTCCACTATTTAGTTGGTTCTTTCAGTTTGCCCATCATTTTGTGGATGGAATGCGGTACTAAAGTTGAGTTTAGTACCCAGTGCACCTTGCAGTCTTTTCCAAAAATGAGATGTGAATCTCGGATCTCGATCCGAGACTATGATGATGGAACTCCGTGCAGTCTCACTATCTCCTTGACATATAGGGCAGCTAGTACCTCTATCGACCACTTACTCTTTATGGCTAGGAAGTGGGAAGATTTGGTTAGTCGGTCTACAATAACCCATATGGCGTCGAGTCCACGACGAGTCTTGGGTAAACCCATGATGAAGTCCATGCCAATGCTTTCCCATTTCCATTTGGAATATCTAGCGGTCTGAGTACACCCGCAGGGCGTAGGTGTTCCGCTTTTACTTGTTGGCAAGTAAGGCAGTGTGCGGCATGTTCAGCTACCTCTCTTTCATGTTCGGCCACCAAAACGTCCTTTTCATGTCTTGATACATTTTGGTACCTCCTAGATGAATAGTATACTCGTCTTGTGAGCTTCATCCATTAGCTTCCTCTTCAGTTCTTCATTGTCAGGGACGCATGACCTCCCTTGAAAGACAAGCCTTCCATCCTCTATCATAGCGAAGTCTGGTCTTTCAGTTAGAGTTTCTTTGATGCGAACTAAGAATGGATCATCATCTTGTTGGGCTTTGATCTCTTCCAACAAGTCGGATTGAATCTTGATATTGCGACCAAGACTCGATCATCCCTATATTCAATATTTAAGTCTAACCTTGCGAATTGTTCTAGTAGTGCATCTCGCCAAGGACTAGACTTGAACAGATGCCATCGGCTTTCTACTAAGAGCATCAGCCCGACGTTTCCCTTGCCTGGATGGTATTGAATGTTGAAGTCGAATTCTTTGAGGTATTCCAGCCATCTTCTCTGTCTCATGTTGAGTTCCTTCTGGAGAATAATACTTCAGACTTTTATGGTCTGAGTAGACAATGAATTTCTCTCCATACAAGTAGTGTCTCCAGATCTTCAAGGTGAAGACCACCACAGCAGCCAACTCCAGATCATGCACGGGATAGTTGACTTCATGAGTCTTCAGTTGTCGAGAAGAGTAGGCGATGACTTTCTCCTTTTACATCAGTACACACCCTAGCCCAATCCCTGAGGCATCGGTGTAGACAGAGAAACCTTCTCCCTCTATTGGCAGAGCGAGAACAGGTGCTGTGGTAAGACGGTCTTTAAGAGTTTGGAAACTTTTCTCACACTCTTTATTCCATGAGTAGGGATTCTCCTTTCCTGTCAGTCGCGTGAGGGGACGGCGATCTTTGAGAAGTCCTTGATGAACTGCCTGTAATAGCCAACCAGCCCCAAGAAGCTCTTATCTCGGTGACGTTTGTTGGCCTCACCCAATTGAGTACAGCTTCGACTTGGAGGGATCAACGGAGATGCCATCCTTTGAGATGACATGGCCCAAGAAGGACACTTCTTCGAGTCAAAATTCACACTTCTAAACTTTACGTACAATCTATTGTCTTTCAAGACTTAACGTGCTATCTTCAGGTGTTCTTCATGCTCTTCCTTGGTCTTGGAGTATATGAGGATGTCGTCGATAAAGACGACCATAATAAAGGCTGCAGGAGTATTGGTTAGCCCAAAAGGCATAACAACGAATTCATAGTGCCCGTACCTGCTCTTGAAAGCCGTCTTGAAGATATCATCCTCCTTGATCCTCATTTGGTGATAGCCAGATCGAAGATCGATCTTGGAGAAATATTGAGCTCTAGATATTTGGTCGATCAGTTCATCGACTCTGGGCAAAGGGTACTTGTTCTTGATGGTGAGTTGATTGAGTTGTCGATAGTCGATGCAGAGCCTCATCGATCCATCCTTCTTCTTGACGAACAGCACAGACGCCCCCATAGGGAAGTACTTGGTTGATGAACCCCTTTTCTAGTAGCTCCATTAGTTGCGTCTTCAACTCCTTTAGCTTGGCAGGTGACATCCGTACGGTTGACGCGATACCAGGGCAGCTCCAGGGATCAACTCTATGGCGAAGTTGACATCACGTTCCGGGGAATCCCTGGCAGATCTTCAGGAAACACAATCGGTGTAATCCTGAACTATGTGAATATCTTCTATCTTAGAACCCTTCTTTTCCACACTACGGCTGCTAGGAAAGCAATACAACCTTTCTTTATCATGTTATGAGCTTTTATGGCGGAGATTAGAGACATCCGTCTCTTATGTCTGATCCCAGAGAATGCCAAGTTAGGAAAGTCACAAAAGGTAACCTTTCCTTTCTTACAATTGACACTTGCCCCATAGTGGACACCAGTTGGCTCCAAAATTACGTCATAGCCTTCCATGGGCATACACACCAGGTCGGCTTTTAGGTTATGGTCTCCGATCATTACATCGGAAAATGGAAAGTATTTGTTCAATTTCTCTCTTTTCCCCTAGTGCTGTGACAGAGACTCACAACCCATGGATATAGGTTTAGTATTCACAGTATCAGCAAAGTTTTGAGATATAATGAATGAGTGGCTCCAGTATCAAATAAAACAATACTGATAATGAGAAAACTTGAAGGGTACCTTCTACCACGCCACCTTCCATAGCAGGTTCCTCATTATGTAGGGCTTGCAGTCGGCCCTATTTCTTAGGCGCATTAGGGAGCCTCTCATTCTCTTTTAGTAACGAGCACTCAGAGATGCGGTGCTCGCGACTTTTGCAGCGTAGACATGCGCCGACCTTCCTCCAGCATTCATCAGCCGTGTGACCCAGCTTGTCGCAGTGTTTGCAGTTGCTCTTTGCTGGAGTGTATAGGACTATCGCCTTGGGTTTCCTTTCTTGGCTAGGACCCTCTGTGAGGTTGAGGGGATGCTTCTTGCCATTGTTTTGGCCTAGCAGATGATTGACCCGAGGTCAATTCTTTCTTCACGAACTTCCCTTTGATACAGTCGGTGAAGTCCATAGCATCTTCCAGTAGCTGAGCTTTCTTCACCATCTCGCCATAGGTTTGGATGTCGAGGGGTGCTAGTTGGGTGATGTATTGTGGCGTAAGGCCGTTGAAAAAGCGCTTAGCCTTCATTCTTTCAGTGTTCACCAGATGTGCAGCATAGCGTGCCAGTCTTGAGAACTGGGCTTCATACTCGACCACAGTCAGGCTCCTCTGTTTAAGAGCAGCGAATTCCGCAGCCTTCCTAATTGGACATGCTCGGAGAAGTACCTGGTGTTAAATGCTTCCTGGAATTCAGTCTAGGTGAATTGATCGTTCTTCCTAGTATCTTCCACTGACTCCCACCAAGCGCGGGCGTCCTTCCTTTTCGAGTTGGAACGTGGCCACAACAGCTTATCCCCCGCTGCGCATTGCAGACACGGAAGATTCTTTCCGTTTCCTTTAGCCAGTGCTCGGCTTCATCCGGATCCGTGGATCCCTGAACCTAGGCGGGTTCAGACTTCTGAAGTTACGATGCAGATCACCTGCAACGACACGATTTCCGCTGCCTTGGGTAGCTTGCATAATGCGCGCATCAGTTCCTGAATGGTTTGTTGCATGCCCCTCATTTGAGTATGTTCAACAGTCATCTTTGTTGCTTAGTTCCTACAAAAATAGCTTACTGTTATGATACTGATGTGAAATTTAATTCGTGCGTGTGTGAGTTTATTTTAGCTAGTTACCTTGGCCCTAACCACAACTCACATAGGTAGGATCTTGACTCTAATCGAGGCTGGTCAACCTAGATCATCCTATACTTAAGAATAACCTAGGCTCTGATACACAAAACGGTCACGTTCTGACGCGGAATATTAGAACGTGAGGCAGTTGCAAGTACCGTACAGAGCAAGTACTAGACATCAATCCATTGCCAACTGATTAATACTAAAGAAAAATCTTTCTCATTAATAACTTTCAAATGTCTAGTTACAACCACTAATATTAGAGCCAATCTATAGGGCCCAATTACATTGAAATAAAGTAAAAGACTATCTAAGACTATAACATATTTCTAGGACGCTAGGGTACTCGTGACGTCACTCCTGGTCGTTCCCGTTTCTTGAGTGTATAGTTCATCCACGGTCTCACCTGAGAAACAACGAAATAACGACAAGGTGACGCGATAACAGTCCAGTATGACTTAAATCTCAATAGTCAAGCAGGCTTTAAATAATTAATGCATTAAAGGTGGAGTAACTAATGATAGAGAGAGAGAGTCAAGTAAAAGATAGCAGATAGTACATGATCGAAATAGCAAGACTTCCAAATATAGACTTTCCAAAAATTAGCACAAGTTTGGGAATAGCACAAAATAGCAGGATGGCCATAGCACAATCGCACAAAATATAGTAATAGCACAACGAGTATCGCATAGCACTTATTGTCAATGGGCAACGAGAGAATATAGCCACTTTTGATTGTCATTTAGATAGTCAAGATAGATAGCACTCGAGTGTATCCAAAACACTCTGATCATTTCACTCCCATGGGCACTAGCACTTTCGGGCGACACATCCCGGGACAAGATCGGGCCCTTATATATTGCCAAGCATTGGTTATATTGTTTATCTTTAGACAATCAGTCAATGGCCAATATAGAGTATCAAGAAATAGATGAGAGCAATAGATGAATAGACGAGATAGTAGAGAGAACATGAACAGATGAGCGAGAAGGTATAGATGAGAGCTAGTGGACATTGCACGTAACACGTCGAGTAAACAGGTGATAGTAACAGTTGCACAACACACGCACATGGTGTGGCAGTCAGGTGGAACTCACAACCCTTCACTGGCCATGTTAAGCACAAGTCCAGAGGTCCAGCGTGATTCAAGATGAGAGCGAACTTCAAATAGCCATTTGGATCATATTGATCCTAAAGGGTAACATAGGTGTTGGGGTACAACCGGCTCATCGACCATGTGGGAATCTATGGACAGAGGAGACTTACAGAGGCCTTGAACAAAGACTCACTAGTCCGGCAGAAGGAATATCTGACAGAGAGGTTCGTCTAAGTCAAGAAAGAGGTAATTATAGAAACAAGTGCTCGACGTTCTAGAGGAATTCTAGAACAGTGGAGCGTCGGTATCGGTGTTCCAAAACATCGCGGAGAAAACGTACACAAGTATAATTAACCATGAGGCAATTTAATTACATAAATTACCAGATAATATTATGTAACATGTTCATGCAATTAAGCCATATTTGGATGGCTTCAAGTGTGTGCAACTTGTAAGAGAAATCATAGAATATGATAGGTCATGTGATTAACTTGAATTACTTAAGATATATTCAATAATTTAACACTTCATTTTTTTGTGTGAAAGACAATTAACATGATATGGGGTTATGGTGGAACAAAAGACACTTGCCAAAAGACTAGTTTTCGAGCCAAAAACTGAGATTGCGACGCAGCCCAGTATGGGTAGCGACTGGCTCAGAGTAGAACGCGACGGGGCCCTGTACAGATCGCGACGGGTGTTCTAGAACAGGCCGTCAGATCGCGATAGGTTCGTATGAAGAAGGCAACAGGGCTGTCAGACCAGGCTACCAGGTCGCAACGGTGGTCCTGTCGCGATCAGATCGCGACGGGGGTTCATATCGAGATATGCCTGAGAACGCGGCCTATCAGGCCGTCATGTTCTCGGGCCAGACAGAGATCTGACATGTTCTTGGTTCTTGGTCCAAACTTACCATGTTTTGATACAGGGTCGTTCAAAAATTAAGAACTAATGGCACAAGCGATGAAAAATCATGAAACCAATTGAAAACGAATCTGACATGCAATAGTATCTCAGTAATTAGGAATCTGAGGATATCAAGGTTTCGACATCGTCCATCCAAGTTAAACATGAAAAACATGAATCTGGGTACAGGAGATATGGAGATTAATTCTCGAAGTAGGGTTCATGAAATTAGGGCTTTCAAGGGCAAAAGAAGCCTAACTATCATCAGTATCTGCAGTAAAATTTTGTGGCATGTGACTTAGTATACATGGAGATCAAGAGTTAGGAAGGGGGCTCGGGGTCATGTAAGTTGCAGAACTTCGAAATTAAGAACAAAAGATTGGGTTGAAGGAAAAATACGAAATTTAAGGGCTTTGCTCATGATGATGGGTAAAACCTATCGTTAAATTTTTATAGTTTATGCTCGTGAGAATGTCTACCTTTCTCGTTTTTCCTCTTCTAGGGTTTGAAGATGAACTCGGGAAGAAGCTTGAAAGATCCTTTCTCCCCACGATTTCTCCTACTCTTGGCCTCTCCTCTTGGTCCAGCAACCTCTTGGCACGAGCTAGGGCTGGCCATGAGGGTTTTAGAGAAGTATTTTAGCTTCTCCCCATTCTCATTTCTAGTTTAAGTCTAATTCCATTAATTCCGGCGGGTTTCCTATTTTCCTCTCCCCTTTTAAGCAAGAGATCTCCTAATTGGGTTGAGAGAGAGGGGATTTCGTGGGCCAAGCAATTGTGGTGGTTAGGATTCAAATGCAATTCAAATCACTTATTTAATACATTAAATACCCTCTTTTTAATTAAGTAGTATTTTAATTACGAATTTTGGATATTTTTCTATTATTCCCCTTTTTGAAATCTCTATTTTAGCCCACTAATTTCTAATGGGTCCATTTAACAAAGCCCATTAATTCTTTTCTTTTAGTGGGTTCTATTTAATTCCCTTTTATTTGATTTTCTAATTGTTTATTTATTTATTTTTTTAATATTTAAATTTTATTTTCCAAAAATCTAGGTTGCTACACTCCTCCTAGTCCAGCAACCCTTGGCAACGAGCTAGGGCTGGCCATGGGGGATTTAGGAGGGTATTTAAGCATTCTCCCATTCTATTTCCTAATAGGACTCTAACTCCTATTAATTCCGAGATTTCCTAATTCATTTCTTCCTTCTAAGCTTGACAACTTCTAATTGGGTTAGGATGGGATCTAAATTCGTGGCTAAGCAATTAGGGTAGGTTTAGGAACTCAATTCCTACCCAATTTAATTATTTTAATGTATTAAATACCTCTTTTCTATTTAAGTAATATTTAAGTACGAATTTAGGGTCTGTTTTCTATTATTCCCTATTAAAAAATCCCTATTTTGGCCAAAAATTTTAGATGATCCATTTAGTAAAACCCATCACTCAATGGAATTTAACTTATGGAATTTCCTCTTTTAATTAGGGAATAATAGAATTTTAGACTTATTATATTTTTCTCACTTGAATTTATTCATGACCTATGAGAGGTCCCTTGGTCCAATTTCGATAATGGGTAATCATTACATGACGTTGGAAGTCTCTCCGACAGGTTCGTTTAATTTAGGGGTGTGTTATCTTTCCGTATTAACGATTTTCCGACTTAGTTTCCTAATTTGGATAATTAGTCACGTTGCGACGTACACTTGACCAATCGGATTTTTCGTTGCATTAATTTCTTCGTGGAACACGTAGAAATAATGTTTGGGGTTGATTTGTAATTTTTACGGAATTTCCTGATGTATTTTCACACATATGATAGGGGTACGTATGTTTCTATTATTTCGATTTAAATAAATTATTATTTTGAAATTTTAGGTATTTAAATTTTCCGGGGTGCTACATCCTCCCCCGCTTAAAAATAATTTGGTCCACCAAATTCCATGACTCCTTCAGTTACATCTGAATCATTTATTGTAAAAGGCATTAATTATTGTGAGTTCAGAGGTACCTTCCACGGTTCCCACTTCTCGATTTGGATAGAGTTGCACCAAGGCTTCCAGTGTGCCTTGCTGGTTTAATTCCTCAAGACATTGATTCTCAAATTGTGGGTACTCTTTCATCTTGTGGGGAGCTGCGACATCACAAACATTTCCTTGTTTCCACCAACAATCCCCCGACTTGTGGCCCCTCCTATTGCAGCGCTTGCATCGCCCCCTGTGAATAACGGCTACTTGTATGTCGTTCTTCTTATTCTTCTTTATTTTCTCTATCACCGTTTGACTGGTTCCTTTCATCATAGAATTGAGTTCTTCTATGTTAGTGGATGGTTCTTTTAGAAGAGGGCAGTCTCGTAGTTGATGTCTCGAGTCGCCACAACGTAAGCATGCACCAATTCTTCGCCAACACTCCTTGGCTACATGACCTGGCTTGCGACAATGATGGCAAATGATCTCATCATTATGATTCACTTGCTGGTTGGCATTCTGCCATGGTATATCTTCTCTTCCCATTCTAATTGGTCTCCTTTTTAATCTCCTTAGTCGCTTCGAGAGCTCTTTCTAGCAGTTGAGCGGCTTGCTGACATGCCAGAACTAGCCTCTGGGTTGATCTCATGTCGGCGTCCATTAAGAGTCCCTTCAAGAATAAGGTTGGCATTAGGATGCTAAAGTAATATTAAGTTCATACATATGTATAGAAAATGTATTCAAATCTTAACCATGGTCCTACCCAATCCTCACATAGCATGGTGGCTGACTTAAACACGTGTCATGGCATTTCACCTAGAACATCCTAGGACCTAAAATATCCTAATAAGGACATCCTAGGCTCTGATACCAACTGTCACGCCCCGCCAATTTAGCAGTGGAATAAATTGGGGGAAACGTGAGCAAAGTGCATAGTAGAGAAAAATGTACAACAATTGAATAATTCAGAGCATTCTAATGAACAATAATTGGAATAAACTCTTCATTTCATTGAAATTCCACTAAGACTATTACAACCACTAATTCGGAGCCAATACATAGGGCTCATGACATCATTACACTGAAAAGAAATCTAAAGCAATAACTACTAGACTCCATGTGCTAGGGTGACTTCATCATTTGACTCTGGGTCGCTCATCACTCTGGTCCTATCCCATTGGTATGAGTCACGTCATCTAGCTTACCTGAGACACCAATAACAAATAATGAAGGGTGAGCGATAATGCCCAGTAGGACTTAATCTCAATAGTCAAGCAGGCTTTAAATGATTAATGCTTTAAATGGCAGAGTAACTATTGATAGAGCGAGTCATGCAAAGTCGAGAAAGTAATAGCACAAGTAACATGGTTCAAATGGCACATGATTTAGGTGGAGCACTATAATTATGATCAAGTCACGATGGAAAGTGATAACTCATGATATCAAGTAATGTCATTGTCAAGCAATAGTAAGTAACATGTATAGCAAGAAGAGAGAAAATAGTTGGCTATATAGAGAGTAAATTGCACTTTGATTGATTTTCTTATCAATCGAAATAGTATAGCACTTTTGATTAACTTTCGTCAATCGAGATAGTAATGGCACTTTGGTTATCTGTAGATAGCCGAGAGAGAATATAGCACTTTGTTTTTTATTGTCATAGATTAATCTTGATAGTATGGCACTTGGATGTAATGCCGACATCCTAATCATTTAACTCTCGCGAGCAAATGGCACTTTCGGGCGCTCTCCCTAGGACCAAATCGGGCCCTATTACGCTGGCATAGTCGGGCCCTATTGCGCTGGCATTGGTTATATTGTTTATCTTTAGACAATCAATTAATGGCGAATAGAGAGTACCAAGAAATAGATAAGAGACACTAGATGAATAGACGAGAAAGTAGAGAGAGTGTGAATAGACGAGCGAGTAGAGTATAGATGAGATCTTATGGTCATTGCACATAAAACGTCGAGTAAACGGGCGATAGTAGCAATTGCACAACATGCGCACTTGGTGTTGGCAGTCGGGTGGAATACACTACCATTCCATTGGCCTTGTTATGCATAGGTCCAGAGGTCCGGCAGAGAGGAGTATCCGACGGAGAGTTCGTCCAAGTCAAGAAAAAAAGTGTGTAGAGAAACAAGTGCCCGACGTTCTAGAGGAATTCTAGAACATTGGAGCGTCGATAACGGTATTCCAAATCTTCGCGAGAAAATGTAGACAAGTATATTTAAAATAGGGCAATTAATATACATTATTGAAATAAATTACCAGATACATTATGAAATATTTTCATGCCAAATTAAGTCATATTGGATGGTTCAAGTGCGTGCATGTGTGAGGGAACTTATAGATAGAAAAGATCATGTACATGTTTTTTTAAATTACACAATATATGTTCAGTTATAACAAGTGTGTATTACTGCGTATAGGACTATTAATAGAGGGTATAATCACTGTAGAAAGAGATAGCATTAAAATTTATGGGTTTTCAAGTAAAAGTCCCAGGTCGCGACGTACCCCAGTAAGGGTCGCGACGGGAAGTTCAGAACGCGGCAGGGTCGTTTGAGGATCGTGACAGTGTCGGCCAGGTCGGGCGGCCAGAACGCGACAGGGCCTTGTACAGAATGTGACGGGCTTATCAGATCAGGCAGACAGAACGCGACGACAAACCTTGTCGCGTTCAGAACACGACGGGCGGTGCTGTCACGACCAGCCCTGAGAACGCGGCTATCGGCCATCGCGTTCTCAGGTACTGCGCCTGAGTCCGACAAAGAAAAAGGCAGAGCATTGGATTGCGGGCCAGATTGCCTTATTTTGACACAGGGTGCTTCAAAAATTCATAACTAATTGCACAGGCGATGAAAAATCACGAAACTAGTTCCAAACGAATCTAGACATGCAGTAGTATTCACAGTAATCAGGAATTGAATAGTAGACATGGTCTTGACATGAATCAAATAGGTTTATTTACAAGGTGCTTGGTACAGTACACAGAGGAGATCCACGAATTAATTCGCAAGGTAGGATGGATGAAAATTAGGGCTTTCAGGGGCGACAGATTCCCAATAATCATCAGTATCTCCAATAAAAGTTTCGAGGCATGAGATAGAGTATTCAAGAAGATATGAATTAAACATGAAGGTTCAGGGTCAAGAGGTTTGCAGGACTTCAAAATTCAATAAGAAAAGATTGGGTGCATGAAGAATTATGAAACGAAGGGGTTTTGTTCCTAATGCATGGAACAATCTACAGACGAATTATTTTGATTTTTCTCGTGAGAATGCCTACCTTTGACTCATTTTCTCTTCTAGGGCTAGAACTTGAAGAACGAGGATGAGATCTTGAGAGTTCTTCTCCCCACGAGATCTCCTCCTCATTGGCCTCTCCTCCTGGTCCAGCAACCCTTGGCAATGAGCTAGGTCCGGCCATGGGGGATTTAGGAGAGTATTTAAGCATTCTCCCGTTCTATTTCCTAATAGGACTCTAACTCCTATTAATTCTGAGATTTCCTAATTCTTTCTTCCTTCTAAGCTTGACGACTTCTAATTAGGTTAGGATGGGATCTAAATTCGTGGCCAAGCAATTAGGGTAGGTTTAGGAATCCAATTCCTACCCAATTTACTTATTTTAATGTATTAAATACCTCTTTTCTATTTAAGTAATATTTAAGTTACAAATTTAGGATATTTTTCTATTATTCCCTATTAAAAAATCCCTATTTTGGCACAAAAATTTTAGATGATCCATTTAGCAAAACCCATCACACAATGGAATTTAACTTATGGAATTTCCTCTTTTAATTAGGGAATAATAGAATTTCAGACTTATTATATTTTTCTCACTTGAATTTATTCATGACCTATGGGAGGTCCCTTGGTCCAATTCCGATAATGGGTAATCATTACATGACGTTGGAAGTCTCTCTGACAGGTTCATTTAATTTATGGGCGTGTTATCTTTCCGTATTATCAATTTTCCGACTTAGTTTCCTAATTTGGATAATTAGTCACGTTGCGACGTACACTTGGCCCATCGGATTTTTCGTTGCATTAATTCTCGTGGAACACGTAGAAATAATGTTTGGGGTTGATTTGTAATTTTTACGGAATTTCCCGATGTATTTTCACAATACGATATGGGTACGTATGTTTATATTATTTTAATTTAAATAATTATTATTTTGAAATTTTAGGTATTTAAATTTTCCGAGGTGCTACATAGTCTGTCCAGTAAGCTTCTGAAAGACAATGTCACAGTTTAGTTGACACAAGTTGAAATCAAGTCGGCACACATAGTCTACCCAGTAAGCTTCTGAAGGACAAAGTCACGTCGACACAAGTTGAAATCAGGTCGACACACATAGTCTATCCAGTAATTTCTGAAGAACAAAGTCAGTTGCATCGACACACATGCGACATGTGTCGATGCACCTTGAGTGAAAATTTAGAAATGATTAGGAGATGACTTACAAAAGGTGTGACTTATCCTTGGAGATTATGGGGAGATTCTTTTATTACCAAAATATCCTTTCATCCAAGTGTCAATGAGGAGAAGGACTTGTAGACATGTGGCAACTTGGTGAATCCTAGGTTTTGTGCACATGTCTCCCACGTACAAGGGATGCACTGAAGTTATAAAAGGCCTATTGTCTCATCTTAAGGAAGCATCCAACACAGAGGACGTAGAGAGCCATGCCAAGCATAGAGAGAGAGAGAGTTAGAGTGTTGAAGGAGCAGCAGATTAAAGAGAAGAGCAGCAGAGGAACAAGAAGCAATCGTGCGAAGCAAAAGCTACAGAGCAAAGAAGAAGCATCAGATCTGAGAAGAGGTGGAAGAGGAACATAGTGCAAGAGCAGAAGCACGAAGCTTAGCTTCTGTGGAGGAACTCAAGAGCAGCAATTCAGATTGGAATCACTCTGCAAATCTAGATCTAAAAAAGAGTATCGCGAATTTAAGAAAAATCTATCAAATCTTTTCAAGAGCATTCAAACCAAGCTTTCAGCAGATCATCTTCAATGAGGAACATCCAATTCATCTTTCTATTACTTATTTCTATTAGAGTGTTCATCTCAATCTGTTTTTGAGTGTTTGTGAAATCTGTACAAGCGTTCTATGCATATTTCAGTGTGGATGTGTTTGAGTGGATCTGATCTATGCTAGAGGATCTGATCTTATAGGAACTTGATCAAGCTTGTGTGTGTGTGGTTTGAGCTGTCGAGCTCGTGTGTGTATTGTACTCAATTTCGTTGAGTTGTGTGTGCCTCACTGTGTGAGGGGTAGACATAGGAGTCACTGAATGTGATCTCCAAACCACCTAAATCTCATCTCTTGTGGTTTGATTGCTCATCGTTAGATGCATGCATAGGACTTTGATCTCACACTAGTCATTCACAACACTATTTGTCTAATTGTCTCACACATCAACTACACACACCACACATCAGATCAATGAGATTTCTATTAGAATGGATCAATAATTTGAAGTGATTTTGAATTACTGAAGTTTTTACTGCAATTAATCACAAATCTATTCAACCCCCCCCTCTAGATCTATTCACTCTGCTTGTTCGATCCTACAATTGGTATCAAAGCAGGTTAATATCTGATTCGGATCTGATTTGATTGCTTCTGTTTGATCTTGTGAAACATCATCTGATAGCTTGAACTACTTGATTGCTTAACTACTAAAATTTCACTTAATTTGTTTTATCTATCTGCTTGAATTATCTACTTGCTCATCATCATTGTTTCTTAACATTATCCATGGTCTCTCGAGGTTTTGTAGCTGAGGGTCACTCTATCAATAGGCCACCATATTTTGATGGATCTGATTACACTTACTGGAAAAATCGCATGCAAGTTTTTCTAGGGCTCAAAATTATGAAATCCAGAAAATAATTGACAAAGGTCCTTATGAAAACATTGAGGATGAAGAGAATTAGACTAGAGAGCAAATTAGGAGAGCAACTCTTAACTATGGTGCCATGAATATGCTTCAGTGTGTTGTTCACCCTAAAGAGTATTCAAGGATATCCATGTGCAAATCCCTAAGGAAATGTGGGATAAACTTGAATTAATGTATGAAGGAACATCTCAAGATAGGGAAACCAAAGCAACATACTTGTTTCTAAATATGAACTGTTTATGATGAAAACTGATGAATCAATTTCTGAAATGTTTGCTAGGTTTATGATAATTGTCAATGGATTGAAGGCACTAGGTAAGAGTATACTGATGCTAATTTGGTAAGAAAAATTTTGCACTCTTTATCATCAATTTGACACACAAAAGCTACTGTGATTGAAGACTCTAAGGATTTATTCAAAATGTCTTTGGATGAACTCATAGAATCTTTAATGACATTTGAAATAAACCTGAAAAGGATTGAAGAACATATGCTTAAAGCTAAACAGTAGTAGCACCTTTTGTCATCAAGTCACCTTTATCATCAAGTCACAAAGAGAAAATCCAAGAGAAATCTAATTCTGAAGAGTCTGAATCTGATGAGTATGAGATTTCCTTCATGACCAGACATTTAGAAAATTCTTAAAATCAAGAAGAGGAAAATTCAATGGAAAGAATAAATACTTTTCTAGCAAAAGAATCTTCTTCTTCAAATATAACTTTGCCAAAATGAAAAGACTGATAAAATTGTTATTTGTCATACCCCGACGTGGAATATCAGAACGCGAGGCAGTTGCAAGTAAACGGGTACAGAGCGAGTACTAGACATCAAACCATTGACAAAAATAAATATGAAAGCAAATGCATCTCATTAAAAATTCTTCAAATGTCTAGTTACAACCACTAATATCAGAGCCATTCAAAAGTTAAATCCTGTGGCCACTATGCCGTCCTATTTGGGTTAGGTTGGGATGTAATTTCGTGGCCAACTAATTAGGGTAGGGTTGGAATCCAATTCCAACCCAAATCACTTATTTTATTACTTTAATACCCTTTTTCTATTTAGGTAATATTTAAGATACGAATTTAGGGTATTCTCCTATTATTCCTCTTTTAAAAATCCCTATTTTGGCCCAATAAATTCTAAGGGTCCATTTAACAAAGCCCATTACTTCTTTTCATTTAATGAGTTTAATTAATTCTCTTTTCTTTGATTTTCCAACGACTTAATTTTTTGATATTATTAAATTTTGAAATTTTCTAGTTGCTACATCCTCCCCCTCTTAAAAGAATTTGATCCCCAAATTCATATGATCATAATGGAGAGAATGTCTTACCGAAAAGATCGGGGTAATTTCGCCTGATGATTCCTTCAGGTTCTCAGGTGGTTGCTTCCACTCCAAGGTTATTCCACAGAACCTTAACTACATGGATGGGACGGTTCCTGAGTTGCTGCACCTTCCGTTCTAGTTCTCGACTAGATTCTCTTCGTATGTCATGTCCTTGTTCAACACCAACTTCTCATAGCGAATGATATGCGTAGGATCATATACATATTTCCTAAGCATAGAGACATGAAACACATTGTGTACACATGCCAAGTTCGGTGGCAACGCCAGTCAATATGCGACCTCACCAACCCTTTCGAGTACTTCAAAAGGGCCAATGAATCTAGGACTGAGCTTCCCTTTAACACCAAATATTTGGATGCCACATGTAGGTGATACTTTTAAGAGTACATGGTCACCTACTTGAAATTCCAGATCTCTCCTTCTTTGTCAACATAACTCTTCTGTCTGGACTGAGCGATCTTGAGCCGATCTCGAATCACCTGTATATCTCTGGTTGTATTTTGTACCATGTTCGGGCCTAGCCATTGCTGCTCTCCAACTTCATTCCATCATGCAAGAGATCTACAGTTTCTGCCATAGAGTGCCTCAAACGGTGGTGCCATTTTTATACTCGTCTGGTAACTGTTGTTATAGGCGAACTCAATTAGGGATAGGTGTTCATTCAGTAGCCTGGAAACTATGGTGCAAGCTCTTAACATGTCTTCAACAATCTGGTTGGTTCTCTCAGTCTGCCATCAGTTTGTGGATGAAATGCGGTACTAAAGTTGAGCTAGTACCAAGTGCAGTCTGCAGTCCCTTCCAGAAATGAGAGGTGAATCTCGGATCTCGATCTGAGACAATAGATGATGAAAATTTGTGCAATCTCACGATCTCCTTGACATATAAGGCAGCTAATACCACCGACCACTTACTCTTTATAGGTAGGAAGTGTGTGGATTTGGTTAGTCGGCCGACAATGACCCATATGGCATCAAGTCCACCACAAGCCTTGGGTAAACCCATGATGAAGTCCATGCCAATGCTTTCCCATTTCCATTCCGAATATCTAGTGGTCTAAGTACACCAGCAGGGCGCATGTGTTCTGGCATGTTCGGCTACCTCTCTCTTCATGTTCGGCCACCAAAGTCTTCTTTTCATGTCTTGATACATTTTGGTACCTCCAGGATGAATAGTGTACTTCATCTTGTGAGCTTCATCCATTAACTTCCTCTTCAGTTCCTCATTGTCGGGGACACATGTCCTCCCTTGGATTACCAGCCTTCCATCCTCGGTCATAGCAAAATCAGGTCTTTCAGCTAAGGTTTCCTTAATACGTACCAAGAATGGATCACTATCCGATTGTGATTTGATTTCTCCCAGCATGTCCGATTGAATCTTGATATTGGCAACCAAGACTCGATCATCCCTATGTTCAATGTTCAAGTCTAATCTTGTGAATTGTTCTAGTAATTGCATCTCGCTAAGAACTAGACTTGATAAAAATGCCATCGGCTTTCTACTAAGAGTATCAGCCACAACATTTCCCTTCCCTAGATGGTACTGGATGTTGAAGTCGAAATCCTTCAGGTATTCTAGCCATTCCTCTGCCTCATATTTAGTTCCTTTTGGGAGAATAAATACTTTAATTTCTTATGGTCTGAGTAGACAGTGAATTTCTCACCATACAAATAATGTCTCCAGATTTTTAAGGCGAAGACCATGGCAGCCAACTCCAGATCATGCACCGGGTAGTTGACTTCATGCGTCTTCAGTTGGCGGGGAAGAGTAGCGTGATGACTTTCTCCTTTTGCATCAATACGCAGCCTAGCCCAATCCCTAAGGCATCGGTGTAGACAGAGAAACCTTCTCCCTCTATGGGTAGATCGAGAACAGGTGCCTGAGGGTAAGACAATCTTTCAGAGTTTGAAAACTCTTCTCACACTCCTTACTCTAGGGTAGGG
>CM024758.1:69399118-69623442 GCA_014218235.1 Colocasia esculenta
AAAAATATCATATCAGACAGAGATTCCAGATTCACCTCACACTTATGGATTGGACTACAAACGGCCCTTGGGTACAAAGTTAAATTTTAGAACAACATTTCATCCCTCAAACTGATGGACAAACAGAAAGGATTAATCAAGTTATTGAAGATATGTGTAGAGCATGCATTTTAGATTTTGGGGGAGATGGCAAGAACATTTACCACTAATGGAATTTGCTTATAATAATAGCTATCAATCCACCATTCAGATGGCACCATTTGAAGCTCTATATGGCAGAAATTGTAGATCTCCCATATGTTGGAAGGAAATTGGGAAGAACAGATAATGGACCAGAAAAGTTCATAGAACAACTAATATTATCCAGATAATCAGGCAAAGAATATGAAGGCAGCCCAAGACCGACAAAAGAGTTATGCAGATCAAAGAAGAAGAGATTTGGAATTCCAAGTGGAGACCATGTGTTATTGAAAGTATCGCCAAAAAGAGGACTTAAGAGATTTGGATTAAAGGGAACTTAGTCCCCGATTCATTGGACCTTTTGAAATCTTAGAAAGAATTGGGAAGTTAGCTATAAACTAGCCTTGCCCCCTCAACTTGCAGGAGTACATGCTGTCTTCCATGTTTCAATGCTTCGGAAGTATGTATATGATCCATCTCACATTATTCAATTCAAAGATCTAGACTTCCAAAAGGATCTGACCTATGAAGAGCAACCTATCAAGATCTTGGATCGAAGATACACAAACTGAGAAACAAGAGCATACCATAGTAAAGTTCAATGGAGAAAGAAGAGGACAAGATGAAGCTACTTGGGAACTAGAAGAAACCATGAAAAAGAAGTATCCACACTTGTTTGAAGGTATCTTTCCACTCTAGTCACATTTTGTTAAATTTGGGGACCAAATTCTTATAAGTGGGGGAGGGTGTAATACCCCAAGTATAAAATGATAAATAAGGAAGAATCAGCCGAGGAAAACGTAATGCAGTTTGTAAGCAGATGGATAGATTAAGCAAATCCGAAACTATTGAAGGTCTGACTGAAAATGTGCTAAAGGATATTACTATTGGTAAAGGATAATACTAACGATAAATAGTAGGATACTACTAAAGGTAAATGTAAGAGTAAAGGTTACTACTAAAGGTAAGCATATTAGTAAAGGAAAAGGAAAGGATAGGAATATATCCTTGTTCACACTAAGCAAGAATAAAATAAAAAGAAAAGTATAAATGTAAATGACAGGGGCATATCTACAATTATAAAAATATGAGGTTTTCATGCAAATATTAATTTTTCTAGGGACCCGGTGTAACATCCACCGACCCCCAGAGACAAAGTCGGATTCCCGATTGGAGCTCATTCGGAGCCTGATGGCTGATCGGAGATTTGGGAGGGGCCTATCTCCAATTTCTAGAAATCAAATGTAAAAAATGCTAAAGATAGAAAAGTAGGGGGTTAAGTGAAATAAAATATAAAAATCCTATAAAATCCTATAAAAAACAAGAATTTCCTAGAAATCTCTAGAAAGGGACACTTGTCCCACATGTAAGTAATGTTTATCTCTTAGGGGACATATGCCCCCATCTGGTCCATCGATGGGAATGGATGGCCAGGATTGAGCCCCTAGGTGGACACTTGTCCACCATCTAGGGCCTTCATGGGGCGCCCCCCACCTCCTCCTCATTCCATCCCATCCCACCACCTCCTCCAAGTAGAAGAGAAGAGAAGGAGAAGAGAAGGGAAGGAGTGACCATCCTGAGGTGCTGCTGTTAGGTAGGTTCTTTTAGGTAGTTCTATACCCCTAGTGAGTGAAAATGTTGTCTGTCATGTGTTCTCCTAAGCCCTTCTCTACGTCCAGATGCCATCGGTTCATCTTCTCGGAATTTCTCGTTACGCCGAAATGCTGTCAATTGATTTCTCGGAATCTCTCGCGACATCGAAATACTGCCGATCTGTCTTCCCAAAATCCCTCTCTATGTCGGTTTGTTCACTCAAAACCTCCTCTATGACGAGATTTCACCGGTATGTTTTCTCGAAACCCTTCTTTATATCGGAACTCTGTCCGATCGATTTCTCAGTACCTCCCGTTACGCCGGAACTCTGTCCGATCGATTCTCAGTACCTCCCGTTACGCTGGAACTCTGTCCGAATGATTTCTCAAAATCTCCCGTTACATCGAAATCCTGTCAGTATGTTCTTAAGATCTTCCGTTATGCCGGAATGCTGTCTGTTGGTTTCTTAATACTTTCTGTTACACTAGAATGTTGTCTATCTGATTTCTTAATATCTCCTATTATACCGGAATGCTGTCTGTAGAATTTCCTTAATATCTTTTATTATGCCGGAATGTTTATCATGTTATGCCAGAATACTCAAACCCAATCGGAAGTGCGGGAGCTAAGTGCCACACAGGGCAAAGTGCTATGCTATGGGAGCCACCCTTGAGGCTGTGGGGGCCACCTCTAGAGTCCTGCCTACCTGGGGATTTCATATGTGCTATATATATATTACCAGACTATTTCTCATTTTCTGCGAACTCTGAGTTGCCAGCTCGCTACTTGAAATCGTGAACTCAAAAGTAGAATTCATGCGGTTAGGGGGCTATGGTATAGTCCCGGGAAGATCCCGAATGCTCTTAGTGCCCAGCGGTACCGTATGGAGAGTGATGGCTTGGTGCTTGGCATACACATAAGTGAAGTGTAGTGTTTTATAGTGTGACTGCTGACAATTCATAACTCGTGAAAAGTGATTAATGATATAAACCTCCTGATAATCTCTTTAGTGCATGATCATTATGGAAGAGTTCAGTGATAGACGTGGATTTCTCTTGACTAAGAATCGTTCTTATGTTCTTCACTATTCTACTTGTTCATATGCCGTTCATTTTTACATTTTGAGAATTGCTACTAGTAACATTGATTATTCTTTTACTATGATACATGAATTCGTGCATCATTCTGAACTCTCGTTTCTTTATTTTGATACGTAATTTTGAATTCATCCTTTCATCTTGCTTACTTGCTAGTGGTAGAGATCAACTTAAAGGAATCTATTGGGTAAGTTTTTGCTCATCCCTATTCTCTTAACTTTTCAGGTGATGATTAAGTTTGGATATGGCGGGCAGGGTTGTGCATCGAGAAACCCCTTCTTATTGTAATAAAGTCTAGTTAGTGGTGTCATGTTTAATATGACTATTGCGTTTTAATGAGTTGTTGATGTAGTCTTCCTTGTATTTGAGACTCTCCGGCTTCATGCCATGACTACATCTTGTAATGAATATTTCCTTAATAAAGTTATCACTTTAATCTGTTACACCTCGATATTTCCGCTGCTATCGGGACGTGACAGGTGCACTCTCCTGACCCACTCCGGGCACTTCTTCCTTAGTCCACAGTTTGTGAGGCTAAGGTCCTGTACATTATTCCATTTTATACAATTATTACTTATCAAAAAAAAGCTGTCGACACATGCATCATGGCTGTCGACAAGGATGCCTTGGACTGTCGACAAAGGGACTTCGGTTGTCGACAGGTACTGCCCGTTAGAAGCATTCCAGAACTACATTTCTAGAGTACACACTGGGCTGTCGATAGATGAATCATGACTATCGACAACAAATGTTTTTCTTCATTTTGAAGTATATGCAAGGTTGTAAGGAAGCACTTGTGTGCCTTGGGAATGCTAGAGGGAAAACATATGCTTGTAATTTATTCTCCCATAGTCTGGGGGGCGGGCATGGGAGAATTGGTAACTCATCTCCTATCCAAAGGATAGTGGTGGGTTCGATTCTTCCCATTCCTGTGGGAGGGGATTATTGGTGCCTCTCATAATATACTCCTCCCCACCCGGGGTTTACCATGTAGTGGAAAAAAGTGCAATACGTGTAAAATATTATTGGCTATGGCAAGGCTCGAACCCTTAACCTCCTGGTGTTAAACACTGAGCCCTAAGCCACTACGTTGGGTTCCTCGTTATCAAAAAAAAAAAATCTCCCATAGTCTACGGAGTGAGAACATTCCTCCTCTTGGGTAGGGGTGCACTCTCCTGAACTTCTCTAGTTGATTTGTCTTTAGATCATGTCTTGTATGATCAAAGGTTTTGTATATATTTCTTCATTAATACCATTTTTACTTATCGAAAAAAAAACATATAGGTCACTTTCATCACATTTACTTCATCTTTTTAAATGTATTCGGTTATAAACATTGAAATATGCTGAATGTGTCTTTGTTCTTAAAGTTTGTTGCACAATCACAAGACACAATAATTTATCTTCATATTCTACTATCTAAAGATCTCATAGATTCTCCCAATTCCACTCCCTACTTTCATGTCACTCGTACTTTGATTTCCACCCATTGCTATCTTTTGGTATCACATATGTGTCCATCATAGGGGGAGAATGTTTTGCCATGAGCGTGACTTTGCCAGTCCTTGATTAAGGGGAGTTTATCTTTATCTTTTTACTGTTGTCAAAAGAGTGAGAACTTTTAGCTACTTTAACTGTTGAGATTGATTGAGTATTGTCATCATCAAAAGGGGGAGAATGTTGAGTTATGGTTTTGTGAATAACTATAATTATTGTTTGATGATGATTGATTTGATATATTTTGATGCTGACATAATCATGTCTCATCTTGTTGTCATCATAACATCATTGGTTTGTTGATAAACTTAAGTGCTTTCATGCTGCAATTCATTTGATTCATGTTTATAGGTCATAAATAGACTGGCCACTTTGACATCATGCTTAAATGAACATTGGATGTTCACTTTTGGTTGTAGTCAGCCGAAGTACAAACTTCGGATGTACAGTTTTGGTCGCAATCAGTCGAAGCAGAACTTCATCATATACGAGAAGCTAAGCTTCGGATATGACGAAGTCACTTCGACGATTAAGACTAAATTCAACAATAAGTTTAGATGTTCTATATTTCTCTTTGTCAGACAAAATGTAACTTCGTCATATACGAAGCTAGACTTCAGATATGATGAAGTCACTTTGACCGATTGAAGACCAATTTGACATTGTGACTTCGGATGTTCACTTTTACACTTGGTCAGTTGAAGCTTGGCACTTTCTATATTCACGTTGTATTCTGCCATCCGAAGCACCTTGACTTCGGATGTCCACGATTACACTTGGCCAGTCGAAGTGCTGAGACTTTGTATATTCATGTTATAATTTGACAGTCGATCAAACATCGATTGCCTCATGGCAGACATCGATTACTTCTTATTTAAACATAGATTGTCATAACATGGATTGCCAACAACTTAAACATGAAATACCTTATGTTTGAGATCGATTGTCATAACATCAATTACCTTTTCTCTGAACACTTAAAGATGCTTTCTGTGCAAGACATCATGTTATGTGCATGTGTCACTTAGGGTTCTAGGTACACGCAACCCTAAGTATGGTTTTGGACATTTGGGTATAAATAGGGGACCTTGTCCTTTGTGAAAGGTGTGCGGCTAAAAAGGAGGAGTCTGGAAAGAAGCGGGAAAAAGCTAGAGTACATAAAGAGGAGCAGAGAGCACCGCCAGGAAGAAGACGGAGACGAAGAGGAGATGCCCGTGATGAGGAGAAGCTTGCTATTGAAGACAGATCTAAAAGTTGAAGAGGAGTGCTTCAGAGTTTGTAATTCCTGAATTGGGTATTTTCATTGTGTGTGATCTGTGTAAGTGTTCTACACAGATCACCTAATTGTCTTTGTTATAATTTCACAATTGTACTAGGATAGATCATGCTAGAGGATCTATTCCCTAATTGGGCATGTTCTACCAGAACTTGGATCCGTCGTGGTCCAAAGGGTTTGAGCACTGTGTGCTCTGGTTTTGCAGCCATCATGCTCTGGTTTTCTAAGTCGTGCTTAGAGGTTTGAGTTGTTGTGCTTAAGTGCTTGTGAGTCGTCGTACTCACAAGTGGGTTTTGGAGTAGGTCATCGTGCCTATCTCCTGGTTGTTCTTTGAGTCATCGCACACGAAAGGGTTGGAGTCATCATGCTCCGGTCTGTACTTGCAAGTATTTAGTGGTTCCTCATCATGGAGAGGTGGACGTAGGAGAGACAAGTTGTGTTCTCCAAACCACCTTAAAACTCTGTGCACAGTGGTTTGATTGTGGTTTACTGCCTTGTTTGACACTCTATTCACACACCACTATTTGATCAAATTGATCTGTGTGAGTTACTTGCTTTTAATTCCACTGCCAATCACATAGATCTACTATTCACATTCACCTTATCCAATCCCAATAGTCTCACCATCCAATCTCCTCAGCCATTCTTAGGGGGAGACTAGTAGTAGCAAGACTATTGATGATGCTTATAAGCTAGTTCTGAAACAACAAGAAATGCTTAACATCATCCACATGCAGTTCCATCAAACTGATGTGAAAGTTGATTTACTGTCAGATGAGATGGAACAATTAAAGGATCTATTCTTTCAGTTTGTCTGCAGCCAAGACAAGGGAAGCACCTCTATGCCAGCAACAGTAGCAGAGGCACGAACAGTAGCAGAGGCACCAACAGTAGTAGAGGCACCAACAGCATCAAAGGCACCAGCAGTAGTAGAAGTGGTGACAGAACAATTAACAACAGCAGAGGCAGAAAAGGCTGACTCCTTCAGGAGACTCATACACAATTATTCAAGCAAAGAATAGAGAGAATGATGATCAGTCCATCCCATATATTCTATTTAATTATATACAATTTGGTGATTAACAAAACCTCAACAATATTTTCTAACAATCTTTTATGAAGTTCATCCACAGGAAGAAGTCAAGCCTAATTTGTAAGTAATTCTTACACTGTATCATTTAAAGTCCAGAGCATGCATTTCTGCTAAGTACACATCGATTTTCCTTGTAGAACAAGGATTTCATCTTATAACGATTTGATAAGTGAGCATGAACGATTCCTTCACTCAATGATTTCATCTTATAACGATTTGATAAGTGAGTACAACAATTTCGGTTTCACAACGATTTGTGAAGTGAAACATCGATTTCGATTTCACAATGATTTGTTAAGTGAAACATCGATTTCGCTTTCACAATGATTGTTAAGTGAAACATCGAATTCGGTTTCACAACGATTTGTTTATGTCTGTACAACGATTTGCTTGTACATCGACTTGTTTATGTTTGAACAACGATTTGCTCAAACAACAATTTGCTTATGTTTGAACAACGATTCGCTCAAACAACGACTTGCTTATGTTTGAACAACGATTTGTTTATGTCTGTACAATGATTTGCTTGTACATCGACTTGTTTACGTTTGAACAATGATTTTCTCAAACAACGATTTGCTTATGTTTGAACAACGATTTGCTCAAACAACGATTTGCTTATGTTTGAGCAATGATTTGCTCAAACAACGACTTACTTATGTTTGAACAACGATTTGCTTGGTTTGAACAACGATTTATTTTTTGTCTGTACAACGATTTGTTTGTACATCGATTTGTTTATGTTTGAACAACGATTTATTTATGTTTGAACAATGATTTGCTCAAATGACGATTTGTTTAAGTTTGAACAACGATTTGCTCAAACAACGATTGTTTATGTTTGAACAACGATTTGCTCAAACAATGACATGTTTATGTTTGAACAACAATTTACCTATATTTGTATAATGATTTACATAAACACAATTCATTAGTTGAACAACTATTTCATTGTCATAACGACTTCATGGACATCGATTTCATACATGATATTCAAATATATTTTTAAATACTATGAAAATCAAAGTCTTCCCACGTGCCTCACTAATATCCATGCATTTATTATGACTGTACACACTTCTTCACGTCATCTATATGAATGCATTCTATTCCTATGTTTCTATAGCAAACACTTTTCAGGATAGCAGAATGTCATTACTATTTTGGGGTACGTTCTTCTGTATGGTTTCTAACGTTGACTGACAAGCATAAAGACAGTCTAGTTGTCTATGGTTTGGCATTTATTATGTGCAGGTTTCTGACAGCACGAGATCTTACAACGTTGGACAACTAGAAGTGAAGGATATCTGGATAAATCTTCTCTTTGCGTGCATGGCTCCAGAGCATTAAATGACTGCAGCTACCTGTCGTACACGATGGACATGCAGTCTAACGAGCATTCAACCTAGAGACAGCGCCATTCAAGGCTATATTCTCAAGAGAAGATATATATAGAGGTCTGAAGACTCCCAGTTTATAGTTTGATAAATTTGAATCTTGCGTGATAGAGCTTTCAAAGAAAAAAACCTTCAACAACGAAGAAGAGCTGCTTCCGTCATTCACATTCTTAGTCGTAGCTCTCATCCTTCATTGTCTAGATTTTTGAGAGCTTGTAGTTCTGAGAGATTTGTTTTATTGCTGATCTTTCTCTCTCAGACTTTGCCTCAGATCAAGCATTTCATTGTGAGCTTGGTCTAGGGGCCTTTCGCTTTCTTTCACATTTGTTGTGAAGTCCTCTTCGGGTGTGAAGAGAAGACCTATTGAAAACAGGTGGTGTGTATTCCCTCGGTATGGAAGGAAGACCTATGTATCAGGGTGGTTGTATACCTCTTCAGGGTTAGAAGAGAAGGCCAGCTACGACTGGATGTAAGGGTCCTTGAGGGGGACTATACCCTGGTCACTGGTCTCTTCCACTTCTACCTCTATGGAGATGTTTGATATCTGGCCTATGATACTTAACATTCCTCTTTCAACTCCGATGATATCAGTGGAAAAACATGGTACTTTTAATGCTAAGAATGCTGGAATCTTTCTGCGTGATCAGCAATAGAAAGTCGGCTGGGCTAGTTGGATCTGGAAAGGCCCTACTATTCAGAGATGTCACTTTCTAGTTGGCAAGCTATCCTTCATAAGATAACAACCATCAACAATCTCACAAAATGTATGGATTTCAGATACCCAGTAGGTGCATCCTTTGCTGCGCTCCGAAGAAAGTGAGGATCATCTTTCTTCAAGTGCCTTTTGCCCATCTCTATTTGGGAGGAAATGTTGAAGAGAAATGAACATTATCAGATCCCCTCGTCAATCTATTTGTGATGAAATTCATGCTTTGAGATTGAGTTTCAATCGGAAGGTGATTACTAAGATAAGTCCAGCCCATCTCTCTCTGCAATTTTATTTACAAGGTGATTACTAAGATGATGGCAGGCCGAATGAAAATGGTTCTTCCTACTGTGATAAGTCCTCATCAGGCCGCCATCATCCCTGGTAAAAAATCCAAAGTAATATCCTTTTAGCTAATGATCTGGCTAAGGATTTGCTACTAAAAAACAAAGGTACTCATATCTATCTAAAGCTGATCTTGTAAAGCCTTTGATTCTGTCTCCTAGGAGGTTTATCTACTACATGATGAAACAAATGCACTTTCCTGAGAATTAGTTTACATGGACTCAGCGCTGTCTCTTGAAACTAACAAAATTTTCTGTTTTGGTTAATGGTAGTCCAGAAGGTTTTTTTACAAGATCGAATGGCATTCGCAAGGAGATCCTTTGTCACCCTACCTCTTTACCATTGTAATGGAGGGTTTCACCTGCCTTATTGAAGATGCTGTTCGAAACAAAAAGATTAAAGTTCCCACCCTGGTAGCGTTTCTATTTCTCACTTGTTTTTTTCTGATGATCTTATCATATTCTCAAGGATGATGTTGCTTCAGCTGTTAATCTGAATAATTACTTCAAGAGTTCTATCACTTCTTGGGCTTAAGTTAAATACTGAGAAAAGTAGAATTACATCGGAGGCAAAGTGAAAAACAAAAAAGCCATTCAGGAAGCTCTCAACATTCTACTGGGCATCTCCCTACTCCTTATTTGGGCCTTCCTCTGGTAAGCACTTCACTTAAGAGAAAGCAGTCAGCCGATTTTGACAAAATTAAGCAGAGAATGAATCTTGGAAACTAGTCTTCTTTCTAGAGCAGGGAGACTGGAGCTCATTAAGTCTGTTCTTTCGGCATACTTCATTTACTGGTCTGTTCTTCCTTCTTCCTTCGGCTATCATCCATGAAATTGAGCAACTTCCTTGCAAGTTCTATTGGCAGGGATCGTCCTCTCAGAAAAACCATTCATATGATTAGCTGGAAAGATATGTGTAGGCCTAAGAGCGAAGGGGGTTGGGCATTAGGCGGATTTCTGATTGGAACGTGGCATGTGCCATTCATAATTTGTGGAATATCTTACAGAATCAAGACACTTTGTGGATAAAAGGGGTGCATGAGAGATACCTAAGAAAGACTCTATAGGGACTATTCAGGGAAAAACTTACTTCTCTTTGCTTGGAAGTCTATTCTAAAGCAGCGGCATTGGTTACTTCAACATCTAACTTTCAAAGTTGGAACTAGCTGCAAGCTGAGCTTTCTTTATGATCCATGGATTCATGGGAAAAGCATTTATATGATGATGGTGATAGAATCCGACAGCACCTCGGTCTCAACAGAAAACATTACCTGTGCGGAATTATACATAATGGTCAATGGAAACTTCCACCGCAGACATCTATTGAATTGTTTGACCTCTTTCCCTTGATTCAAGTGTTCATATCTTCCACAGTGATGCTATCATTTGGATTATGGTAAGTTCAGTACTAAGGAGGTGTGGAATCTTCTTAGAGACAAGTATCAGAAGGTGGGCTGGGCGGATTGGGTCTGGAAGGGGCCGACAGTCCAGAAGTTTTCTCTTACTTGTTGGCAGGCTATATGCATAAGCTTCAACTATTAATAACCTTAAGAGAAGGGGAATTCAATTCCCTAGCAGAATGTATTCTTTGTTGCACCTCTGAAGAATCTGAGGATCATCTTTTCTTTCAATGCCCTTACTCTACTGAGATTTGGAGCGAGATCCTCCAAGATTGAACATCCCAGGCCTCCCGCTCATCTATTCTTCAAGAAATGCATTATTTAAGAAATAGTTCAAAAAAGACGATTTGGCACTTCCTTGGCTAGGCTTCCTTTCCGGGCTACTATTTAGTGGATTTGGAAAGAAAGGTGTATCAGAACCGTTGAAGGAGCTAGCACATCGGCCATTCACATTTCTCTATACCATCATTCAGGATGTCCGGTGTGTGTTGAAGCGTCTACTTACAACAAAAGCTTATCTGGTCGGTCAAACTCTCTATGTAAGAGATTTAATATCCAAATCAATGTTGCTTCATAGTATCTTGTTTGGGATTTTCATTAGGTCATTATAGAAGATAGTCACGGCATGTAGTGTCATCTTCTAATTTCTATTTTGGTTATTGGGTTTCTTAACCCACCGTGTACTTTGAACATACCTTTCTTAATTTAATGATTTCCTTTGGTTAGCTGACAAAAAAAAAGAGTTTCAAATCGGAAGGCCTTGGCACTTCTATAGCACGACTTCTCTTCAGAACTACCATTTGGTGGATTTGGAAAGAAAGATGCTGTAGGACTTTTGAGGACATCAAAACTTCTTACGTTCATATTGTTCTCTCCATTATCAATGACGTTCGGAGTGTTGTTGAGGCTAAGCACTTTGCTAGTGCTATTTCTGCTACATCTGGTCGGTCAAAGCTCATTGTGAGAGATCAATATTAAGATAATAATACAATGTAGTCCCAACCTGTGGTGTCACATTGGAGTTTTGTTTTTAGGAGTGTCATTGACTTGTCATGACAACTGTTTTTTCTTGTTCTTGTTTTAGACTAGGAGATGACTTCTTTCATCTCTCTAGTTCTTGTAATCTCTCCTCTCTATTAATTAATCATTTCCTTTGGTTGAACGACCAAAAAAAAAGAAATCGCAAGTTGTTGCTTGGGGATTGGACGTAGGACTTCTTGGGATAGGATGTCCAAACCAGGATAAAAACTCCTGTGTTGTGTGATGGTTTCTTTATGTGTTTGTCTTCATTATCTCTAACACTAACCATCGATCTTAGTCTTCCTGTTAAGTGTTTTTATTGACAGGTTTTATCTAAATGAATTTTTTAAAATCCCATTCACCCCCCTCTGGGGTTGCTAGCTGGGCAACAGTGGTATCAGAACCAAGTCTCTTCGACAAAGAAGATATCGCAATCTTAAGAGCAAAGATAAATGGCAGCTCAAGGGATGCAGAAGGTCAGTCAGTCAACCGACCCCTCTATTTGATAGAGAAGATTACAACTATTGGAAAACTAGAATGGAGTTCTTCCTACAAGGTCTCGATTTTCAACTCTGGTCCATTATAGAAGAAGGAGATCTAGTGGTTCTAAAACAATAGAGAAAATTGGACAGAATGATAAGAAGAAGATCTCTCTAAACTGCAAAGCTAGAGTATATTATGCTGTGCTCTTAGTAAGAAAGAGTTTAATAGAATTTCAGCATGCAAATAAGCGATGGAAATGTGAGAGAAACTTAGAATCACTTATGACGGAACAGACAAAGTCAAAGAAACAAGAATAGATATTTTGGTAGCTCAGTATGAGAGATTTCAAATGCAACCAGGAGAAAAACCATCACACAAATGTACAGCAGATTCACGGATATCACCAAGGTTTGGCTGGTCTTGGAAAAGAGCTATGTCATGGGAGATATGGTAAGAAAATATTAAGACTCCTAAAGTGACAGCAATAGAAGAAGCTAATGACTTAAGAGAATGTCACTTGAGAAGCTTATGGGTAACTAATGGCCCATGAAATAAAATTGGAGAGGCTGGAGAATCTCCAGCAAGAAGAAGCACAACAACGCGCTAAAAGCTACAGAAGGTAGTTCTGAAGAAGTTAAGGCCCTCGAATTTTGTCGCATTATTGTATTGCATGTAAATAATTATGTTGTGTATGTACGTATGTAAGTATGACGTAAGTACTAGTTGATATACTTATGTATGCATGTGTAAGATTAGAGTAAATAATGTATGAATGGTATGATGGTAGTGTGTACTTGATAGAGTTTATACATATGGCATATATATAGTATAAGATGTGCATGGTCTTTGCATGTTTTGGAGTTCTGGCGAAGGCCAGATTGGCGTCAATATCAATGGATGCTTGAGTTGAGTAGGCGTCAACCCCATGGACGCCAACACTAATTCCAGCGTCCAGCGATGTGGACGCCAACTTCTCTGACCTGCATGCGTTGCAGAGCCAGAATTCCGGAAGCAAGCCACCCCAACCATTGGGGAGCTGTCCCCAATGGTCTGAAAGGCCATCGTCACCCCTGCGGGATAGGAGAACCCCCTACCTATATACAAACCCTTTTCTACAACCTAAGCCTTCTCTTGTCCCTTTGCAGAGAGAGGACGAAGAGGAAAGAAGAGAAAACCTATTTTCGGACTGTGAGAAACCCCCACTTTTGCAACCCCAATTTGAAGTTCTGAAGCTTGATCCGGCCACTGCTGCATCAAGGAGCTTGCGATCATCGAGGAAGGCATCCCCGACCTCGGACTGCACTGGAGCTTGCTCAAGAACCGGAGTGAAGCTTTTCTAGGAGCTTCTTGGACAGCCCAGGAGAGCTTCACCGAGCCCTAGATCCGTTTGGTGTATTTTCTAGAGGCAAGTACCCTACCCATAACGTCCCTGTATGTGTCTAGGATGGTTTTACTATTTTATGTATTTCCCTCGTGTCCTAGACCCCCAATTCACCCCATCTTTGGAGCTCGGGTCTGTGTTTTGCACAGACCTGACCTTAACGGCAATATCCCTTGTCGCTAAGATCATGCTTAGCGTCCATCGATTATGCTGCTAACATTACATTAGCGCCATAGCTTGCCGCTAAGTTCATCTGAGCAGAACAGCAAGCTGTTCTGCCCTTCTATATGATTAATTTCGATATGTTTCACGATGAGGATATAATGTAATCTTATATGCTATGAATACTAGCTAAGTGATGGTGGGAATGAATGTACTCTTATTTCGTGGATGGTAGAGCTTAATTACATATTTGAAAGCATGTGAGAATGTTCATGTGTATGTTCTCACCATTATCCTGATAATCCATGGTAAAATCAGTTGCCCTAATTTTGTTAGACCATGTATGTACAACCCTATCTGTACTCTGAGTTTCTGGAATTTTCCATGCTTGTATGAATTATTGAATTTTCTGGTTTGGGAAATAGAAATTATGTGTAGGTCATGATAAATCTTTGGTAAATCATGTATTGCCCATAATTCGGGAATAAATCATGTGGCTCTATGCATGCTAGGGTTCAGACAGTGAGTTGTTAATTTGTGATTGTTATTCAACTCCATGCTAACTTGAATTGTGAATAGCATGTGAATTGATGTCAGATTTCTGTAATTACGTTTTAGGTTAGAAAAATCTGAAAATTTGCATGTGGGATCCTAAACCCGAAATCATCTAGTGGTTAAAATTTCAGGTCATTTGGACCAGTATATGATGCAATATGAATTTTCCATGTAAAAATGTGAAACTAATGCATGTCTTTGTAAAATGATTTGATTTTGTATGTAGCAACCTGATTAGTGAAATTTTCTGAGTGCTAAATTTCTATATTATAGTGCCATGTTAGGAAAAATATAGAAGTGTGCATGTGAGTGAGAAAGTGAATGAAATGAGAGTGACATGTGTAAACCTATGTGTTAAAATCGGTAAAAATGTGTAATGTGTAACTTGTGCCAAATGTGACACTGCTTCCGCAGAGGGCAGTGGAACCGTATCAGGGAAAAGTCCCCCTGAGAAGGTTCAATGTATAGTGACCCTAAGGGCATTAGGGGGAAATCCTGGAGGTGGACAAGTACCACTGGTTAGGGTGGAGACTTGTTCTCCCGGTCTCCGCAGTCCAAGAGTTGCCATTGTATTGCCTAGATGGCGTCTATGTGATGTGATGTGTTGTGTCCTTCTTTGGTGGTTTGGACTATGTGTCACGGCACTAAATGTGAATGTGTAAATGTGTATGTGTTCATGTGAAAAATGTGAATGTGAGCAATGTGTAAAAGTGCATGTGTAAAGTGTGAAATATGTAAAATTGGAATTGTGTAAAAAGGTGAAACCAAAATGTGAGGATGTGAGTTTGTAATCCATGTTATGACAATCTGAAATCATGCTTAGACAGTAGCTTACTATGTTATGATCATGTTTATGAATGTAACATGCCTGAATCCATGCTTGGATAATTGTTAGGCATATATAAACAATGTTCCATACTTGGGTGTTCACATGTTGATTTAATCATTGTTATAGCTCTCATGTGTTAGATTATGGTTGTTAAAACATGTAAAACCAGCAAGCTTAAAGCATGTAAAATGGTTACATATATATGTAGAAATGTGTAGATTCCATGTTAGATATGTTTCCTTTCATGCTTGCTCGGGTATTCATGTTAATGGCTTCCATGTCTTAGATGGTTAAAGGTAGATTTTCCGTGTGGAATGATTAGAAAGCATGTGATAGGTGATTCTATTTCTGCAAATCTGAAAGCATAGTCCATGTGTTTAAATTGTAGATTCACCATGACAGGTTGTAAAATTTAATGTCAAGCATGCTAAATATTGTGTCTTATGAATGTGTATGTAAAACCTACCATGATATGTGCATGTACGGTATGTGTAGAATTACTTGCGGAGTCTTTTAGACTCACTACTTGCTTCGGCGTACAGGTGTAGTTGGTGACGAGACACTAGTGGGGGAGACGTTGGAGACCGACTCCGAGTGCGGAGATTAGAGTGTTGGAGCACTAGTGACATTTGTGATTTTCATAGTATGTAAATTGAACATTGTACTATCTTTATCATGGAAGAATGTATAAGTGTGGACATCTATGAATTCGATTTTCAGCAATTTAAATTATGTGGACTTTTAGTTCTTTAAATGTTATCAAATCATGTATGTTAAATGTGGATGATGAATGAACGAAGACAATGGTTCTTTTACTTCCGCTACTCTGTCCTTATATTCACGTGTATCTCAGCTGAATGTCATTGTTGGGTAAATGTCCCACTGTGATGACGCTCGCTATAGCAACGTGGGTTGGTATAACCGTACCGATATAAAGAGGGTCGTCGCAGAGATTGGTATCAGAGCAAACCGGTTGAGATTGCACATGAATATAAGTCATCATCCCCATTACATGCTAAGTATGTCCACATGTGTAGAATTGATTAATGACGAATGAAAAGTAGATAAGAAAATGGTTAGAAGACTTAGTAACCTAGCTCTAATGGTGGCTGAAATTTATTACAGCCATGGCTTCGAGAGGTAGGCGTGGCGGAGCGTCGGCCCGTGAGGATGAGCCGCGACGTGACGAGCGGGTGGAGCAGCAGGCCCCAGCACCGCAAGGTCCTGTACTTCCCCCACCGCCACCTGTGGATTATGGAGTATTCATGCAAGGTCTGGTGCAAGCCATGCAGACGCAGGCTCATACCCAGGCAGCACTCCAGGCTCAGTTGGAGGCTCAGGTTAGACTAATAAAATGAATTATTAGCTGTTTTATTGATTGTGCGATATTATGTTGATTGTGTATTGTTTGCTGTGATGTAGCAGGCTCAAGTACCAGCTCAGGACCATGGTGGACCTTCTACCATGGAGAGATTCAAGAGGATGCTACCACCCTCTTTTAAGGGGGAGAGCTATCCTTTGTTGGCTGAAAGCTGGATGAGGGAGATAGAAAAGATCTTCCGAGCCATCAGGTGTGCAAATGAGGATAAGGTTACATTGGCCACCTACATGCTACAGGTATACTTTAGTTTATATGCTTGTATGTTTGTTAAGCTAGATTTGTTTAGATGGTGCTTATGAGCGGTGTACTGCAGGAAAGAGCTGATGTATGGTGGGCTTCATTGCTGCGTACCCGATTTGTGGACGGAGCTATCAACGTTGCTTGGGACGAGTTCGTGAGTCTCTTTCGGGCCAAGTTCGTCCCCGAGCATGTGCAAGATCGGATGGAGCAGGAATTCCTATCTTTGGCTCAAGGCTCCATGACTGTGCTGGAATATGAGGCAAGATTTTTTGAACTCTCTAAATATGCACCTCATATCATGGCAGACGAGCGCAGGAAGACAAAGAAGTTCATGATGGGACTCAAGCCATCACTGCGGACGAGACTCGTGGCATTTGACCACCGCACGTTGGACGAGGCCCTCAGTGCTGCTTGTAGGTAGAAGGGAGAGATGGAGCAATACCTGGAAGAAAAGAAAGCTTTGCAGAAGAGGCCAGCAATGACGTTCCAGCGGTAGGACAAGAAGACAGCGGTGTAGCAGACACCGCAGCGACCAGTAGCAGTCAGCAGTACTCAGGTACCTTCTGTATGTTCCCCTGGTGTGAAGAAGGAGTGCCCCCACTATGGGAAGACACATGGTGGTACTGAATGTTGGATGATTACAGGCAAGTGCTTGAAGTGCGGAAGCAGCGACCACAAGATCAAGGATTGCCCAAGACTTCAGCAGGGAGTCTAGCGCGGAGCGCCAGCCCCAGCGGTAGCGGCAGCAGCGCCAGCTACAGGAAGACCAGGAAGGCCTCGAGCCCCAGCTCGAGTGTTTGCTTTAGCTCGCGAGGACGCCGAGCAGGCGGAGCATGTCACCGAAGGTACGGTTTTGCTTCTAGGTGTGCACGCTCAGGTTTTGTTTGATACGGGTGTACTCACTCGTTAATTTCCGAGCCGTTCGCTAGGCAGTTAGCCCTAGAGTCAGGTATAGTGTCTGAGGATTTAGAGGTCCTTTGTCTGTGCACACCCCTGCGGGTACGGTATCGACTAGGAAGTGCATTCCCTCGTTACCTGTGTGCATTGAGGATAGAATCCTAGATGGGTGTTTCTTCTTGCTAAAGATGAAGGACTATGATGCTATTCTTGGTCTGGATTGGCTAGAGGAGCACTATGCATTAGTGGATTGTCGTCGGAAGAGGATTGTTTTCTGCATTCCTGGTGAGGATGAGTTCTCTCACCCTTGCCAAGGAACTTGGCTAGAAAGTTAGTCATCTCTGCCATGAAGGCGATGCGCATGGTAAACAAGGGTTGTGACGCTTTTCTTGCCAGCGTGGTATTAGTACCAGAGGCTAATGAGATCATCTACTCTTGCAGAGATTGAGGTAGTGCAGGATTTTCCAGACATCTTCCTGATGATTTGTTTGGTTTGCCACCGGATAGAGAGATAGAGTTTACCATAGAGTTGCTACCGGGCACCTCTCCTATCTCGAAGGCTCCGTATCGGATGGCACCTGCGGAGTTAGCCAAGTTGAGGAGGCAATTGCAAGAGTTGCTTGATAAGGGATTTATTCGCCCTAGTGTTTCCCTTGGGGCGCACCTGTATTGTTCGTCAAGAAGAAAGACGGGTCACTTAGGTTATGCATTGACTATAGGAAGTTGAACCAAGTGACTGTGAAGAACAGGTATCCCTTACTTCGTATTGATGACTTGTTTGACCAGTTGCGAGATGCATCAGTCTTTTCTAAGATTGACTTGCGATCTGGTTATCATCAGTTGAGGATTCGGAGTGAGGATGTGTCCAAGACGGCGTTTAGAACCTGTTATGGACGTTATGTCAATATCCATATTCACATCAATCCATAGGCTCCTGGTCTGGGTGTTTTTTGGGGTTTATAGAAGATAGTCACTGGTCTGTAGTGTCATCTTCTATTATCTTATTTCCGATTATTGGGTTTCTTAACCCATCCTGTACTTTGTACATTCTTTACCATTATTAATTGATTCTCTTTGGTTGACCAAAAAAAAAAAAAAATCTTTATGGTGACAGAATAAGGCAGGATTTAGGGGCTCCTCATGATATCACTGTTTCTGAATTCATTGACAATGGCACTTGGAAGCTTCCAACGCCAACTTCTGCAGACATGTTGACTCTTTGGCCTCAAATTGCTGATATTCCTATTCATAATAATGATGTTGATGTTATCTCGAAAAGGGTCAGCTTAGAGATGGCGCCAGAAGCAGGAGAGAGAAGCTCTGGGGAACTTGGGCGATCCAAGCCTAGTGGGACTTCTATGGTCTCCACTGGTCTTCCTCCGGCATCCCGGTCAGATTGGGAGGGCTGCTGATCTTCTCATTCCTTCGGGTGCTTCGTCCAAATCATTCCAGAGTGATCCTCCTCATGTGGTCTCAAGGGGGCGTTCACGTTCAAGAGGAAGAGGTAGGTCTTCTTCATCAGCTCCGATCTCTTCTACACCAGTGGCTTGGAGTTCTCTCTTCAAGTCGCCTGCAGCAAATCAGTCTTTGGAGCTCCCTATCATCCAACCAGAGGTTAATAATGGAATCAAGGTTGCTGTTTATGAAGTTCAAGATTCTCATGACCTTATTCCATCTTGGTCTAGATCTTGGTAGGCTATGTTATTGGATTAAAAACGACATTTTATCCATTACAAGCTTTCATTAGATCTCGGTGGGAATCTCTGGTTTTGAATTGCATGTTCTGGAGAATGGATTCTTCATCTGTAAGTTTGATTTAGAGGAAGATTTGAACTGAGTCTTGGAGGGATTCTGAAGCATTAGAGGTCATCCGATGATCTTGAGGAAATGGTCTCCTTAGGTGCGCATGGAGCTGGATAGTCTGAAAAGCATACCTCTTTGGGTCGCTTTCCATGGATTACCTTTGCATCTCTGGACTAAGGAGTTCATTGCTAAACTGGCAAGTACTCTTGGTCAGCCTCTTATCTTGACAAGATGACAACAGAGATGAAACGCTTGTCATATGCTCGAGCCTGTATAGAGATCAGTTCTGATGTTCAATTGCCAGAGTTCGTTCACTACAAGGATTTGGATGGCACAATTAAAAGAATCAGAATATCCTTTCAATGGCGCCCCCGTCCGTGTTCTGCATGTTCTTCCTTCGGTCATGGGGATGGTGCTTGCCGTCCTTTGGCCAATGCTAGAGTGGATAAGGTCTTCAGAGCGAAATCTTCATCCTTGAAAGCTGCAGCGCCGGTTCCCACTGAAAATTCTTTTCAGGTGCTGTGCGATGAAGAGGAGGAGTCCGCAGCTAGTCTTCAAAGTTCATTGGAATTGAGAAGTCTAATCATGTTGCTTCGGAGGCAGTTGACAAGAGAGATGCGCCCCACTTTAAGCTTTCAAGCTCCATCCTTAGACCTTGTTCCCATCTACGAAGGATCATTGGGTGACCACAGATAGACCAGTAACCTTCTAAAATGCGTGTGACATCTTCCTCACTATCCAACTTGCACAAGAAGAAACCGTTCTCCAGCTGATGGAGATCGAAACCCACCACACCCCATCTATTCTTGATAAAAGAAGTCAGAGGCATAAAGGAGGTTTTGAGGTCAACTACGTACCCCACAATAGTACGATCCCATGCACCACGAAGCTCTTCAAGATCCACAGCATCACAGACAGCAAGTTTCTATCTTCAACAACCGAAGGCTCAATGAATGAAAGAGCGTGACTGATCTCACCCGAGGAAGGGGGGGCAAATAGACTAGCCCAAGACTTCGGAGCAGCAGCGACTCCAGCTTGGCTCTTCGACCTTGATCTCCATCTAGCAGACCTCGATCTCCCACGCTGAGCAGGCCGGCCAGATCTTGAAGAAGGCCGCTCCACCAAACCGCTACCCTCCAAGATATCACCTCAAGCAACCGCAAGCGCCGCCATAGGGACCTCTCAACACCACTCTCGGAAAGCACTAAGGAAGGACAAGGTAGACCCCGGAAGAAGGGATTCCTTCCGGTGGCAACCCTCAAGAGAGAGACTTCCCCAAGAGGAAGAACACTTGAGAGTAAGGGACCTTCCTCAATGCCGGAGGGAAGGCTCCCCCCACCGCCAGGGAGGCAGGGGAGAGCCCGAAGTGCGCAGATTCTCCCTCTTCCTCAGAGCTTCTCTCTCTAGAAAACTAGAGAGAGAGAGAGCTGCTCTGGAGTCTCTATACATAGTCTTCCAATTCATCTATGGTCCAAAACATTTATATCCAAGGTTTGCAGTACTCTTGGAGAGCCTCTCTTCATGGATAGACTCACAGCTGAAAGAAGGAGACTTTCTTACGCTCGTGCTTGTGTCATGGTTTCTTCAGAGGTTGAGCTCCCGAACTATGTAAATTACAAGGATCTCGATGGTTCTCTAAGAACTTTGCAGGTTTCTTATTCATGGAAACCTAAAAGATGTGGAGATTGTGGTTTATTCGGTCACTTGCATGGCCAATGCAAATCAGACTTCTAGCAGACTTCTTCAGTTGTTCTGGAGTTAAATCAAACGCAACAAGTCTACAGGAAGAAGAATGATGGCGCCAATTCAAAAGCTTTGAATTCTCAGCTTCAAGTTGCGCAAGGAGGTTCCCCTAGAAACAATAGATTTGCGATTCTAGCTATTGAGGAAGGTGAACTACCTATGGAGGGAGAATCTGAAACTAACGACATAAAGGATGGTATTCAATCAACTAAAGGAAAGAATATTGCTCAAGACAAAGATTTGCATGTAACCAATACAGATTCTATTCTTGAAGAAATGCATATGGAGGAAAGGCAGCAACGGGAGGATGGAATGGAGGGAGAGGTTTCGCTATTAAGGATGGATGGCTTGCAAGGAAAGGAAATATCTCAAGGGGATATGAAGGAATCGGCTGCTCTAAAAGAAAGAGAAAAAAATAGAAACTTGAATCAAGGGAAGGAGGTAAGTCTACTGGTCCCATGCACACCTCACGTACAAGGAGAAGTGGAGATTATTAGGAAGGAAAAGGATGGAAACTTTCCTACCAGTAGGGAGAATAAAGTAAGGAATATTTGTAGCAATGGGGAAGAGAAGGATTCGGCCAGCACACCAGAAATCATGGAGGGAAATCAAAGCAAATTCACTACCTTGCATGCGGTGGATGAAATGGACAAAAGGAAGGAAGGTTCTCATGCCTCTTTGCATGGAAACAATTTGAAATTGAAAGGAAAAGACCCACGTTTTGGGCTGAACTCAAATCGATCCTAGCTTTTTTCTTCCTCTTTCTTTTCTCTGTCTATCATGAAGATTTGCAGCTAGAATGTTCGGGGACTAAACAAGTTAGATAAGAGAAGGGAGCTGAGAAATATCATCAACCTCAAACGTTGTGATATTGTTATCATCCTGGAGTCGAAGATTAAGGAAACCAATGTTGATATTTGCAAATCTCAAATCTGGCCTGAAGCTGATCTTGTGCATAATAGTAACTGCTCAAATGGAAGGATCTGGGTGATGTGGAATCCGGCCAAATTCTCTTTTCAGACTATTGAAATCAACCAGCAACTTATTCATCTGCATGGCACTATATTATCTTCGAAATTGGGCTTTCATCTTTCAGCCATTTATGCCTCTAATCTTCATCAGGAGCGACTGCATCTGTGGGACTGTATTATCAAGCATTCTACTAATACTGTTGGCAGCTCTCCCTGGCTTTCTATTGGGGATTTTAATTGTATTCGCTATGCCTCTGAGAAGGTAGGAGGTAATCTTGTACCTGAGCTCATGTTGAACTCTTTTGATAAAATGATCTTTAAGGCGGGTCTGATGGACATGAAATCAGTGGGAAATTTACTTTCTTGGAATAACTCTTCTTTGGGGGATAGAAGAATCTCAGCAAGGCTGGACAGATGTCTCATTAATGATAATTGGCTGACTTCCGTCACTGAAGGGTTTGTGGAGTATGGATCCACATGTTTAAAGCTCTCTCTCTCTCTAGGCGATTCTAGAGAGAGAAGCTCTGGGATTTGCGCTCTCCATGTGTGTGCTCGGGTTCCCCCCCCCCCCCCCCCCCCCCCCCCCCGCCTCCTGGCGGTGGGAGGACCTCCCCTCCGGGGTGTGGGGGTCTCCCCCTCTGGGCAGCCACCAGTTGGAACTCCTCCAACTGGGGTCTACCTTCCGAGAGTTGTGAGAGTCTTGGGGGTTGTGCGGTGCTTGGCTTAGGAGGATGGACGCTCCTTCCGCAGGGGGTCAGCTTCCTTCGCCAAGGGATGGCTGCGCATCTGCTGCTGTTCCTTCATCCTCGGGCCATGACAAGGATCGGGTGGCGAGGATGGGGAGGTCTTCTTCGACGTCGAGATGGAGGTCTCGTTCGAGAGGTTCTGTGGAGGTGTCTTCTGCACCACGAACCTGGGCGAGTCTCTTCTTTGCTCCTTCTTCTACTGAGAGTTCCAATGCATTATCTTTTATCGCCCCTTCGATCTCAGAGAACAAGAAGATTGCCATCTGCGATGTGGAGGATATTGAGGAGCTTCAGGGTGCATGGGATAGCACCTTAGTCGGGTACGTTGTCGATCTTAAGACATCTTTTATGCCTCTATCATCTTTTATTAAGAACCGATGGGGAGTAGTGGGGTTCGATTTGCACCTTTTAGAGAACGGTTTCTTCTTATGCAAAATGGACAACGAAGAAGATGTCACCCGTATCTTGGAAGGCTCCTGGTCGATTAGAGGGCACCCTATGATTCTAAGAAGATGGGAGAAAGGATTGAGAATGGAGTTAGAGAGCTTGAAGAACATTCCGGTGTGGGTTTCTATTCACAGCCTACCCATTCATCTCTGGTCGAAGAAATTTATATCTAAGCTTTGCAGTACGGTTGGAGAGCCGCTCTTCATGGATAGATTGACTGCTGAACGGAGACGTCTATCCTTTGCACGCGCCTGTGTCATGGTCTCTTCAGAGCTTGAACTTCCGAACTACATCAGTTACAAGGACCTTGATGGATCGCAGCATGATCTTCAAATTTCTTACTCGTGGAAGCCAAGGATATGTGGAGGATGTGGATTATTCGGGCACTTCCATGGTCAATGCAAAATTGCACCAAACAAAAATTTGAATTGTCTCAACAGGTCTATCGTCCAAGGAGCACCAACCTAAACCCATTCCTACCTTGATCACAGGAAAGGAAGGTTTGCATTCCAAAGATATGGTAAGGGATACTACTTCTACAGGAAAATCGGCAGGAAAAAACATAATGGAGAAAGATGGAATTCACAACAGATTTGCTATCCTTGAGGATAAAGAAATGGCAGCTGCTAGCGAGGAAGGTGAATTGGCTAATGAGGAAGGTGAGTTGGTTATTGTGCAAGAACCGCACAAGGATAAGGAAGAAGCTCTGCTAAAGGGTAAGAATACAACAATGGAAAATATAGACAGCCACTTTTCTACGGGAGGAAAGGCAAGAAGGAAATGGCAGTTAGGGAAGAAGGAGATGGCAATGCGCAAGTTGTGAAGGAGGTATCCTTACCTCCCCCATGCAGAAATACATTGCTGGTTAGAAAAGAAAGTACTGGGGCTGACATCTCATTGAGGAATTCCATCACAAGCAAGTCTTTATCTAAAGAAGGAGACAAAGATTGCAGCAACTCGCCAGCACATTTAGATGATATGAATAGACGATTTGCTTCTCTGAATGCTGTTGATGAAATAGATAGAAGGAAGAAAGGAAATCAAGGTGTGCTTGTGCATGGACCTACTTCCAAATCTAAACAGAAGGATCTGAAATATGCGATCCAATCACGGAATTAATGTTTTCCCTATGAAGATTATCAATTGGAATGTTAGAGGTCTGAATAAAGGCTATAAGTGAATGGAGCTTAGAAATATTATCATAAAGCAGAATTATGATATTGTTATTCTTCTGGAAACTAAAATCAAAGCATCTAAAGTTGACATTTGCAAAGCACAAATCTGGGGAGAGGCCAGCCTTATTCACAATAGTCATTTCTCTAATGGGAGAATTTGGGTTCTTTGGAACCCGTTAATCTACTCTCTTAATGCTGTTGATATCGAGGACCAGCTTATTCATATCCATGGCACTCATTTGACTTTGGGAAAGGACTATCATATCTCTTCTGTTTATGCTTCTAACTTACATCATGAGCGTCTCCTTCTGTGGAAGAACCTTATTAATCATTCCAAGCAATCTGTGGGAAGCTCTCCTTGGATTCTAATGGGAGATTTCAACTGTATTCGCTATGTTTCTGAGAAGATTGGAGGTAATCCTATTCCGCAACATATGTTATCATCCTTCAATGACATGATTTTTGAAGCAGGTCTTATGGATATGAAATCTGTGGGAAATTCTCTTTCTTGGTCCAACTGCTCAAATGTTGACAGAAGAATTGTTGCTAGACTGGACCGTTGTTTGATTAATGATCAGTGGCTGACTATCTTTCCTGAAAGCTTGGTTGACTACAGTTCAACGTATTTTTCAGATCACTCTATGTTAATTGTGCAAACCTCCATGCCCACTAATCATGGTTATAAACCATTCAAATTTTTTAGCATGTGGACTGGTCATCCACGTTTTATGGAAATTGTTCGGAATGCCTGGCAGAAGGAATTCAAGGGCTCTCCTACCTATATTCTCTGCATGAAGCTTAAAGAGGTTAAAATCGCCTTGCGTCAATGGAACAAAGATGAATTTGGTGACGTTAAGGACTCTATGAAGAAGTTCAGAAACTCTCTATCCCAAGTCCAAACCCAGCTCCAGTATAATCCATCTGACCAAGTCCTCATTGCCAACGAGAAAGAGATAAAAAAGGGTTACATTAAAGCCATGGAAATTGAAGAAGCTTTTTATAAACACAAATCCAAATAGAATTGGTTATCTCTGGGGGATTCCAACACAAAATTCTTCCATGCATTTTTAAAGCCAAAAAAGCAATCAACTCCATTACTAGATGCAAGGATATGAATGGCATTGACATTGTGGACATGGACATTGTGAAGAACCATTCGGTGGATTTCTTTTCCTCCTTGTTAAATCAACCTACTCAGGATTGGAGTCATGTCAACATTGAACCGAGATTCAACTGGACACTTCTGAAGATCTTTGTGGGGAGATTACGAAAGATGAAATCACTAAGGTTGTTTTCCAATCTCCTAAAGGCAAGAGTCCGGGTCCGGATGGTTTTCCAGCAGAATTCTTTCAGTATTCTTGGGGAGTTGTGGGTGAACAAGTGGTTGAGGCTGTCCAACATTTCTTTCAGACTTCTAGAATGCTTAAGCAACTTAATTGCACCTTCATTGCTTTAATACCGAAATCTGATGGGGCTAACTCTTTTGATCAGTATCGGCCAATTTCTCTTTGTAACTTTGTTTATAAAGTCATATCAAAGATTCTGGCTAATCGCTTGCAGAAAGTTATACACCAATTATTAGCCCGAATCAATCTGCATTCATCAAAGGCAGATCAATCCATGATAACATTCTCATCACTAATGATATTGTCAAAGATCTTTTTTTTTTTGGTAAGTAATATCGATTTTGTATTGAACAAAGGAAATCTGAACAATTACAATGATAGACTCATGCTATCACAGGCTGATAGCTATGAGGCACACTCAGTGATAAGATCACTCAAAGAAGCTAGCAGAATAGAAAGAATTCAAGCTACAAGACAAAAGAGAACTCAGGAATTCTTGAGATTAAAATTTCTAAGTATTCTTAATGATCTAATGGAGGGCGAACATTTCTGAATGTGAGCTTCTATGATGTGGCTAACATCCGAAAGAATAGAAAGCAACACTTGCATCCGACTTCGAGCAATAGACTTGAAAATTCTTGAGCATCTTTCCTTCCAAATCCACCAAAGAGCAGCACAAAAACTAGCAAAGGCCACACTTGTAGCAGCACCCGAAGTTCGGAAACTTATAATTAAACTCTCCCCTTCAGAAATAATAGTTTCCTTCGGCCTCCTGTGAATATCCAAGCGATGCAATAGCTCCATCCACACCCAAGATCTGTAAATACATTGGAAGTATAAATGATTAATGCTTTCATCATTTTGATTGCATAAAACACATATGTTCGGCCCTTGAAGCCCACGTCTCTGAAGAGTATCAAAAGTTTGGATTCCCCTCATGAAGACTTGCCAAGCATGCAAGGATTGTTTCTGATTTGTTGGTCTCTGCCAAATCAGCTGCACCCAATGAACCTTCGGATACAAGACCCGTTTCTGATCATATATGTGCTTGATACTAATAACCCCTTGATTGTGTTTCCACACAATGGAATCATCACACCCAGCATGAATAGGAATGCAAGCAATTCTCGGCCAAAGATCCATCATTTCGCCAGCAGTAGGATGGGGAAGGTGCCATCTACCATCTTGAATAAAGGTGCTTAGAGTGACATTTAGAGGGAGACCGAGCAGAAATCTGATGTATTCCCCACCATTGGAGATAAGTGAGGTACCTTCAAACCAAGGATCAAGCCATAACTGAAGATGTCACCCATTACCAATTCTGAAGATGACATGTTGCCTCAACCAGGTTCTAGCAAGTAAGATACCCTTCCAAGCATGGGAATGGTAAGAATGTATCTTGGCACACCAGATGGAGGTGTTCCTAAGGTACTTGTTCCTCACCCAGTTGGTCCAAAGACTATCCTTATTAGAGATAACATTCCAAAGTTGCAAAGTAATGGAGGATAGGTTCCAATCAGCTAAGCGGCGAAGACCAACACCACCTTCTTCTTTAGGACGACATATGTACTTCCACCTCACCAATCAACCCTTAGGTAAGATAAAGGAGACCGCCCAATAGAGTGCATAGGAATTAAGAACAGACTTGATTAACTCCAAGCGACCTGCTTTAGAGAGTAATCTGCCTTTCCAAGATGCAATACGCTTCTTAATTTTCTGAAGAATGGGAGCACAATGATGACTGGTTATCCTGGTAGAGAAAAGAGGCAATCCCAAATAGATGGAAGGAAGTGATCCTTCCTGAACTTGAAGAGCATTGAGAAGCGGACCCTTGTGATGAATTTTAGCGCCAATAAACACTCTACTTTTATCCACATTAAGCTGCAGCCCAGAGTAGCTGTGAAACTCTTCAAGAGTAGAAGAGATACATTAAGCAGAGGAAACCTTAGGCTTGAAGAATAAGAGTAAGTCATCAGCAAAAATCAAGTGGGAAACCTTCGAATTCCCATAAGAAGGAACCTGCAACATACCCTCCCTCATCTTCTTTTCAATAAGGATAGATAATCCCTCCATTGCAATGCAGAACAAGTACAGGGATAAAGGATCCCCTTGCCTAATACCATTGCTAGACTGGAAAAAAACCACCGGGCTGCCATTAAGAAGCACAGAAAAGCTAGCAGAATTAATAAGAGTATCAATCCAATGAATGTAGGGATTAGGGAACCCATAATTTTCATCACATGAAGAATATAGGAGCAACTGACAGTATCAAAAGCCTTCCAGAGATCAACCTTCATACACAAAAGATTTCCTTGCTGTTTCGATTGAATGTCTCTAACAATATCATTAGCTAAAGAATACTGTCTTGAATCCGACGTCCTTTAATGAAGGCTGACTGGTGCTTGCTAATAAGATGAGGCATAAGCTTTTGCATGCGGTTTGCAATAAGTTTAGTGAAGATCTTGTAGAGAAAGTTACAATGGGAGATAGGCCGAAACTGATCAAATGAATCAGCATTATCGCATTTAGGGATAAGAGAAATAAAAGTATGATTCACCTGACGAAGCCATCTCCCACCCTTGAAGAAGTAATGAACCGCGGCCAGAACATCGATCTTGACAATGGGCCAACACAACTGATAGAAATCCGCAGGAAAGCCATCCGGACCCGGGCTTTTATTCTTCGGGGAACCCATGATAACATCTGTAATCTCCTCATCCATGAAAGGCCTCATAATAGACTCTTTATCCTCCTCAGATAGAACTCTAGAAGTCTGGAAACCAGGAATCTCATAATCTTGGTGCTGGTTAAGAAGAGAGCTATAGAACTTACTTGCATGGTCCTTCAAGTGCTAAAAATCTTCAGTGATACTTCCATCATGGAGCTTGCATCTTCTAATAGTATTAATCATTCACCTTCCTTTAATACTTGCATAGAAGAATTTGGTATTATCATCAGTCTGGGTAAGCCAGTGTTGCTTAGCCCTTTGTTGAGCAAAAGCTCCCTCCATAGTAAGGCAAGCTAGATCATCATCACAGGCCTTCCTCTCATCAATAATACAATCTTCATTCAAAGGGTCCACAGCCATTCTTGGGCTTTGTGGAGAGCATCACCAGCACCTGCAACCTTCTTAAAAATGAGACCAAAATCAGTACGGTTCCAAACTTTCAAGGCAGCTTTGGTAGCGTGAAGCTTCTGACAGATAATATATAAAGGAGTTCCTTTAATCTGAATGTTCCAAGCTTTCTCCACAGTAGTGAGGAAGGAATTGTGTTGTGCCCACATAGTGAAAAACTTGAAGGGTTTTGGGCCGCTAGCAACATTTTCCTCACTGAATATAGTGAGTTGAGAGTGATCAGAGAGTAATCGATCACCATAAGAAACATAGCTATGAGGAAATTCATCCATCCAACATTGGTTAATAAGAGCTCTGTCCAATCTACAAAGAATGCTTCTAGCACCTTCAGACTGGTTACACCAAGAATAAGTGTTCCCTACACTTTTCAAATCAAGCAAGGATGATAACTCAATGCAGGTATTGAAACCACGAAGCATGGATGGAGTGAGTTTCCGACCACCAATTTTTTCCTCCGGGTAACGGACACAGTTGAAGTCTCCAACAATAAGCCAAGGTAATGAAATGGAAGCAGAGAGATGAGTGATATCACACCAAAGAGCTTGTCTGTCATAAGTAAGATTCGACCCATACACCGCAGTCAAATGGAACAGCTTCCCTGATGAGATGTCCGTACAATCCATGTGGATAAGTTGGGCTGTAGCTTTAACACAATGAATTTGAGTATTATTACCATTCCATAGAACCCAAATTCTTCCACCAAGATGATCATCATAATTATGCAACATATTGGATGAGGAGCAATGGAAAGTCTCTACTTATCATGTTATCCCTTCTAACACGAGTTTCTAGTAAGATAACAATGTCTGCACTAGATTGAGAAATTGAATTTTTAACACTCAATCTATTACCGTTTTTATTCAAGCCCCTAACATTCCAAGAGATTATTTTCATTACTGACCCTGAGAGAGAGAGCGGATCCTAGCTTGTAGCTTGTCCATTGTGTTGTCCATAGACACACTTGAATAACCTCCATCTCGGTTTCTCCCTTCATTAGATACTAGAAGGTGGTAGACGCGTGCATGATAGCAGTCTTCTTGCCATTATTACGTCCACCGGCTTGCCTTGCATGTGCATGCTCTGCCTCCATTATCTGCACATCCAACTATAGGAAGAATGCCATCTTCACCCTCCTGAATTAAGAGATTGCAATCATGAATAGCCGGAAAGAAGGCACTGCTAGGATTACATATTTTTCCTTGATCTCCCTTCCCTCATTCCGCTGCATGACTTGCCCGGAATCATTTTGTCCTTCCTCTGCATGATTCTTTCTACGAATAACCCGATCTGAGTGGGAAAGGGAAGGCGTAATAGTAACAGCGACCTCATTTCCATGCAAAGAAGAATTCTTCTTCCTTAGAATTCCCTCAATCCCACTCGCATTAGAGTTTCCTTCCAAAATAGAAAATCTATTAACAATGGGTAGAGATCCCCCAGCTATGGTAGAGCAGGAAGATGACGCAGCTAGGTCTACTCCCCTAACTGAGTCAGACTGAGCCAGGTCACGGATCACTCCTACCGATTCAGTTGGATTGAGAAGAAGGTCCTCATCAATTTTTTTCTTCCTCCAGACCTTCATCTGCTTGGATCCCATCTCCTTCAATCGACATTCACCATTCCCATGGCCGAAGGACTTGCAGTGAGAGCAAAGCACCGGCTTCCATTCATATTGCACCTGCACGCTTTCTAAGGATCCATCGACATCCATGATAGAAAGTTCCGAAGGAAACGCAGCATCGATATCCATCAAAACACAAGCCCGAGCAAAGTGAAGTCTCTTCCGAGTTGCTGTCAACGAATCCATGTGAAGGGGATGCCCCAGCAGACTCAGAATCTTGCTTAAACCCTTAGCAGTCCACCATTTGAGAGGGAGACCCGGGAACTTAACCCACACCGGAATAGACGTAAGTGACTCCTTCTCCATCTTGAGATCAGGAGTCCATCTTCGAAGTATTAGAGGGTGGCCTTTGACACACCAGAACCCATCAAGCACATTCACCAGATCTTCTTCAAGGTTAAAGACCACCAGAAAGAAACCTCCCTCACGCATCAACAATCGACATCTCCCTTCGGCTTCCAGAAGTTGAGAATATAGGATCGAAAGCAGAGTAAATAGGTTTCAAACCAATGCAATATCCCATAAGGGATAGACGCCAAGTATCCTCCAACTCCTTCACGTCCTCTCCTTCAAACACCGCCACCTTTCGATCAGGAAGGGAAGTCGGTTCGAAAACTCAAGAACTCCTTCGTTGATGGAATCGCCAGCTCCATGCTGAGTGCCAAATAAAGAAGCCCATGGATGTCTGGTCTGGGATACTCTAGATCGAGATCTCCCAGAACAAGAAGCATGCAGAAGACGTCGACCTCTAATGGGGGATGTGGGGGGGTTACCTTGTGGAGGACACCTTCGGAGAGAGGAATCCTTCCCGCGGTCACCACAGAGCCGTTGGGGACACTCAGAGGGATAGCCTCCATGTGTCCCCCAGGGGAGAACCCCACAGAAACTCCCAGCGAAACACCAAAACCTCAGAGCTTCTCTCTCTAGAATCACCTAGAGAGAGAAAAACCCCTTCTTACTGAAAATTCTCAATTTATCCATTGTCAAAGATCTTCACTCCAAAAGCAGAGGTAATATCATGTGTTTTAAGGCTGACCTTAAGAATGCTTTTGATTCTTTGAACAGGGATTTTATTTACTACATGATGACCAAGATGGGATTTCAAGAGAAATGGATCAATTGGATTAGGAATTGTATTGAGAATCCATCTTATTCGGTTCTTCTGAATGGCTCTCCTACTGGTTTCTTTAATGGTAAAAATGGGGTTGGGCAAGGAGACCCACTATCTCCTTATCTTTTCACTATTGCAATGGAGGGATTATCTTGTCTTCTGGAGGATGTTGTCCAAAAGGGTAATCTCAAGGTTCCTACGGCTGGTCATTTGAGACTTTCACATGTTGTTTTTGCTGATGATCTAATCATTTTCTTAAAGAATGATGTCCAATCTGCTGTTAACCTTCGGAGTTTGTTGAATGACTTTGCTTCTTGTTCTGGGCTGAAGTTGAATCATGACAAAAGTAAACTTTTTGTTGGTGGAGGTATTATTAATAAGGATGAGTTTCTGCATATTCTTGATGTAGGGGAAGGATCTTTACCTATCCCTTACCTGGGCCTGCCTCTCTTATCCTCCACTATTAAGAAGGTGCATTGTATCCCTCTCATTGATAAGATCACTAAAAGGCTCAAATCTTGGAAAAATAGACTTCTCTCAAAGGCGGGCAGACTTGAATTGATCAGATCAGTCTTGCAAACTTATTCCATCTATTGGAGTTCGGCCTTTATTCTACCTAGTGGATTGATTACTCAAGTTGAAAATATGCTTAGAGATTTCTTCTGGAAAGGTTGCTCTGATAAATCAGTGATGAATACTGTTAGGTGGAGTATGATATGCAGGCCAAAGAAGGAAGGGGGCCTGGGGATTAGAAGACTCAAAGATTGGAACCGAGCTGCTTCTGTTAAGAATCTCTGGGATGTTTTGCAAAGAAGGAACTCTATTTGGATTGATTGGATCTATAGTAAGTACCTAAATAAAGAAAACATCTAGATGATCAAATGTAGATCCTATTATTCAAGTGCTTGGAAGGGGGTACTCAAAGAAAGAGAATGGATGCAAGATCAGATCTCTTACTATATAGATGATGGCAGTTCTTTTAATATGTGGTTTGACCCTTGGTTGGATGGCAAAAGTTTTTTTAAAATTTATGGAGATAATATTCGCCAGCATCTTGGAGCTAGTAAAGATTGCACTATTGGTCACTTCATCATTCACGGTAATTGGAACCTGCCACCTCCTACTTCTCATGAAATGTTTAGTCTTTGGCCTATTATTAGGCAAACTATTATTTATATAGGGCAAAGAGATAAAATTCAGTGGAAACACAATGGGGGAAAATTTACCATTGCTTCTGCTTGGAATGTGATTCGGGATCAACATCAAGAAGACCAGCATCAGTCATGGATATGGGCCAAACCGGGTGCACAAAAATTCAACATTTGTCTTTGGCAAGCTGATAAAAATGCCTTATTAACTCAAGACCACTTAAAAAGAAGAGGAATTCAGTTGGAAAACCGATGCACTCTTTGTAATCAGCATGAGGAAAGCAATAGTCATCTATTTTTCAATTGTCAATTTAGCAGATGGATTTGGAAGGAAATAATTAAGAGATTTCAGTTCAGCAGAGCTCCTGAAGATAATCTAGATAAAGAACTGCAGAAGCTAAAAGAATATTTCCCTATCCATAATGTGGCCTGGAAAATTGCACAATTAGCTCTTAAGGCTTCGGTTTGGTGGATTTGGCATGAGAGATGCATGAGAATTTTTGAAGGAAAAATCAGATTGAAAATGCAACTCCTTATTAGCATTCTGTTTGACATTAAAATTTGTATAGAAGGGGCCACGTTCTCAGCTCCATCAAGGAGAGAGAATGAGATTCTGAAGCATTTCAATATTAGTGTCACTTAATCATTCTCTGTACTTCTATTTTTCAGAATAGTTTACTCATAGTCTACAGTGTGTAGTGAGAAGGTATTCTTTACTTGGAGGAGTTCTCTCTCTCTAGCTTTCTAGAGAGAGAAGCTCTGGTGCTTGTCGTCTTTGTGGGGAGTGCTCGGGCTCACCCCCGCCGTCACCGACGGTGGGTGGACCTCACCTGCCGGAGCTCCTCTCCTGCAGGAGCTTCCCTTCGGCGTGTTGGCCCGTGTGATGGAGCCCTTCAAGGGAGGCGCTCATGGAGATCTCCTTCTCCCTCCTGGGAAAGGGGTCGTCTCCTCCGGATCTCCTGTGGATGCCGCGAGTGATCATGTCCCGGGACGTGGATCCTCACAAGGCGTTCCTGCCCGCTCTCGTGCTTCATCACGTAGCCGATCAGGAGGTAGGTCGCGTCCTCCTCCTTCAGTCTCCTCTTCTAAAAAGGCATGGAATGAGCTCTTTACAGGAGCTTCAGCATCCCCAAGCTCCGGGCTTAGACTATCCTTCATACCTCCTTCGGTACTTGATAATCGGCCTGTCGCTTCCTTCCATGAGGCCGATTCACAAGAGTTATTGAGTTCTTGGAGATTCACGGTGGTTGGATATATTGTTGGTCTATCTCCAGTCTACTCTCCTCTGAAGTCCTTCATCGACAAGCAGTGGAAGCCTAAGGGAAACTACGATCTACATATGCGCAATGGAGGATTCTTCGTTTGCAGCTTCTCTCTAGAAGAAGACATGCAATCTGTGCTCGAGGGCTTCTGGCACATCCGGGGCCATCCCTTCATCGTCCAACGGTGGAACCGTGATATCAAAATAGAGAAGGCTATGTTGTCCTCAATTCCTTTGTGGATCTCATTCCTAACCTCCCTCGTTACCTATGGTCACATACCTCTCTTAGTAAGATCGCCAGTGTTCTTGGGACTCCCTTGTTCATGGACAAGCTTACTGCCTAGGAGAAGACTCTTTTATGCTCGCGTATGTGTTCTCATCTCTTCAAAGTTCTTGTTTCCTGCCAACATCCCGGTCCTGCATGAATCTGGGTTTACTGAAGACATTAACGTGGAATATGAATGGCGTCCAAAGCCATGTTCTGCATGTTCCTCGTTCGGTCATCAAGATGGTACATGTAGCCTGGGAAATGCTTCTAATGGTAATCCAAGGAATGTTCAGACGCAATGGAGACCTAAGCCTGTTGCTGTGTCTGGTACCTCTCGAGTTGACTGCCCCCGGGTCGACTCAGTCAACCCTAACACGTCCAAAAGCATCGTACCACCCTACCTTCTTCAGCTAAAGGCAACAAATCGGATCTTCCTCGTTTCGAGATTCTGCATGCATAAATCCGGCATCTGTTCAAGACCTTCTTATTTCCAACGATGCAACGGTGGCAAATGCTCTTCATGCACGGGACGTTGTTACTTCAGATGGAAACCATTATGATATCTCTTCAGCTAATCAAGGGGAATCCTCCATTTCTATGAGTGTAAATTCAGATAGGCCCATGGTGACTCATTCCATAATTGATACGTGCATGGCTTCTCCTTTATCCGAGCAAGGAAAGTCTGCTTTTTCTGAAGCTGCTAAAGATCTTCTTATTTCCAAAGAAGTGACGGTGCCATCTATCCTTCAGACAATGGTGGCAACTGCTCTTCATGCTCGGGACGTTGTTACTTCAGATGGAAACCATTATGATGTCTCTTCAGCTAATCAAGGGGAATCTGCCATCTCTATGAGTGTAATTCTGGATAGGCCCACGGTGATTGATACGTGCATGGCTGCTCCTTTATCCGAGCACGAAAGTCAGCTACTTCTGAAGCTGCTAAAGATCTTCTTATTTCCAAAGAAGTGACGGTGCCTTCCATCCTTCAGGAATGTGATACTATTACTTCGGATGGTAATCATTGTGATAGTGAATCCTCCTTTTCCATGAGTGTAAAACTGAACTGGTCCACGGTGACTCATTCTAAATCTTCCACGGCCAGACCGGATGATACAGCTGGCTGTCCCATGATGAAAGCGGCAGCTATAACAGGAAAGCAGATCGATGATGGTCCTCATGATATTCCTCCTGTCAAAGCTGGGCAAATAAATTTTAAGCAGAAGGAAGTTGCTATTCCTAGAATATCTTTGAACATCCCATCCTTAGATGCCAAATTTGATACCTCTAAACTTAAGGATGTGGATCGCGTGCATATCTTAGACCGAGGAAAAAATCGGTCGAAGTCTTTGACCATAAAAAATTAGAGATGCATATGCTTTCTTGGAATGTGAGAGGTATGAATAGTAAGTCTAAATTGCTTGCTATGAAGAAGGAGTTAAAAATTCAAAATGTAGTATTGCAGTGCTTTGTGAGACAAAGATTAGGCAAGAAACCATGATTATGTCAAGCAATCTATATGGCCGAACTCTAATGTTATCATCAATTATAACAGCTCCTGGAGAGGTAGAATCTGATTCTCTGGAATCCTAATGAGTTCACTATTTCCCTTATCTCTGAAAGTGCTCAGTACATTCATGTCAAGTGCACCAACTTGAGAAATGATGAAACCATTCTTCTGACTGCAATATATGGCTCGAACATCATTTATGAAAGAAGGTAGCTCTGGAAGGACCTTGATTATCTTTCTCAAAATATTGTTGATCCTTGGATTATTTTGGGAGACTTCAATACTATCAGACATCCTCTGGAGAAAAAAGGGAGGCAGATTTGTTCCTCCTTCTCTGGTGGCCGACTTTAACAACCTAATTGATGCTGCTGCTCTCTTTGATTTGCCCCATGTTGGCAATCCTCTATCCTGGAACAACATGAAGACTGGTTCTCAAAGAATCTCTGCTCGTCTTGATAGAGTTCTGGTTAACTCCTCTGGGCGAATACCTTTGAAAATTTGGTGGTAAGTATGACACTATGTTGGTTTCTGATCACTCTCTTCTGCTTGTCACCTTCCACTCTGGTTCTCAGGTTGGTTCCACCAAACCAAGACCTTTAAATTATTGAACATGTGGACCCTTCATCCTAATTTCAAAAGCATTGTGCAAAGTGCCTGGAAACACCAATGTGAAGGGTCTCTTTATTCCAAGTATGCAAAAAAGCTTCGTCTAGTTAAATTTGCTTTGAAAGATTGGAATAAAAGGACTTTGGGGAGGTGGTCAACTCTACTTCTACTACTCGGGCTGCTCTTATTGAAGCTCAGCATCTTCTTGCTGATAATCCTTCAGACGAGCTCATCCAAGATTGAGAGAAGTCCTACAGATGTGATTATCTTAAAGCTTTGGAAACTGAGGAAATGTTTGCTAAACAAAGTCCAAGCAGCAATGGCTGACTCTTGGCGACTCCAATACCAAGTTCTTCTATGCTACCATCAAAGCCAGGAGAATTCACAATTCCATAAAGCAATGTAAGTCAAGTGATGAGACCATTCTCACTACTGATGTTGATATTAGGGCACATGCTCTATCCTTTTATGAAAACCTTCTCAATAAGAAGCTTGATAGAATTCATCCCTCAGTCGAGGTGAGAGCCACTCTAAATCCTAAGAAGTTGCTTTGCTGATGAAACCATTTACTATGGAGGATGTTCGTCATGTTATTCATAGTTCCCCGAGAGATAAAAGCCATGGACGGGATGGGTTTACTGCAGAATTTTTTACTAGTTGTTGGGACATTGTTGGAGATCTTGTTTCCAAAGCGATTCTATCTTTCTTTGAGAATGGCCATTGGGAGAATCAGATCAACTCCACCTTTATTGCTCTTGTGCCTAAAATGCAAAATGTTGTTTCTCTTGATCAATTTCGGCCTATTTCTCTTTGCAACTTCATTTATAAGGTGATAACCAAGATGATGGCTGATCGTATGAAGTTAGTTCTTCCTTCCATTATCAGCCAACATCAATCTGCTTTTATTCCTGGCCGCAAAATTCAAAGTAATATTCTTCTGGCTAATGACTTGGCTAGAGACCTTCACTCTAAGCAAAAAGGTACTCGTTTTTGTCTCAAGGCTGACCTTTGCAAGGCCTTTGATTCCGTCTCTTGGGATTTCCTCTACTACATGATGAGACAAATGCGTTTCCCTACTGTTGGATCAGCTGGATAAAGTGCTACTTAGAATCTTGCAAATTTTCTATTCTTGTGAATGGTAGCCTTGAAGGGTTCTTCAAATGTTCGAATGGCCTTCGTCAAGGCGATCCACTCTCTCCTTATCTCTTCACTATTGTTATGGAAGGATTCACATGTCTTATGGAAGCCGCTATTCAGCAAAAAAAGATTAAAGTCCCCACTGCGGGAAATCTCCCTATCTCTCATTTCATTTTTGCTGATGACCTCATTATTATCTTTAAGGATGATGCTAATTCAGCTACTGCTATTAAGAATCTTCTCCAACAATTCTACCACTATTCAGGCCTTAAGCTTAATACTACAAAGAGTATACTTTATATGGGAGGTAAGGTGAAGCACAGAAATGTTATCATTGATATCCTCAATATTCCCATCGGCCAGCTTCCTACTACTTACCTGGGCCTGCCTCTGGTTAGTACTTCTCTTAAAAAAAGTCATTGTCAACCGATTATTGACAAGATCAAGCAGCGGATTGAGTCTTGGAGGACTAACTTACTTTCTAGGGCGGGTAGACTGGAGCTGATCAAGTCTGTCCTCTCTTCCTACTCCATCTATTGGTCAGTCTTTTTTACTTCCCTCTGCTGTGATCAAAGATATTGAGCGCCTCTTGTGGAACTTCTACTGGCAAGGTCACTCTTCTCAAAATACCATCCACATGGTAAGCTGGAAAGACATATGTAGGCCGAAGAGTGAAGGTGGTCTGGGCATTCGCTGCATGGCTGATTGGAACTTGGCATGTGCAACAAAAAACCCTTGGGATATATTGCAGAACCAAGAATCACTTTGTATCAGATGGGTTCATGAGAATTATCTCAAAAAATATTCTATTTGGAGCATTAAAGTTAAACCTTAGTTTTCTTCAGCTTGGAAGAATGTTTTAAAGCAGCGTGACTGGATTCTCCAACACATTACTTACAAGGTGGGAGCTGGCAGCCATCATAATTTCTTTGAAGATCCTTGGATTCATGGTAAAAGCATTAATATGTTGATCGGAGATCGGCTTAGACAGCATTTGGGCCTCAAGAGAGATATCACCTGTTCTCATTTCATTCATAACAATCAATGGTGTCTCCCTCCTCAAACTTCCATTGAAATGTTTGATCTTTTCCCTTTAATTCAAACTGTTACTTTACATCAGCAAGATGCCATTGTGTGGAACCACGGCAAGCTCAATACTTCAGAAATCTGGAACCACATTAGACAGCAAAATCAGAAAGTTGGTTGGGCTGACTGGATTTGGAAAAGTCCTAATGTTCAGCGGTTTGCTCTCACTTCTTGGCAGACTATTTTGCACAAACATCCTACTCACAATAACTTAAGGAAAAGGGGATTCTAGATTCCCAGTCGTTGCATCCTTTGTTGCTGTTCTGAGGAATGTGAAGACCACCTCTACTTTCAGTGCCAATTCTCTACTGCGGTTTGGGGCGAGATCTTAAACAGGTTAAATATACAACGGGCTCCACGTCAAACTATTCTGCAGGAAATCCACTCTTTACGTGGAAGCTTCTCTCAAGACGGGTTTGCAACCACCCTTGCTCGATCCTTGTTTCGGGCCACCGTTTGGTGGATATGGCTAGAAAGATGCAAAAGGACCTTTGATGATGTTCGCACATCTGCCATTCATATTTCTCTTTCTATTATTCAAGATGTTCAGAGTAGTATGGAAGCTTACCCATATACTCGTCCTCTTTCGGGTCGGTCCAGATCTTTATGTAAAAGATTCAATATTAGCTTGAATAAACCAGTGTAGTCATCGGCTTGTGATGTCACATTGGTTCTTCTTTGGGGGTCTCTTTCTCCCTTCTTTTACTTCTTCTAGGTTTTAGGTTCTCTACCCAATTCCTCCTACTGTACTCTGAATCTTTTACATTAATTTATTCATTCCTTTGGTTGACCGACCAAAAAAAAAAAGTTTTGTAGTCATGAGTGTTAGTCTGGAAATTCTAATGTGAGGGCGGTGGAGTGAGAACATTCCACCTCTTTGAGGTGGGGTGCACTCTTCTGAACTCCATTAGGAGATTTCCTCCTTTGCTCTGCTATTTTGTTGGGCATAGGCTTGTAAATTATTTCTCTTTCAATATAGTATTACTTACCAAAAAAAAAGAGTATGGATCCACTTATTTTTCAGATCACTCCATGTTATTGGTGCACACTACAAAGGAGACTAATCATGGGCACAAACCTTTTAAATTCTTTAATATCTAGACAAAGCATCCTGACTATATGAATATTGTGAAAACCGCTTGGAACCAGGATTTTCATGGCTCTCCCACATTTATCCTTTGTAAGAAGCTAAAGGAAGTGAAGCTCGCTTTGCGAAAATGGAATTCTGAAGTTTTTGGAGATGTTCATAACAGGCTCAAGAACCTAAGGAATTCTCTCTCAAAATGTCAAGAAAAACTTATGCAGAACCCTATGGACAACTAACTCATTGATGAAGAAAACAGAATTAAAAGGGATTATACTCAAGCTCTTGATGTTGAAGAATCCTTTTATAAACAAAAATCAAGGCAGAAATGGCTTTCTCTGGGGGACAACAATACCAAATTCTTTCATGTAGCCTTCAAAGCCAGGAGATCTATTAATACTATCAGTAAGTGTATGGATGCTGAGGGTAACACTATTGAGGATATTGACAAAGTTAGACAACACTCTGTGCATTTCTTTTCTTCTTTGCTTAATAAACCTTCTCTTAACTGGAGTTCAATCCAAGTCAAGCCGAGGCAATCTCTTGATGATATGGATATTGAGTAGCTTGTTCATGAGGTTACAAATGAGGAAATTAAAGAGGTTGTCTTCAAATCCCCAAAAGGTAAAAGCCCAGGTCCTGATGGCTTCCCGGCAGAAATTTTCCAATCCTCTTGTGATATTGTGGGAGAGCAAGTTATTATGGCTGTTAAACACTACTTTCTTACTTCTAGATTGCTGAAGCAATTTAACTGCACCTTCATAGCTCTTATTCCAAAGAATGATGGGGCGGATTCTTTGGACCAGTACAGACCTATTTCCCTTTGTAATTTCATTTACAAAATCATCTCCAAGATTCTGGCCAATCGTCTGCAAAAGGTTCTTCACAAGCTCATTAGTCCTAATCAAGCGACTTTTATCAAAGGGAGGTCAATCCATGATAATATTCTTCTCACAAATGATCTTGTCCGTGATCTCCATTCTAAATCTAAAGGGAATCATCTTTGCTTCAAGGCTGATTTGAGGAAAGCATTTGACTCCATAAATAGGGAATTTGTTTACTACATGATGAAAGAAATGAATTCCCTGACCTCTGGATTAATTGGATTAGAAACTGTATTGAAAATCCAACTTTCTCTATCTTTTTAATGGTTCGCCGGCTGGGTTCTTTCAAAGTAATAATGGAGTCCGTCAGAGAGATCCCCTATCTCCTTATCTATTCACTATTGCCATGGAAGGTTTTACTTGTCTACTTGAGAATGCGGTTCTTAGAGGGGATATTAAGGTTCCTATTGCTGGAAATATGCATATATCTCATGTTGTTTTTGCTGATGACTTGATTATTTTCCTCAAGAATGATCTTTCATCCGCTGAAAATCTCATGGAAGTGATCAAAAATTTTTCTACCTGTTCGGGTCTCAACCTAAACAAGCAGAAAAGCAAGATTTTCATTGGTGGTAGTGTGAAGCAAAAGGAAAGGTATTTGCAGATTTTGGGAGTCAAAGAAGTGAATTTCTTGTTCCATATCTTGGCCTTCCTCTGGTTTCTTCGTCCATAAAGAAAGTGCATTGTCTTCCTTTGGTGGAGAAAATCACTAACAGGTTGAACTCTTGGAAGAATAAGCTTTTATCCAAAGCTGGCCGCTTGGAGCTTATTAGATCTGTGCTTCAATCCTATTCTATATACTAGTCGTCCACCTTTATTCTCCCTAAGGGTCTCATTATTCATATTGAGAATATTCTTCGAGAGTTCTTTTGGAAAGGTAGCTCGGAAACTAAACCTTTACACATGGTCAGTTGGAATGATATCTGCAAACCGAAGAAGGAAGGAGGGCTGGGACTAAGAAGATTGCATGACTGGAATAGAGCAGCTTCTATAAAACTTCTGTGGGACACCTTGCAAAGAAGAGACTCCATATGGATCGAGTGGATATACAACAAGTACTTGCAAAAGCAAAACATTTAGCTGATTAAAACGAAATCTCACTACTCTAGTGCTTGGAAAGGGTTCTAAAAGAAAGAGAGTGGATGCAACACCAAATCACCTACTATACCTACTCATGACCAATTAAAGTTAAAAGGGTTCCAGCTGGCCAGCCAATGTATTCTTTGCAGCAATTATGAAGAAAGCCACAACCATCTCTTCTTCCAATGTGAGTATTCTAGATGGATTTGGCAGCAATTACTTTTCAGACTTGATCTCCATCGGATGCCAAAGGATTCTATGGCAGAAGAACTCCAGAAATTAAATGAAAATTTTCCCTCCAAAAACTACATTTGGTCGCTTGTTCAGCTTGTCCTTAAAGCAGCGGTTTGGTGGATTTGGCGAGAGAGGTGCATCAAACTTTTGAAGACAAAAGAAGAACCAAAATGCAGCTACTTTTAGAGATCTTATTAGACATCAAAATTTGCATGGAGAACTCCAACATCAAAAGCAAGTCTCACAGAGAGAAAGACATGTTCATTCGGTTTAATATCACTCAGCTATAATCTGCTTTTTCCTTTTCAGTCTTCTTACTCATAGTCCACAACTTGTGTGGTCATGAGCTGTTTATCTTGGTTATCCTAATGTTGAGAGTGGTGGAGTGAGAACATTCCACCTCTTTGAGGTGGGGTGCACTCTCCTACTATCCTTTAGGAGCCTTGCCTATGTATCGATTTGATTATAGGTTTGTACACTTTTCATTTATACAATACTTTATTACGTACCAAAAAAAAAGAGATGCGCCCCACCCTCTCCATGCTCATGGAGAGAAAATCGCACAAGCCAAAGGAGTTCCATCTCACATGGACTCTTCCAGAAATGGTGCGCATGGTCCATCTCAACAAGGAGTCCATCTTCAGAAGGACTCTTCTCCAGAAGCTTTGCAAGGTGGCGCGCCCCATGCTCATGTTCCATCTCACTAAGGAGTCCATCTTCAGAAGGACTCTTCTCTAGAAGGTTTGCAAGGTGGCGCCCAAGTTCAAATTCAAACACCAGCCATTGCGCAAGCTCCACAATCTAAGCAAAGCATTCAACAAATGGAGGACTGTTCACCACCTATTGCGCAAGCTCCAACAACCCAAGCTACCACAGCCCACGCTCCCTTCAAGGTAATTCGAAATTTAAAAAACTTGTTGCTGTGGATGAGGTAGATAAGACAAGATTTAAAAAAGGAAATGGAAAGGATATGATTGGAGAGGATTTAGTGAAGGGAAAGGATAAGAAAAAGGATACTAGCTCTTTTAGAACCAATTAATTACTGCTTCTTGGTTCGCCCCTATCCTTTAGCTTTATGAAGATCATATCTTGGAATACTCGGGGAATGAATAAACCTACTAAGTGTAGGGAGGTTAATAGAATTATTAAGCCCACTGCTTGCGACATTGCAATTTTAGTAGAAACTAAGATTAAATCTTCTCATACTGGTTCTAGGAAAAGACTAATTTGGCCTGAAGCTGATCTCATCACTAATGATTCTAATTTAGTTAATGGTAGAGTCTGGATCTTGTGGAACCCCAATCTTATTGAGATTACTAGTATTCACTCAATGCCTCAATGCATTCATGTGGAAGGAAAAGATAAAAATACCAGCACTCTTTTCAACTTATCTGCCATTTATGCTTCAAATAGTGCCCAAGAAAGGATTGATCTTTAGAGAGATATTTGTTCCTTTGCTGGTACTACCTCCAATTCCCCTTGGATGGTGGTGGGAGACTTCAACACAGTGAGATATCCGCATGAGAAAGTGGGGGGAAGGGATTTATCTGTTTCAATGTTAGCTGATTTCAATGACTGCATCCTCTCTAGTGATCTTTTTACATGAAGTCTGTGGGTGATTGGCTTTCTTGGAGTAATAGAGGGACCCCTAACAGGAAAATCATGGCTAGACTTGATAGATGCTTGATCAACAAGGAATGGTTAAATGCTTATCCGGACTATTTGCTTGAATATGATGTTCAATATCTCTCGGATCATTCACTGTTAACAATATGTTCTGAAAATGAGGTTCCAAGAGGGAAAAAACCTTTCAGGTACTTCAACATGTAGAGTTCCCACCCTCAATTCCTTGATGTCATTGAAGCTTCTTGGAGTATTCAGGTTCATGGAACAGCTCCTTTTGTTCTCACCCAAAAACTTAAATCTTGCAAGGAAGCCTTGATGGAGTGGAATAAGAATGTTTTTGGTAATATTCATGATGGAGTGGCTGCCAGTAAAGGGGAGCTGATCAATGCTCAAAACTACCTAGCTCAAAATCCTCATGATGAAGATCTTATCAGCAAGGAAAATGAAGCCAGGGAAAATTATGCCAAAGCTCTTGCAATTGAGGAAAACTATATAAGGCAGAAATCAAGGGTAAATTGGCTCACTCTTGGGGACTCCAATACCAAATTTTTTTATGCTTCTATTGCAGCTAGAAAAGCAAGGAACACTATTAGGAAATGCAAGGATGGCAATGGTAATCTGATTCATGATATTGATAAAGTTAAAGACCATACTGTGGAATTTTACAGATCCCTTCTCAATTAGTTGCAACATAGTGATCTCCATGATTTAGAGGTCTGAAGTAAGCTTTCTCAAGAAGAGGTGGATTTTCTTAGCCAGGCAATCACTGAAGAAGAAATCAGATCTACTGTTTTCAGTTCTCCCAAAACAAAAGTCCAGGTCCGGATGGCTTTACTGCAGAATTCTTTCAAGTTACTTGGAACATTGTTGGTAAGGATGTCATAAATGCTCGTCAGCACTTCTTTACTACGGGTAGGATGCACAAACAATTGAATTGTACTTTTATCTCTCTTATTCCCAAGTCCGCTGGTGCTGATTGTCTAGAGAACTATAGGCCTATCTCTTTATGTAACTTCATTTATAAAGTTATTTCTAAAGTGATGGCCAATAGACTGCAGAAAGTTATGGATACAGTTATAAGCCCCAATCAATCAGCCTTCATCAAAGGTAGAGGTATCCACCAAAATGTGCTCCTTGCTAATGATATTGTCAAAGATTTACATTCTAAATCTGCTGGAAAAAAAATTTGCTTTAAAGCTGATTTGAGAAAAGCATTTGATTCTGTCAATAGGTCCTTCATTTATGAAATGATGAGGAAAATGCTTTTTCCTTCAAAGTGGATAGATTGGATCAGAAATTGCTTAGAAACTCCTAAATTCTTTGTTTTATTCAATGGTTCTCTAATTGGCTTTTTTGGAAGTGGTAATGGGATTAGACAAGGAGACCCTCTTTCTCCCTACTTGTTCACCATTGCTATGGAGGGATTGACTTGTATGCTTGAGAAGGTTGTTTTAGATGGCAGCCTTAAAGTTCCTACAGCCGGGAATTGCAATGTTTCACATACTATTTTTGCGGATGATTTGCTGATATTCATTCAAAATGACTATAATTCTGTGACAAAGTTGGCTGATATTTTGAATATCTTTGGTAGAATTTCTGGTCTTGCTCTTAATCTTCAGAAAAGCAAGGTTTATGTGGGGGCAGCCATCAAAGATAAAGAGCATATCTCTAGCACTCTTGGTGTTGCAGAAGGTAACCTCCCAGTCCCTTACTTGGGTCTTCCTCTTTTCTCGAATGCCATCAATAAAAGCCATTGCCATCTCATTGTTGAAAAGATTAGAAAGAGGCTGAATTCTTGGAAATGTAGATTGCTTTCTAAAGCAGGAAGACTTGAATTGATCCATTCAGTTCTTCAATCCTATGCTTTGTATTGGTCCAATGCTTTTATCTTACCTGTGGATTCATGAAGTGGAAACCATTCTTAGAAATTCTTTTGGCATGGCACCCAAGAAAATAATGCACTCCATATGGTCAAATGGTCTACTATTTGTAAACCCAAGGATGAAGGTGGGCTGAATTTGAAGAATCTAAGAATGGAATAAAGCAGGTATGATCAAACTTCTCTGGGATTTGCTACAGGATAAGAAAACCATCTGGAACAATTGGATAAAAGAAAAGTACTTTAAGAGAAAATCTGTTTGGTGTGTTGAACCCAAATCTTATTATTCGGCTGCAATCAAAGGTATTTTGAAAGCTAGAAAATGGCTGGTTGAGCATGTTTCTTATGTTATTTCTACAGGAAATAAAACTAGCATGTGGTATGACCCGGGATCAATGGAAAAAGCATATACCAATTGTATGGTGATAGGATAAGACAAGATTTAGGAGCTCCTAGAAATTTGCAGATTTCTAGTTTCATCCATGAAGGGGATTGGAGACTCCCAAATGCAACAACTCATGAAATGATCACTCTTTGGCCTCAAATTACTACAATTCCTATTAGGAATAGTGGAGAAGATGCAATCATATGGAAGCATAATAATGGAAAATTCAATGTCACCTCAGCCTGGAATGAAACCAGAATCAAGGGGAATGCTTGGTACTACAATAGATGGACCTGGGATCGGCCTACAGTTTAGAAATTCTCTTTATGCACTTGGCAGGTTCTGCATAACAAGCTTCCAACTATTGATAACTTGCAAAGGAAAGGTAGAATTTTGGCCAATCAATGTGTTCTTTGCTTGAATGATAATGAGAGTGCTGACCATTTGTATTTTAGCTGCACTTACACTAGCTGGATTTGGAAATGTATTTTGAGCAGATATGACTTATCTAGAAAGCCTCACACTTCTCTTCATAATGAAATCTATGCTCTTCAGCAAGAGTTCCCTAAGAGTGGTATTCTATCTTTGATGGTGAAAGTGGCAATCAGAACGGCTATCTGGTGGATATGGAGAGAGAGATGCATTAGAATTTTTGAAGGGAAAAGAAAAGATAAAGTTCACATCTTGCTTGAGATTCTGCATAATATCAGAAGTAGCATGGAAATGAAGGTGAAGAATGCCAAATTATCTCCTCGTGAGAAAGGGGTTTTAACTAGGTTCAACTTTACCATTCATTAGATTAGATCATTAAAGCTCATTAGTCTACCTGGTTCTCGTAGGTTTTGATTTAATTTATGATTCTACTTTGCAATTCTCTGCTTGGACTCCTTCTACTAACCTTTCAGGTTCTTGGCATGGCTGCTGCTGCGCATCTATGTGTAGTCTTCTACCATTTTCCAGCATGGAGCATAAAAGGATTTGGGTGAAAACTTTGTTATGTATCTCCTTATTCCATAGTCTACGGATTGTGTAGTCATGGAATAGTTTTATTGAAGTTTTCAACTTTGTTTAACTAGATTGTAGTTTGGTGGAGTGAGAACATTCCTCCCCTTTGGGGTAGGGGTGCACTCTCCTGAACTCATCTAGTAGTCTTGTACCTATGGTCATGACTTGTATGACCAAAGGTTCTGTAATTTATTCATTCTTAATACCATTTCTTACTTACCAAAAAAAAAAGAAAATGTTGATGTTATCTCTTGGATTCTTGACAGAGGTAAATTCAGTGCCACCTCAACTTGGAACCAAATAAGAAACAAAAGGCAACACTGGATTCCTTATGACTGGACTTGGGATCGCCCTCTCAATCCCAAGCATTCTTTATGTACTTGGCAGGCCCTTAACAAGAAGCTCCCCACTCTTGACAACATTCAGAGGAAAGGGTTCTCTATTGCGAATAGATGCTCTTTGTGTCTTAATGCTAATGAAACAATTGATCATTTATACTTTGAGTGTTCTTACACTAGATGGATTTGGAAGGAAATCCTGAGGGGATTTGACTTCAGTAGGAATCCGCATCAAAGGCTCATTCTGGAATTACAGGCCCTCATGCAAGCTTTCCCAATGAAAAGTAAACTCAGGAGTCTTGCTAAAGTGATTCTCAGATGTACTATTTGGTGGGTTTGGAGGGAGAGATGTCTTCGGATCTTTGAAGACTGTAAAAGAGATAAGATGAGTGTTCTCATTGACATTCTTTATGATCCTAGAAGCATTGTTGAGCATCACTTGAAGAAAGAGTGCTTATCTCATCGGGAAAAAGGGGTTTTCACAAGATTTAATTTCTCCTTAAGTTAGCTTTGATCTTTTACTTTCCTCCGAATAGTTCCATGAGATGTCTAATGTATTGTGTTTCTACACTAATCTTTATCTCCAAGCTTGGTTCTATTTGTCTATCTCTCTTTGCAAGTTGTCAGAAAGGATTCCGTTAGCTTGCTGCTTTGGAGTTGTGCTTGTAGGTCCTTTGTTCAATTTTCTTCCTTTTAAGGACCTGTTATGTTTTCATAGGCTACGGATTGTGTAGCCATGAACCTTGGCCATAATCTACAGCCTGTGTTGGCCTTTTGTACATTCTTTTCACTTGCAATATAGTTACTTTTACCTACCAAAAAAAGTTATATAGTAAATATAAAGATGTATGTAAAATATTAAAAACTACTAAGAAAAGTCATGCATGTTTAGAAATTACTAACTCATATTTAAAATCTAAAAATGAGCAGTTAGATAGATAAATTTCTGAATTAAAAGGGAGAAATGAATTATTATTGGAAGACTTGAAAAATAAAAATGAACGAATAACAAATCTAGAAAGTCAGGAAACCGTAAATAAACTTAAAAAGGAAATTGACACTCTAACCAAGGAAAATGAATATTTAACTAATACAATTGAAAAGCTTACAAATGGTAAATCAACTCTAATACTAAAAGGAGCTAGAAGATCGGGTAGGAAGAAGCATGGTTTACGATATACTCCACCAGATAATGAAGAAACAATAGTCCACCCTAAAATCTATCCAACACCAAAATTTGTAGCTGAACAAAACACTGAATACAAATCTAACTTTAAGTACATCCCAACTGAAAAAGTTAGTAGAATTTCTTGATGTAGTCATTGTAACAAATTAGGATATACTAAAGTAACTTGTACAACTAAACACCTAAAATGGATCCCTAAAAGAAAAGATGATGAAACTAACCATCAAGGACCCAAAAGAACTTGGATACCTAAATCTTAGTGTCTTAATTGCAAGGAAGCCTTAGAGCATCGAAGTGGTACCTGGATAGCGGGTGCTCAAGGCACATGACAGGAAACAGGAAATTATTCTCACACATTGAAGATGAAGAAGGTATAGTGACATATGGTGACATTGGAAAAGGTACAGTGATCGGCTGCGGTTCGATAGAAACTCAAGGCAGAACTCTTATAGAAGATGTGTTATGCGTCAAAGGTCTCAAGCACAACTTGATACGTATCAGTTAGCTGTGTGACAAGGGTCATCAAATCAAATTTTAAGAATCTAAATACGGCATTATGAAAGATGGTGTAATAGTGTTCGAAGCATGCAGAGAAAAGAATCTATATGTATTGCACCTAGAAGAATTAAAGAATCAGGATGTATGCCTTGCAGCAAACAAAGAGCATTCAGCTGAATTATGGCACAGGAGATTGGGTCACTGCAGTTTAGATGGAATCAGAAAATTGGTCAAGAGAAATCTAGTGGAAAGTTTGCCAAAGTAAGTTAAGGATAGAGGGTGCGTGTGAACCTTGTGCAAAAGGGAAGCACACAAAATCATCCTTCAAGTCAAAAATAGTTGTAACCACTTCCAAACCTTTAGAACTGTTACATATGGATTTTTTTGGGCCAATGAGAACAACCAATCTTGGTGGAAAGAATTTTGGTTTCGTGATAGTTGATGATTATTCAAGATTACATGGGTATCTTTCTTGGAGCATAAATATGACACGTTTGACAGCTTTGTTAAGTTCAGTAAGAAAGTTCAGAATGACAAGATGTTCAGTATAATAAGTATTCAATCAGATCATGGAGGAGAATTTCAAAATAAAAAATTTGCAGAATTCTGTGATGATCAAGGAATAGAGCATAATTTCTCAGCACCAAGGACACCATAGCAAAATGGAGTAGCTGAGAGGAAAAAAAGAACACTATTGGACATGGCCAGAACAATGTTATCAGAATACAACCTTCCTAGATATTTCTGGGTGGAAGCAATTAACACAGCATGTTACATAATAAATAGAGTGATGATCAGGCCAATCCTGAAGAAGACATCGTATGAACTTTACAAGTAAAAGAAGCCCAAGATCAGTCACTTCAAGACGTTCAGTTTCCCTTGCTTCATCCACAATAATGGTAAGAGAGATATTGGTAAGTTAGATTCCAAATCTAATGAAGGAATATTCATGGGGTATGCTTCTAAACCTAAAAGTTATAGAGTCTTTAATAAACAAAGCTTATTAATTGAGCAAACTGTCCATGTTATTTTTGATGAATCTAACCTTTCCTTGAGAAGGAAGTAGATAGTGATGATGATGATGTAGAAAAATTATCCAAGAAACTGAAGGATACATCTATCGAGGATAATGAAGATCCACCCTTGGAAGAATTGCAACAGAAAGAAATATCTCATAATGATCTTTCAAAGGAATGAAGATACAAGAAGGATCATCCAAGAGACAACATCATTGGAGATCCATCTGTCGGGGTAAGAACAAGAGGTAATGTTATTCCATGTGATTACTTAGCTTTTGTTTCTCAAATTGAGCCGAAGACAGTCAATGAAGCACTGTCTGATGAATCTTGGATTTTAGCCATGCAAGATGAACTTAATCAGTTCAAGAGAAACCAAGTTTGGTCCCTTGTTCCGAGACCATCAGATCATCCTGTTATTGGTACCAAATGGGTGTTCAGAAACAAATTGGATGAAACTAGTGTTATCACTAGAAACAAGGCTAGATTGGTTGCTCAAGGCTATTCCCAAGAGGAAGGCATAGATTTCGATGAAACCTATGCACCAGTGGATAGACTAGAGGCTATTAGAATTTACTTGCATATGCTTCTGCATTAGATTTAAAGCTTTTTCAAATGGATGTAAAATCTACATTTTTAAATGGATATATAAAGGAGGAAGTCTATGTAGAACAACCTCCTAGTTTTGATGATGAAGAATTTCTAAATCATGTCTTTAAATTACATAAAGCACTATATGGTTTAAAACAAGCACTTAGAGCATGGTATGAAAGGCTTAGTGCATTTTTATTAAATCATGGTTTTATCAGAGGACAGGTAGATAGCACCTTATTTATTAAGTCAAGAGTCAAAAATATATTACTTGTGCAAATCTATGTGGATGATATAATATTCGGATCTACTGATGAATCTTTGTGCAAGTACTTTGAAAAGCTTATGCAGGGAGAATTCGAAATGAGCATGATGGGGGAACTCAATTATTTTCTTGGACTTCAAATCAAGCAAGGCATAGAAGGTACACACATCTGCCAAGCGAAATACACCAAAGAATTATTAAAGAAATTTGGTTTTGACAATGCAAAGCCACTGTCCACACCAATGAGCACATCTACAAGGTTAGACAGTGATAAAGATGGTAAGAAAGTAGATCAAAAATTTACAGAGGTATGATAGGGACATTACTTTATTTAACTGCTAGTAGACCTGATATTTTATTTAGTGTATGCATGTGTGCAAGATATCAGGCTGATCCTAAAGAATCTCATTTAATTTTAGTTAAAAGGATTTTTAGATATCTAGCTAGAACTCATGATCTAGGTCTATGGTATCCAAAATCATGTGAAATTAGTTTAGTAGGATATTCTGATGCTGACTATGCTAGATGCAAGGTAGATAGAAAAAGCACCAATAGAAGTTGTCAATTTCTTGCAGGATGCTTGATCTCATGGTCCTCAAAGAAACGAAATTCAGTAGCACTGTCAACAGCTGAAGCTGAGGACACGGCTGCTGGAAGCTGTTGCACTCAACTACTGTGGATAAAACAGTAACTTGGGGATTATGGATTGCACATCAAGACCATTCTTTTATTGTGCGACAACACCAGTGCAATAAATCTCACCAAAAATCCAGTTCAGCACTCCAGGACAAAGCAATAGAGGTCAGATATCATTTTATTAGAGATTATGTAGTAAATGGTAATATAAATATTTCTTTTATAGATACATTAAATCAGTTAGCATATATCTTTACAAAGGTCTTACCTGAAGAGTGATTTACGTCTCTTAGAAGAGAATTAGGCATGTGTAATTTGTAATAGATTTTTCTGCATATGACTGAAATAATAAAATTATCAGAATAATGACTATTCTCTCCCCTAAAATTAAGAAAATCCCTTTACTGCTTGCATCATAAACTAATCGGATGGTTCAATATTCAACAAGTCTTCATCTCATGCGAAATCGTCTCTTTTTGTCGTTTACAACATTTATTGCTATGTCCTTTCAAATGCAACTTTATCTTTTGCTTTTAATCCCGAAATTTATGCCATACCAATTCCACCTTCTCTCTCATCTCCTTCGACTTGTCTGGAACGATTAGCCCTATCGATTCTAGCTCTCTTCCCTTTAGAGATTTTAAAGAATCCCTCTCTTCCCGCGAAAATTTCTTGAGCGCTTCTCTTCTACTCCTTCCCACGATCCTCCAGAACTTTTCCCTATTCAAATCCATGGCAGTTTCTAGGGCTTTCGGCACTGTTGGCAGTTACAGCACCGCGTTCCTCACAGTAGAGCAGCAAGAGAGGTTTATGGCAGTGAAGACGAAGCTGTGCGGCAACAAGGCAGAGGATGTGGCTGATTTGGAGAAGAACGGGATGCACAGTGTGGTAGCAGCAATGCAGAGGATGAAGTGGACCATGATGGTGACTATCTCAGAGGCAAGTTATCCAGACCTAGTGAAAGCTTTCTACATTTGTTTGAAATCTGAAGAGGATGGGTCCCTGACTTCCACAGTCAAAGGTACATCCATTCATATTACTTTTGCTTTATTGGAATCCCAGTTTGGTGTATCTACCACCAGTCGCACTAGAGTAGACAGTGTTGATATCCACGTCAAGGGTTTGGGGATTATTGGTACTGAGTACAAGCTGAAGGATGGAAAGATTGACATTAATCAGTTGAATGCCTTCAACTGGATTTTGCGCTTCATTGTCTGCCAAATTCTAGTGCCTAGGAGTGCAACCTTCCCCACTTGCACAAAAGTAGATTCCGATATAATGCGCTGGGCGATTCAGAACCAAGATATCAACATGGCTAAGGTGATTTTTGAGAGGATGAAGTTTGCATCTACAATTTTATGGGACAATAAGAATAAGTTAAATGTGTCCCTTCTTATGCTCACCTATTGACAAAGATCTTCTAGCATTTCAACATAGATTTGAATGATGAGGTGTTCGAGAAAATGGGGCAGCCATCAGAGGCAGGAATCTGAAGAAGAGTGGCTTCTCATTGGTAGCTGGAGTATGGACAAAGACTTCAGTCACTGAAGGTGAGGCCATCATCGGAGAAACTCAAGAAGTTCAAATTCCATAGGCAAAGGAAGAAGTAGCTATTGCAGAAAAACCCGTTGTTCCAGTAGTCCAATATCAGCAAGAAGAAGTCAGGACAGAGATGTCAGTGGTCCAAGAAGAGTAGCAGCAGATGTCAGAGTTGAAGATTCAGTGGTCAGTGAAAGCAGAATAGAGGTTTTTCCTCCCGAACACATTGAGTCCATTGGGCAATCTTTATAGGTTAAGACCCCTTCGACAGTCGTTTCAGCAGTTATTGAAGATATTTTGAATACTATCGCTAATATTCAGGGGGAGCAAGAAGCAGTTGTTCCTGAAGTTGTGGCACCAGGCCACAGTGATGTTCCAATGCAAGATGCTCCTATTTAGGGGGAGCATGCAGTTGAAAAGGAAGTTGAGACTCAGGGGAGCCTGCAATGAATGCCCCTGAGCATTTGTTTCAGGAAGGGGGTCTTGGAGAGCCCTCAGATGAAGACAATGATAATGTGGCACCAATGACTGGAGCCAGTGATAAATGCAAAGGTGTAGCCACTGTAATTCCACTTCTTTCTAATAAGGCTCACTGAAGATCAAAGAAGAAGAAGCTCAGAGTAAACCTTAAACCAGTAATTGAGAGATTAGATGCTCATGGTCAAATTCTTTGCTCTGTGCAATCAGATATTTCATCTATTTTTATGAGCCAGAGCACTGGAGATAAGGAGATGGGAATGGTTAGGAATGCTCTAAGATGGATGAAAAATGAGCTGGGTAGCATAAAAGAATCCGTTTCAATCCTTTCAGACTTGGTGAGGGTGCAATCATCTACTCCTGCCCCTCCTACTCCCACTCCTGCTGTACCAGAAAGCAGTTCAGGGCCATCTGGGAGAATGAATGAGGAAGCAGCTCAGCCATCAGGGCCAGTTAATATTGAGGATTCAGGGCCATCAGGGCCACAGATTGGTGAAGAATCAAGGTAGTTTGAGCAAGATCAGGCAGCATCAGGGCCACCAGGGCCATCGGATGAGCAGTCTGAGCCACCAAGGCCAGTCATGGATGAGTCTAGGCCACCAGGGCCGATGGAATCAGAAGCCGTACCTGCAAGAGTTGAAGACCAGACTATAGCCCTAGAGCCCCCTTCTTCTCCTCTTCAGACTCCAGCCCCTCCTTCTCCACCATCCTCCTCCACTGCTCCTCCAGCCCCTGCCACCTTCAAACAGCCTCTTCCTAAACATGTTTCCTCACCCACTCCATTTCCTACCACAACCTCCTCTTCTCTTGCTTCCTCTACATTCATTCCTCCTCCTTCTAAGGTACCTCCAGCCTCATCCTCCTCAGCTGGAGCCTCCTCCTCAGGTCCTTCATCAGATGGACTATCCATACCACCTCCCTCTACTGATTACTCTTTCCTTAACCCTCCTACTCCTCCCTCTTTTGTTACCATCATTCCTGAAGGTGCTCAACTTGCCCTTGTCACTATTCAGGACATCAAAGATGAGTTTGAAGTAACCATACTTCGCTCAGTCCTGTCAGTTGGTAGTCACATTCATAGGACAGGCTCTTCCAGCCATGCTCCTAAAAAGAGAAAAATCTCTTCAACCTTGCCATTTCTTCTGAGCCTCATTTTACACCTCTTTGGTTTTCTCTCACTGTTGAAAATCGAAGAAGGTCTCTCTATTGTGAATTCCTCCAGAAATGCACATTTGCCACTCTCTTTGGACTTCCCCATCTCAACCTCTTTGAGCATTTAAATGTTGTTCTCCCTCTCTCTTCTCTCTCCAAAGCTGAACAGTCAAAAATTTTCTCCTTGACTAAAGCTAAAACTAAAGAACAGTGGGCTCGGGGCCACAAATCTCTGTACAATAAATTCTTGCTTGCAAGATCAGCCAGATTCCCACCGAGAGATCATCCCTTGACTCTCTCTGAGTGGTTTGTGATTCATCACAAGGACACTTGGGGGCCGTTCATTCAGAAAGAGATCAAACTTATCAGGTATTTTTAGATGGTCCATGATTACTGCTACCTCAATAAACTGCCCGAAGTTCAGCTTGGCCAATTCCGGCAAGCTATTTCTCTTCTTAGTTCGGATACTGCTCATACCACCTCCATCCAAGTGGATTTTGCCACTTTGGAGATACTAGATGTTGTGTTTCTGCCTCCACTTCATTCCTTAGTCATGGAATCTATAGTAGGCCCTATTATTTTTGAAAGATTGGTTAGGGTCATGGGGTGCATTTCAGTGCAGAAAGGAAATTCCCTCACTTTCCACAGATTCGTCTACCGGGAATATCACTAAGGCCACATCAAGTCTGATGTTCTTGCCCCTCTTCTGTCTGAATGTGAGCGGCTATCTCCATCAGACTGGGAAAAATTGTGCCCTCTCACTGCTCAGTAGCTTGTTGATCTCAATGCTTCTCAAGCCAGATAAAATCAACCTCCTCTGTCTACTGCAGAATTTCTAGATCTGAATTCCATTCATCTTGTTCGAGATCCATTTGATACATGGGTTGAGAGATACAAGGTGTATGAAGCACCGGCAGATCTTCTACCCTATCTCAATAGATCAATTTCTTCAGCATGCTAGCTTTGGTACCTCCAGCTTCTACAAAATGTCTCTTGGCCAGAATGAGTATGGAACATTTGTGGAAGCTCAGCGGCAACTGCACAATAAAAGGATGGCTCCTATTACAGGACCCTCCTACTCTATGGTTATGGAGCCTTCCAAAGTTATTTGAAGAGCAGGAACACAAGGCATGGCCGATCATTACACACTATGCCTCCCTTCTGTCCCTTGCTTTCTACATTCCTGTACCTCCTCAGTGATAAAATACAATGTTTCTTTTGGCTCCCATTTATCTTTCTTCTCTTGTGTTTTTTATTCCTTTTGCTTAATGACAAAAATGGGGAGAAAATAAAACATTCTTAAATTCATACTTAAATTTATTTCTTATTAAATTTATTTCAATAAATCATTGTTATGTTTTGTCATCACCAAAAAGGGGGAGATAGATGATCAGTCCATCCCCATATAATTCTATTTAATTATATACAATTTTGGTGATTAACAAAACCTCAACAATTATTTTCTAACAATTTTATGAAGTTCATCCACAGGGAAGAAGTCAAGCCTAATCTATAAGTAATTCTTACACTGTATCATTTAAAGTCCAGAGCATGCATTTCTGCTAAGTACACATCGATTTTCCTTGTAGAACAACGATTTCATCTTATAACGATTTGATTAGTGAGCATGAATGATTCTTTCGCTCAACGATTTCATCTTATAATGATTTGATAAGTGAGTACAACAATTTCGGTTTCACAACGATTTGTTAAGTGAAACATCGATTTTGGTTTCACAATGATTTGTTAAGTGAAACATCGATTTCAGTTTCACAATGATTTGTTTATGTCTGTATAATGATTTGCTTGTACATCGACTTGTTTATGTTTGAACAACGATTTGCTCAAACAAGGATTTGCTTATGTTTGAACAACGATTTCCTCAAACAACGACTTGCTTATGTTTGAACAACAATTTGTTTATGTCTGTATAACGATTTGCTTGTACATCGACTTGTTTATGTTGAACAACAATTTGCTCAAACAACGATTGCTTATGTTTTAACAACGATTTACTTATGTTTGAACAACAATTTGCTCAAACAATGACTTGCTTATGTTTGAACAATGATTTGTTTGTTTGTACAACGATTTGCTTGTACATTGACTTGTTTATGTTGGAACAACGATTTACTCAAACAACGATTTACTTATATTTGAATAACGATTTGTTTATGTCTGTACAACAATTTGCTTGTACATCAATTTGTTTATTTTTGAACAACGATTTGCTCAAACAATGATTTATTTATGTTGAACAAAGATTTGCTCAAACAACGATTTGTTTAAGTTTGAACAACGATTTGCTCAATAATGATTTGTTTATGTTTGAACAACAATTTGCTCAAACAATGACTTGTTTAAGTTTGAACAACGATTTGCTCAAACAATGACCTGTTTATGTTTGAACAACGATTTACCTATATTTGTACAATTTGCATAAACAACGATTTCATTAGTTGAACAACTATTTCATTGTCATAACAGCTTCATGGATTACATCGATTTCATACATGATATTCAAATATATTTTTAAATACTATGAAAGTCAAAGTCTTCCCGTGTGCCTCACTAATATCCTTGCATTTATTATGACTACACACACTTCTTCACGTCATCTATATGAATGCATTCTATTCCTATGTTTCTATAGCAAACACTTTTCAGGATAGCAGAATGGCATTACTATTTTGGTGTACGTTATTCTGTATGGTTTCTAATGTTGACTGACAAGCATAGAGACAGTCTAGCTGTCTATGGTTTGGCATTTATTATGTGTAGGTCTCTGATAGCACAAGATCTTACAACGTTGGACAACTAGAAGTGAAGGATATCTGGATAAATCTTCTCTTTGCATGCATGGCTCTGGAGCATTAAATGACTGCAAGCTTACCTATCATACACGATGGACCATGCAGTCTAATGAGCATTCACCTAGAGACAACGACCATTTCAATGGCTATATTCTCAAGAGAAGATATATATAGAGGTCTGAAGACTCCCAGTCTTATAGTTTGATAATTTGAATCCTTGCGTGATAGAGCCTTCAAAGAAAATACCTTCAACAACGAAGAAGAGCCGCTTGCTTCATTCACACTCCTTAGCTCGTAGCTCTCATCCTTCATTGTCTAGATTTTTGAGAGCATGTAGTTTTGAGAGATTTGTTTTATTGCTGATCTTTCTCTCTCGGACTTTGCCTCAGATCAAGCATTTCATTGTGAGCTTGGTCTAGGGGCCTTTCTGTTTCTTTCACATTTGTTGTGAAGTTCCTCTTTGGGTTGTGAAGAGATGACCTATTGAAAACAGGTGGTGTGTATTCCCTTCGGTAAGGAAGGAAGACCTGCGTATTAGGGTGGTTGTATACCTCTTCAGGGTTAGAAGAGAAGGCCAGTTGCGGCTGGATGTGTAAGGGTCCTTGAGGGGGACTGTACCCTTGTCACAAGTTGTTGCTTGGGGATTGGACATAGGACTCCTTAGGATAGGAGGTCCGAACCAGGATAAGAACTCATGTGTTGTGTGATTGGTTCTTTGTGTGTTTGTCTTCATCATCTCTAACACTAACCATCGATCTTAGTGTCTTCATGTTAAGTGTTTTTATTGACAGGTTTTTATCTAAACAAATTTTTAAAATCCCATTCACCCCCCCTCTGGGCTTGCTAGCTGGGCAACAGAGAAAATTGGTCAAGTACAGATCCAAGGTTTCCCCCACTTCTCAAGTCAAACCTTCCACTGCTCCTTACCAATCCACTACACCTACACCTCCACTACCTCAAGCCGAAGCCTCTCAAACTCAACCTACTACATCACCATCTCCTATGCCACCAAGACCAACTGACCAACTTACTTCCTTCAGATCTACATCTAAACAGCCTGTAGAGCCTAAATCCTCGTGTGATGACTCAGGTCCTAAACACTATGACCCATAAACTAAACCTGACATTCAACTCTGTCCACCTACATTCTTCTTAAGACTTATAGCCTCTAAACCACCTAAGGACCAAACTAAACCATTCATTGCCATGCTTATACCTGATGACCAAACTTTCTCCATATAAATTAATTCACTTATTTATATATTAATTTTGATGATTAACAAAACATTACTAATGAATTACTTGAGCCTTGAGGACAGGAAATAAAGTAAAAGAAAGTTCAAGACAATCAGGTAAGACTCTCACTTCATAATTTTCCCAAGTCATTGCATCGACTTCTTCATACTTCATATCGACTTCTATTGATAATCAGAACGATTCCTTTATAAGTTCATAACGATTTCATAAGTATTATGATCGATTTCCTTTCTGACCGAAAAGTCATGATGTTTCAAACAAATCGATACCGTAACGATTTCTTAAAGATCTCATAACGATTCTATGACATCGCAACGATTTCTTTGGAAAGCGTAACGACTTGACCGTCGTAACGATTCTATAAGACATCGCAACGATTTCTTTTGAAAGCGTAACGACTTGTCCGTCGTAACGATTTCTTCAGTACTCGTAACGATTTCTTTTGAACTCGTAACGACTTTCTAGCCGTAACGATTTCTTAAGTTCTCGTAACGATTTCTTTAGAATTCACAACGACTTTCTAGCTGTAACGACTTCTTTAGTTCTCGTAACGATTTCTTTAGAATTCACAACGACTTTCTAGCCGTAACGATTTCTTAAGTTCTCGTAACGATTTCTTTAGAACTCACAACGACTTTCTAGCCGTAACGACTTCCTTAGTTCTCGTAACGATTTCTTTAGACCTTGTAACGATTTGCTTGTCGAAACGATTTCTTTAGAACTCAGAACGATTTGCTTGGTGCAACGATCTGTTAAGTGTTTCATATCGATTTCTTCAGAAACACAACGATTTGCATCTCATAACGATTTGTTAAGAGTTTCATATCGATTTCTTCAGAAATACAACGATTTGTATTTCACAACGATTTCATAAATGCTTATAACGATTTCATTATTATAATAACGATTTGCCTATCAACTTATAACGATTTCATAAGTCATAAAGGCATCAGCTTTGTTCATATCGATTTCATTATTATATCAACACTCTTTGATATACGTTGAATAGTCAAAGTCGTATCTCGTCTGTTTGACTGCTATACATTCAATGCACTCTGAACGTATCTCTCATGCATGCAGACGATATCTTCCAGCATTGTGCTATTCTGTCTACATCTTTATTTTGACAGAAAGGAGCTTTGCTAAAACTAGCAATATCTTTTCCAAACTGTGACTAACGATCAACGACAGCCCTAGCTGTCTCCTATTTATTGTTGACATACTTGCAGATACCTGACAAGACTTATCTGTACAACGTTGGACACAAGATACAAGATATTAAAATGTTTCTTGGCGTGTACTAAAGGATAAAAGACTGAAGATCAGAAGCTTCCTTGCAGACCAGTCTAACGTACACCAGGATGAGAGACAACGGATCTTTAACGTTCAAATTTCAAGTAGAAGCTTAAATACAAGACTCAAGACTGAGAAGAAAAAAGACTTTTGAAGATATTATTCTGAAAGAAAGCATCGCCAATCCTTCAAGTCTTCTGTGATTCAAACAAGAGCGAAGCACTCCATTCCAATCCATCTTAGCTCTTTAGCTCTCAGTGTTCAAGAAGAAATTCCTGTGAGAGCAGTGTAGTCTTTGGAGAGAAACCAGTGTTAAAATTCCTTCTCTCTCGAGGCTTGTTTGCTTCAGATTGTAGCTGTTTGAGCTAGTTCCTGAAGCTTGTTCTTATACTTCCTTTTATTAGTTGTGTTCCCTTCTGGGTGAAGGAAGACCTGGTGGTATCCAGGGTGGTTGTTTTCCCTTCAGGTTGAAGGAAGACCAGTTGAGGCTGGGTGTAAGGATCCGTGAGGGGGATAGTACCCTTGATAGTGAAATCCTGAGGTATTGCTCAGGGACTGGACGTAGGTCTCCTGTGGAGAGGAGTTCCGAACCAGGATAAAAATCCTTGTGTCTTGTGGTTGTGTTTTGTGTGTTTGCTGTCTCATTTCCTCTAACTCTAACCTTCGTTTAAGTTGTTGTGTAATCCTTTTAGTGAACAGGTATTAATCAAAGATCAAATTTTTAATAACCCATTCACCCCCCCTCTGGGCTAGCTAGCTGGGCAACAAGTGGTATCAGAGCGAGTCTCTTCGACAAAGAAGAAGATCCAACGATCTGAAGAGTAAAGATCCATGGCAGCCCAAGGTAATTTCGAAGGTCAGTCAGTCAACAGACCTCCTTTGTTTGATGGAGAAGATTATACCTATTGGAAAACAAGAATGGAGTACTTTCTACAAGGCCACGATTACATGATATGGTCCATTGTAGAAGAAGGCGATCTTCTAGTCACCAATGCAAAGGCTCAGTGGACAGATGAAGACAGAAGAAAAATCTCCTTAAACTGCAAAGCCAAGAGCATCCTGTGCTGTGCCCTCAGCAAGAAAGAATTCAACAGAGTTTCAGCCTGCAAATCCGCAATGGAAATGTGGGAAAAGCTCAGGATTACCTATGAAGGGACAGATAAGGTAAAGGAGACAAGAATCGACATTCTTGTGACTCAATATGAAAGATTCCAGATGCAGTCAGGTGAATCCATAACCCAAATGTTAGTAGATTCACAGATATCACAAATGGATTAGCTGGATTAGGAAAAATCTATGATGTACCAGATATGGTCAGGAAGATCCTCAGATCTCTGCCATCCTCATGGATTCCAAAGGTAACAGCCATTGAGGAAGCCAATGATCTAAAACTAATGTCATTGGAAAAGTTAATAGGATCCCTCATGGCCATGAGATAAATATGGAGAGATTAGGAGAATCCTCCAGCAGAAAGAAGCAATCAAATGCTCTCAAGGCCAATGAAGACATATCAGAAGAATCACTGGACAACAGTGAAAGCAGTAAGGACAGTGATGATGAAGAAGCAATGCTGTCTCGAAGACTTCAAAGAATTCTAGCAAAGAAGAAGAAGTTCCAGTCTGGGAGAAGATTTTTCAAGAAAAATAAAGACTTCAGAAAACCAGAAGTAAAGGATTCGAAGAAAGGAGAAGTGATATGCTATGAATGCAAGAAGCCTGGACACATCAAGGCTGATTGTCCAATGCTTAAGAAGAATGATCACAAGAAGAAGGATAATTTCAGAAAATTCAAGAAGTATAAAAAGAAGGCAATGGCAGCTGCTTGGGAGAACAGCAGTGACTCAGACAGTGAGTCAAGCTCAAGCAGTGATGGAGAAGAAGCCAACCTGGCTCTCATGGCCAACACCGAAGAAAAGGTAACTTCTGACTCTTCTTTTGATTCCTGTAATGATTCAGATTCTGATAATTTAGAAAGTGCCTTTAATGAACTTTATGATAAATATAAAGAAGTATCCAAATTACTTAAAGTTAGTAAGAAAAATGTAATCTGTTTAGAAAACACTAATTCAGATCTAAAAACAGAAAATGAAGAATTAGAAAAACAAATAACTGAACTTAAAAGAAGAAATAAATTGTTATGTGAAGACCTAAAAGCTAAGAATGAACAAATAACAAAATTGGAAAAACAGGAAAGCACAGATGAATTAAGGAAAGAAGTTAAAAACTTAAATGAAGAAAATAATAAACTATCAAGCACACTAGAGAAATTTACAATGGTAAAAACTCTCTAATATTAAAAGGTGCTAGAAGAGCAGGTAAGAAGAAAAATGGGTTAGGATATACACCCCCAGATAATGAAGAAACCATAGTCTACCCTAAAACATATCCAACACCAAAGTTTATACCTGAACAAGATATAGCATATAAAGCTGAGTTCAAGTATATAGAAAAGGTAACAAAATTGTCCTGCTGTGATCACTGCAACAAATTAGGACATATCGCAATAACATGCCCAACAAAACATAAAAAATGGATAATAAAAGGTAAAATTAATGATACTAACCCATCAGGACCCAAAAGAACTTGGGTACCTAAAACTTAATGTTTAAATTTCAGGGAAACTCAAAAGCATCCAAATGGTACTTGGATAGTGGATGCTCAAGACACATGTCAGGAAACCAGAAGTTCTTTGTCAATCTCCAAGCTGAAGAGGGAACAGTTACTTATGGAGATAATGGAAAAGGCACAGTGATAGGAAGTGGGTCCGTGAACATCAAAGGAAAATCAGTTATTGAAGATGTAATGCTAGTCAAAGGATTAAAGCACAATCTCATCAGCATCAGCCAGTTGTGTGACAAAGGCCATCAGATTCAGTTCCAAGAATCAAAGTGTGGTATATTAAAGGATGGAGCAGTCATATTTGAAGCATATAGAGAAAGAAATTTGTATGTTCTCTATCTCGAGGAACTCAAGGATCAAGATGTCTGTTTGGCAGCCAGCAAAGATCAATCAACAGAGCTGTGGCACAGAAGACTGGGCCACTGCAGCTTGGATGGATTGAACAAGCTCAGAAAGAGAAATCTAGTGGAAGGATTGCCAAAGGTCAACTCAAAAATGGATAGCATCTGCAGACCTTGTGCAAGAGGAAAGCACACCAAGAGCTCTTTCAAATCAAAGACAGTAGTGACCACCTCAAAGCCATTAGAATTACTTCATATGGATCTATTTGGGCCAATGAGGACTACCAGTCTCGGAGGAAAGAATTTTGGATTTGTCATAGTTGATGATTACTCAAGATTTACTTGGGTATCCTTTCTAGAGCACAAAGATGACACCTTTGATAATTTTGTCAGCTTCAGCAAGAAAGTTCAGAAAGATCAGAAGTTCACCATTATATCTATCCGATCAGATCATGGTGGTGAGTTTCAGAATGAAAAGTTTGCAAAGTTCTGTAATGATCAAGGAATTGAGCACAACTTCTCAGCACCAAGGACACCTCAACAGAATGGAATTGCTGAGAGGAAAAATAGAACTCTTTTGGATATGGCAAGAACCATGTTATCAGAATATGACTTGCCAAGATATTTTTGGGCCGAAGCCATCAACACTGCAAGCTATATCATTAATAGGGTAATGATCAGGCCAATTCTGAAGAAGACTGCTTATGAACTCTACAAGGGAAAGAAACCAAAGATCAGTCACTTCAAAATATTTGGATGTCCTTGTTTCATCCACAACAATGGAAAAAGGGACATTGGTAAGTTAGATGCCAAATCAGATGAAGGCATCTTTATGGGGTACACTTCTAAACCCAAAGGTTATAGAGTTTTCAATAAACGCTCATTATTAATTGAACAATCTGTGCATGTTATTTTTGATGAATCTAACCCCTCCTTGAAAAAGGAAGAAATTAGTGACATTGATGATGCAGATGACTTGTCCGAAAAATTAAAGAATACCTCAATTGAGGACAAGGAAGATCCACCTCTGGAAGAACTGCAGCAGACTGAAATTCAACATGAAAACCTTCCAAAAGAATGGAGACATAAGAAAGATCACCCTCCTGAGAATATTATTGGTGATCCATCCGTAGGGGTAAGAACAAGAGGTAATGTAATCCCTTGTGATTATTTAGCCTTTGTTTCTCAAATAGAGCCTAAGACAGTCAATGAAGCTTTAACTGATGAATCATGGATAATAGCCATGCAAGATGAACTAAATCAGTTCAAGAGAAACCAAGTATGGTCACTTGTTCCTAGACCATCCAATCATTCAGTTATTGGCACCAAGTGGGTGTTCAGAAATAAACTGGATGAGTCTGGAGTAATCTTAAGGAACAAGGCCAGACTGGTAGCTCAAGGCTATTCCCAAGAGGAAGGCATAGATTTCGATGAAACCTATGCACCTGTGGCTAGACTTGAGGCTATTAGGATTTTACTTGCTTATGCATCTGCATTAGATTTAAAATTGTTTCAAATGGATGTCAAATCAGCCTTTTTAAATGGATTTATCAAAGAGGAAGTGTATGTTGAACAACCTCCAGGTTTTGATGACACCGAATTTCCAAATCATGTATTTAAACTCCATAAGGCTCTATATGGTTTAAAGCAAGCACCTAGAGCCTGGTATGAGAGGCTCAGTACTTTCTTATTAGATCATGGTTTCACTAGAGGTCAAGTAGATAGTACATTATTTATAAAATCTAAAGTCAAACATATACTTCTTGTGCAAATATATGTAGATGATATTATTTTTGGATCTACTGATGAATCTCTTTGCAAGTACTTTGAAAAGCTTATGCAGGGAGAATTTGAAATGAGTATGATGGGAGAGCTAAACTACTTCCTTGGATTACAAATCAAGCAAGGGAAGGAAGGCACCCACATCTGTCAAGCCAAGTACACCAAAGAGCTATTAAAGAAATTTGGTTTTGAAGGTGCGAAGCCACTGTCAACGCCAATGAGCACATCAACCAGAATGGACAGTGATCAAAATGGTAAAAAGGTAGATCAAAAGAACTATAGAGGCATGATAGGGTCATTACTTTACTTAACAGCAAGTAGACCAGACATTTTATTTAGTGTATGCATGTGTGCTAGATATCAAGCAGACCCTAGAGAGTCTCATTTAATTTCTGTGAAAAGAATATTTAGGTATTTAGCTAGAACTCATGATTTAGGTCTTTGGTATCCAAAATCTTGTGAAATAAAATTAGTAGGATATTCTGATGCTGATTATGCTGGATGCAAAGTAGATAGGAAGAGCACCAGTGGTTGTTGTCAGTTTCTTGCAGGATGTCTGATATCTTGGTCCTCCAAGAAACAAAATTCAGTAGCTCTATCAACAGCTGAGGCAGAATATGTTGCTGCTGGAAGTTGCTGTACACAACTCCTATGGATAAAGCAACAACTTGAGGATTTCGGCATTCATATCAAGTCAATTCCACTACTGTGTGATAATACAAGTGCCATCAACCTCACCAAGAATCCAGTGCAACACTCAAGGACTAAACATATTGAGGTTAGATATCACTTCATTCGAGATCATGTAGCTAGTGGTAACTTAGAAATTTCTTTTATAGATACAAATGGTCAACTAGCAGATATCTTCACAAAAGCCCTACCTGAAGAGAGATTTACATCTCTTAGAAGGGAATTAGGGATGTGCAATTTGTGAAAAGATTTCTGTATTTAAATTGGCATATAAATTTTTCAGATTAAATGAAATTTTCTCTCTTTCCCTGACTTTAAGCAAAACTCAGCTTATTTACTCTTCTTGACCGCTGTTGTGTTAAAAGCAGTTTGACTCGTCAAACCCTTTTGTCGCCTTCTGCCGTTACCGCCTTTTGGCGCTTCCTGTTTTCGATAAAGTAATTTTAATTAGTCAAATCGTTCTGGGAACGACTCATCTTCCACCTTTACCCTTTCTCTTTTATCTGTTCGCCCAAAGCCGATGCCCTAACGATTCCGGCATCGACTCTCTGCAAGATTTGAAGCTTTCTCTTCTTCCCGCGAAGAATCCCTCGAGGGCTTCCATCTCTTCCATCATCTCCCTTCTCCAGAACCGTTTTCTTCTCTCTACCCATGGCCGCTCCGATGATCTCCGGAAGTGTAGGGGGCTACAGTGCTGAGTACCTGTCCGCAGAGCAGCAGGAAAGATTCACCTTCGTGAAGACGAAGATTTGCGGAAACAAGGCAGTGGATGTTCAGAATCTAGAGAAGAATGGCATGAGCAGTTTAGTAGAAGCTTTGAGAAGGATGCAGTGGATGGATGTTGCCACTTTCTCCGAGGTAAGTTATCCCGACCTGGTGAAAGCCTTTTTCGTTTGTCTGAAGTCAGAGGCGGATGGGTCCCTTGTCTCCTCTGTTAAGGGTATCCAAATTAAGGTAGACCATGAACTCCTGCACACGTTGTTTGGAGTGAAGACATCTGGACATAGTGGGGTTCACACCGTGAACGATGAAGCAAAGGGTCTTGGCATTATAGGTCCAGGTTTCAGGCTGAAAGACGGAAAATTAGATATCAATCAAATGTCTGCATTCAACCGTCTACTCCATTTCATTATCTGCCAAATTGTGGTTCCCCGGAGTGCTACTTTCTCATCTTGCACTAGGGCAGATTCGGATATGATGTTCTGGGTAATCCAGAATAAGGAGATTAACTTGGCCGCAGTCATGTTGGAGAGAATGAAGTTTGCTAGTGCTCAAATCTGGGATACAAAGAGCAAAATGAATGTATCCTTGCCCTACGCTCATCTCCTAACCAAGATTTTCAAGCATTTTGGAGTTGATTTATCTGGAGCTGTTGTGGAAAAGATGGGCCAGTCTATAAGGTCCAGGAACCTTAAGAAAAGTGGTTTTTCAGTGCAGAATGGGATATGGACCAAGACCTCTGTGGCAGAGGGAGAGGCCATCATCGGAGTTGTCCCAGAGATTCAAGAAGAAGCAGCAGATCCTCCAGCAGTTTTAGAGGTAAGATCAGCAGCAGTAGAGTCAGCAGCAGCAGCACCCTCAGTGGAACTCCAAGCAGAGATTTCAGGATCACCTATTATAGAAGTTGAATCTCATCCTCCAGAAGTTCAAATGGAAGAAGCTGTAGCAGGTGTGGCAGATCCTTTGCCCACCTCAATAGTTGCCTCTATTTTAAGAGATGTTTTGGACTCTCTTCCCTCCACCTCAGTTACTTCAGAAACAGGTGGACTTGATGAAGAAGAAGCTATGGCACCAGGCCATACAGAAAATTTGACTGAATCAGTTGTCAGTGTTGAGGTGCAAGCAGCTACTCAACAAGAAGTGATTTTGGAAGATGTTCCCAGCCAAGGGGAACAACATGCTAGTGAATCAAAATTGTCAGAATCCGTGGCAGAAGGCCACTCTGAGAAAATTGTTTTGGAGGAAGCTCCTGCCCAGGGGGAGCTAGAAAATGTTGATCTCCATGCTCCTATTCAGGGGGAGCAAACTGGCAATGAGGAACCATTGATAGAAAATGCTCCTGAGACAGATGCACCATCTCAGAAAAATCCTCCTCCTGCCAGCGCTCCTGTAAGTGAAGAACCAAGTGCAAGCCATGTACATATTGAGGAGCTTGTCACTCAGCAGAGCAAACAAAAGAGAGTGGTTCACAGAAGGTCAAGAAAGAGCCACAGAAAAGTAAATCTGAAGCCAGTTATGGAATTGTTGAAGGCTCAAGGAGATATTTTATCATCAGTTCAGACCAGTGTGCAAGGCATTCTGACCAGTCAAGCTTCAACCACCTCTGAGCTATCTTCAGTCCGAAATGCTATGAAGTGGTTCAACAAGGAAATGTCTGATATGAAGTCCATGCTTGCTACTCTTTCAAGGTCAAGTGGTTTTTCTCCTGCAGCTACTCAGAGCAGATCAGCAGCTGTTCCTCGGCCACCAGGGCCTCCAGCTCAAGAGTCTCGGCCAGCAGGGCCTTCAGCTCAAGCATCAGGGCCACCAGGGCCATCAGTGCCAGCATCAGGGCCATCTGGGCCGTCTGCAGTTGTCAGAGAGGGTCATGCAAAAGGGAAAGAGCCCATTGAAGCTACCAAGGCCCCTGACACTTCTACTCTTGCAACTCCAACCCTCTCCTCACCTTCATCTCCTTCTACAGCCCCTCCAGCACCACCAACTCTCAAACACCCTATGCCTCGCACCCAACCTTCTTCCTCTCTCATTTCATCTCAACCTTCTTTCTCTCCCACTCCTTCTCACACCTCAGCTCCATCATCATTCTCACCTTCTTCACCTCTCACTCACACCACTCCAGTTCCCGTCTACATCCTTCAATCCCAAACACCTCTTCTATCCTCCTACTCCTCCTTCCTCTGTCACCTTCATTCAGGAAAAACCTCAACTTCTTGGTGTCTTTGACACTAATATTCCGGATGATTTTGAAAGAAATACCCTCCTCACCATTCTCTCCACTGCCACTCATATCCACAGGACTGATCCTCCCAGTCCTGCCAAGAAAAAGAGGAAACATTCATCCTCTGTCAGCATCCCCTCCTCACCATTATTTCCTCCTCTTTGGTACTCTCTTACCCTCGAACCTCAGAGAAGACCTATCTATAGGGAATACCTTCAAAAATGCATCCTCTCCACCGTCTATGGTATTCCTTTCCTCAACCTCTCTGAGCATTTAAACACTGTTCTTCCTTTTATCCAGCTGTCCCACCCTCAAAAATCCAAAATCTTTGAGGGCACTGAGTTCAAGACTGAAGATCAGTGGGCCAATGTCAAGGGCAACAAAGCTCAGTACACCAAATACTTGACTGCCAGGGCAGAATCCCTTACCCATAGAGCTCACCCACTCACGCTTTCTGAGTGGTTTACTCTTCAGCATAAAAACTCTTGGGGACCTTTCATTTTGAAAGAGATCAGAATTGCCAAGAACTTCCAGCTGTACAGTGATTTCTGCTACTTGAACAAGCTGCCTGAAGTCCAGTTCTACCAGTTTCATTCAGCCATAGTGATGCTGAGATCAGAACATCCAATAAATCTTCCCCTCACAGTGGATTTTGCCGATCTCAAAGTTGACTCTCCAGTTCTTCTGCCGAAGCTACACTCCTTAGTGTTTGACTCAGATGCAGGCTCCCATGCCTTTGATATGTTTGCTAAGCAGATGGGCAGAATGTCAGCTAAGCAGGGTAGAATGCCTTCCTTTTTGCGGTTTATCTTCAGAGAATACCACTCTGGCCGCATTTCCTCTCAAGTTTTGGCTCCACTCATCTCTGAGTGTGAGAGGCTTTCTCCCACCATATGGGAAACGCTCTACAAGGAACCCCATCTTCAGTTGCAAGCCATCAACAGTTCCTTGGTCCGTCAAGCTAAGCCTATTCTATCAGCCGAAGCCTTCATGGATCTCAACTCCATAAATCCCATTCAAGAGATCTATGTTCAGTGGGCAGCCAGATATACTGCCTTCTATGCTCTGAAGCAGGATCTGCTTGATCAGAAGATTTTCTATCCAATCTCTCTGGATAGATTTCTCCATCGTGCCAGCTTTGGAAAGAGCACCTACTTCCGATTCATACTGGACAAAGATCAGTATGAAGAATTCCTGGAAGAGCAGCGGCAGCTTTACATTCAAAGGATCTCTCCAGCCATGGGTTCTTCCTTCTCAGTTGCTCCTGGTGTTTTCCGCCAGACTTTTGAAGACATGGAGATCAAGGCATGGACTGTTATTTCCCAGCATGCCTCCCTTTTGTCTCCTTTGTATTATCTTACTCCTAATTAATACAAAGCTTTCTCTCTTCTTTGTCTCATAGACTATCTTTTTGCTTATTGACAAAAAGGGGGAGAAAACTAATGCAACTCTGAAAAACATGTTGTTTTCTTTATGTTGTTTAGTATATTTTGTCATCATCAAAAAGGGGGAGATTGATGACCAAACTTTCTCCATATAAATTAATTCACTTATTTATATATTAATTTTGATGATTAACAAAACATTACTAATGAATTACTTGAGCCTTGAGGACAGGAAATAAAAGTAAAAGAAAGTTCAAGACAATCAGGTAAGACTCTCACTTCATAATTTTTCCCAAGTCATTGCATCGACTTCTTCATACTTCATATCGACTTCTATTGATAATCAGAACGATTCCTTTATAAGTTCATAACGATTTCATAAGTATTATGATCGATTTCCTTTCTGACCGAAAAGTCGTGATGTTTCAAACAAATCGATACCGTAACGATTTCTTAAAGATCTCATAACGATTCTATGACATCGCAACGATTTCTTTGGAAAGCGTAACGACTTGACCGTCGTAACGATTCTATAAGACATCGCAACGATTTCTTTTGAAAGCGTAACGACTTGTCGTCGTAACGATTTCTTCAGTACTCGTAACGATTTCTTTGAACTCACAACGACTTTCTAGCCGTAACGATTTCTTAAGTTCTCGTAACGATTTCTTTAGAATTCACAACGACTTTCTAGCCGTAACGACTTCTTTAGTTCTCGTAACGATTTCTTTAGAATTCACAACGACTTTCTAGCCGTAACGATTTCTTAAGTTCTCGTAACGATTTCTTTAGAACTCACAACGACTTTCTAGCCGTAACGACTTCTTAGTTCTCGTAACGATTTCTTTAGACCTCGTAACGATTTGCTTGTCGAAACGATTTCTTTAGAACTCAGAACGATTGCTTGGTGCAACGATCTGTTAAGTGTTTCATATCGATTTCTTCAGAAACACAACGATTTGCATCTCATAACGATTTGTTAAGAGTTTCATATCGATTTCTTCAGAAATACAACGATTTGTATTTCACAACGATTTCATAAATGCTTATAACGATTTCATTATTATAATAACGATTTGCCTATCAACTTATAACGATTTCATAAGTCATAAAGGCATCAGCTTTGTTCATATCGATTTCATTATTATATCAACACTCTTTGATATACGTTGAATAGTCAAAGTCGTATCTCGTCTGTTTGACTGCTATACATTCAATGCACTCTGAACGTATCTCTCATGCATGCAGACGATATCTTCCAGCATTGTGCTATTCTGTCTACATCTTTATTTTGACAGAAAGGAGCTTTGCTAAAACTAGCAATATCTTTTCCAAACTGTGACTAACGATCAACGACAGCCCTAGCTGTCTCCTATTTATTGTTGACATACTTGCAGATACCTGACAAGACTTATCTGTACAACGTTGGACACAAGATACAAGATATTAAAATGTTTCTCTGGCGTGTACTAAAGGATAAAAGACTGAAGATCAGAAGCTTCCTTGCAGACCAGTCTAACGTACACCAGGATGAGAGACAACGGATCTTTAACGTTCAAATTTCAAGTAGAAGCTTAAATACAAGACTCAAGACTGAGAAGAAAAAATACTTTTGAAGAATATTATTCTGAAAGAAAGCATCGCCAATCCTTCAAGTCTTCTGTGATTCAAACAAGAGCGAACACTCCATTCCAATCCATCTTAGCTCTTTAGCTCTCAGTGTTCAAGAAGAAATTCCTGTGAGAGCAGTGTAGTCTTTGGAGAGAAACCAGTGTTAAAATTCCTTCTCTCTCGAGGCTTGTTTGCTTCAGATTGTAGCTGTTTGAGCTAGTTCCTGAAGCTTGTTCTTATACTTCCTTTTATTAGTTGTGTTCCCTTCTGGGTGAAGGAAGACCTGGTGGTATCCAGGGTGGTTGTTTTCCCTTCAGGTTGAAGGAAGACCAGTTGAGGCTGGGTGTAAGGATCCGTGAGGGGGATAGTACCCTTGATAGTGAAATCCTGAGGTATTGCTCAGGGACTGGACGTAGGTCTCCTGTGGAGAGGAGTTCCGAACCAGGATAAAAATCCTTGTGTCTTGTGGTTGTGTTTTGTGTGTTTGCTGTCTCATTTCCTCTAACTCTAACCTTGTTTAAGTTGTTGTGTAATCCTTTTAGTGAACAGGTATTAATCAAAGATCAATTTTTAATAACCCATTCACCCCCCCTCTGGGCTAGCTAGCTGGGCAACAATACCTCGAGAAGAAATACCTAGTTAGCTTATGTAGTGAAGAAAAAGGGCAGTCAATGAGAAAGAATTTCTGCCTTTTTGGTATGTCATGAAGTGGCTGAAGAGTTTCTGAAGATAAAGGTGTTTCTAGAAATTCATGAAATGTCTAGATATAAATTTAAGGATTGGCTCCCAATCTTGCGAAGAATTAGGAAATAGTAGAAGCTACCCTATTAGCTATCATCAATAAAATTCTGAGTTTAACAGAGGAAGAATTCTTGAGAGCCTACCCACAAGTAAACAACCAAGTATAAAGAAGCAAAACAAATGCAAACTAGTGCGTCTCAGTTTAAAGAGCCCCCTAATCTTAGATTTATGATCTATTGAAAAGATCTTGAACAAATGTCAAGAGGCCTTTACCAGAATAAAAACATTTAATGAAAAAAAATTCAAATTGGATTTTCCAGAAGTTTTTTTTTTTTGGTAAATAATGACCTTATATTTAAAAGGAGAGAATATACAAAACCCATGACTAAAGAAGTGCATGGGTATAGGATTCCTAATGTAGGACAGGAGAGTGTACCCCACCTCAGAGAGGTGGAATATTCTCACTCCACCGTACATAAACATTAGAAATACACTAAAAGACACCTCATGGCCACACAAGATTTGTGGACTATGAGTGAACAAGCCTGAACAAATCTAGCAAATTGGAAAATAAAGAACACTAAATTTTGATGTTGAAACGAGCAAATGAGTCCTTCTCTATAGATGATTTTGGCTCAAACTTGGAGCTCTCCATGCAAATTTGGATGTCTTGAAGAATGGGGATAAGGACTTGAACTTTGGATCTGCTCTTATTGTCAAAACTTCTCAAGCATCTTTCACGCCATATCCACCACACCGTGGTCTTCAAAGCAAGCTGAGCAAGAGAGCGAACAACATTGTTTAAAGGTAAGTTATGCATAAGCTTTTCTTTCTCCTTATCTAACCCATTTTTAGGTGGTCTTCCAATATTAAATCTGGAGAGAATTTCCATCCAAATCCAATTGCTATAATCACAAGAGAAGAAAAGATGGCTGTTATTTTTCTCTTGAGATCTGCAAAGAACACATTGATTAGCTAGCTTGAAACCTCTCCCTTGAAAGTGGTCTTGCGTTAGGAGCCTTTGTAAACTTGCTTGCCATAAACATATATTGAATTTTTGTGCACCCGGTTTTCCCCATATCCATTGGAAGTCGTTGATTGGATCATTTTTACATCTGATTTCATTCCAAGCAGACTTGATAGTGAATCTGCCCTTGTTGTGATTCCATGAAATGCAATCTTGCGAAAACTGATTTATCCTTATGTTTTTTATTATGGGCCAAAGAGTTAACATTTGGAGAGAAGTGGCAATTGGCAAACTCCAAGTTCCATTAATAACAAATTGGTCAATATGGATATTCTTAGGAGCACCCAAATCTTGGCGAATTCTATCCCCATACATCTGAAGAATACTTTTACCCTCAATCCAAGGGTCATACCAAAAGTGAATGGACTTACCATCAGCAATGTGAAAGGTGATTTGCTTCTTCATCCAATCACGCTCCTGGAGGACTGCTTTCCAAGCACTAGAGTAAGTCGATTTGCACTTGATTAACCAGATGTTATCTTTTGAGAGATATTTACTATATATCCAATCAACCCAAATGGTTGGTTTCTTCTGTAAAACCTCCCAGAGGAGTTTAACCATAGCATCTCTATTCCATTCAGATAAGTTTTTTAATCCAACACCTCCTTCAGATTTCGATTTACAGATATGCTCCCACTTAACCATATGAATAGCTTTTTTATCTGTACATCCTTCCCAAAAGAAGTTCCTACAGATATTCTCAACCTGGTGGATCAGACCTTTAGGGAGACTAAAAGCCAGAGACCAATAAATAGAGTATGAGTGCAGCACACATTGAATCAGTTGAAGTCTTCCGGCTTTAGATAAGAGGCGATTCTTCCAAGAGTTCAGTCTTCTAGTGATTTTTTCCAAAAGAGGTAGACAATGGATTTTTTTGATCGAAGAAGAAATGAGAGGCAATCCAAGATAAGTAACCGGTAAGGAGCCTTCACCAACTTGCAAAATATTGAGAAACAAGTCCTTGTTGCTAACTTTTCCTCCAATAAATAGTTTACTCTTGTTATGATTAAGCTTCAGCCCTGAGCAATCAGAAAAAGCCTGCAATACATTCTTTATCCTCTTGGCCGAATTCTCATCATCTTTAAAAAATATCACTAGATCATCAGCAAAAACTATATGAGATATCTTTGTCTGATTAGCCGAAGGAACTTTAATATGATCATGAATCATTTCCTTTTGCATAAGATTAGTAAATCCCTCCATAGCAATAGTGAACAAATAAGGAGAAAGAGGATCACCTTGTCTAACCCCATTGCTAGCATTGAAGAACCCAGCCGGGGAGCCATTGAACAATATAGAGAATGTGGGATTATCTATGCAGGCCTTGATCCAGTTAATAAACTTGTCGGGGAAACCCATTTTGCCCATCATAAAATAGATGAAGTTTCTATTCAGAGAGTCAAAAGCTTTTTTAAGATCTGCCTTGAAACAGAGAAGATTACCTTTACTCTTGGAGTGTAAGTCACGAACAATATCATTAGCCAACAGAATATTGTCTTGGATGGATCGGCCCTTAATAAAAGCTGCTTGATTATAGCTTATTAGCTTAGGAATAACAACCTGTAAACGATTGGCCAAAATCTTGGAAATGATTTTATAAATAAAGTTGCACAAAGAAATCGGTCTTTATTGATCCAGAGAATCAGCTCCATTAGATTTCAGAATAAGAGCTATGAATGTGCAATTTATTTGGTTGAGAAGTCTACTAGTTCTGAAAAAAGTACTTCACTGCTTCTATCACCTGAACTCCAACAATATCCCACGTGCATTGGTAGAATTCAGCAGGGAAGCAGTCAGGGACCCGGGCTCTTACCTTTAGGGGAATTGAATACAACATTTTTAATCTCTTCCTCTGTAACCACCTGGCAAAGCTTAGGAAGATCCTCATCATCCAAAGTGCTATGAGAGTTAATATCCCCAAAGTCATGATGAATAGGAGGCTGGTTCAGTAAAGAGTGAAAGAAATTCACAGAGTGCTCCTTCACCTTGTCAATGTCATCAATTAATATGCCATTTGGATCCATGCAAGTCCTGATTGTGTTGATTGACTTGCGAGCTTTAAAAGATGCATGAAAGAACTTCGAATTGGAATCACCAAGAGAAAGCCACTGTTGACGGGATTTTTGTTTGTAGAAGGATTCCTCAGAAGCGAGATCCTTAAGATAATCAAGTCTTGTTTTGTTCTCCTCAGCTATAAGATGAGTGTCCAAGGGATTAAGCTGAAGCTGATTTTGGACATTTGTAAGCTTATCTCTGATTTTCCTCAACTTCTCATGCACATTACTATACTCATCCTTATTCCAGATTTTCAACGCCTTTTTCACCTCCTTCAACTTCTAACATAAAACATAAGTAGGCGATCCATGAATATGAGTTGACCACGCCTCACGAACCACTTGAAGGAAATTAGGGTGATCCTTCCAAATATTAAAGTATTTAAAAGGCTTTTTCCCAAGAGAAATGACATTTGTAGAGTGAGCAATCAACATGGAATGGTCAGAGAAATAAGAAGCGTTGTAGTCCACAAAAGATTCTGGAAAAATAGATAGCCACTGATCATTAATCAAGTAACGGTCAAGCTTAGCAGCAATCCTTCTATCCCCCAAGGAACAATTCGACCAAGAGAAGGTATTTCCAATAGATTTCATATCAAGGAGACCAGCAAGATTAATCATAGAGTTGAAAGAATGCAGGATGTGTTGAGGAACTGGCTTCCCTCCAGCCTTTTCAGAAGCATGGCGAATGTAATTAAAATCGCCCATAATAATCCACAGATTATTCCCAACAGAGCCCGAATGTTGGATTACATTATTCCAGAGAACATCCCTTTCATGCTGGAGATTGGAAGCATAGACCGCAGAAAGATAGAACTTAACACCCGAGTTCATGTGAGTACAAATCATATGGATAACCTGAGGAGTAATGTGCATGCTTGCAAGAGAATATTTAGTATTGTCCCAAAGAATTCAAATTCTACCATTGAGCAATTGCTATTATGGATCAAACTCGAATCAGGCCACAAATTAGCCTTACAAATGTCCACATTTCCTCTTTGATTTTGTTTCTATGAGAATAGCAATATCACATTTTTGAGAATAAATAATTCTTCTAAGCTCCCCACGCTTAGAATTCTTATTGATGCCTCTCACATTCTAGCTTATGATCTTCATAAAAAAGAATTAGAATTAGAGCCGAATCTGAAGATCCTTTGTCTTATTTTAGTCGTGTGAGATGGCAACCCATGGCCCATTTTCCTCTCCTTTCCATTTCATCCACCACTGTTAGAGTGGTAAATTTTTTACTAGTCGCACCCATGCTATCAGGAGAAAGCACCGAAGATTCCTTACCTTTTCCTTCACCTACCAAAGATATAGAGAGCATATCATTGGTATTTTTACCATTGATGAGAGATGGTATAGAGATGATGTCGTTAGATTCGCCAGTATGGTTGCATGGGGTTAGGATGCTTGGATTCGGTGTAGTTACCTCCTTCTCCTTGGGAATACTTTCCTTCTCGCCATTTGGCATAGGCAACATGCAAATTTCCTTCGATATCAATCCCCTAGAATCTTTAGACTTGGCCGGTGACCCATTGTTAACTTTTAAAAAATCTATCCCTTTTTGCATTGTGACCTGTCCATTATTCCTTGCGCCGTATCTTCCTTCTCCACTATAGTCATATCATTGCTGTCTATATCATTTTCTAAATTAGCAAGAATAGAAAACTGATTCTTGTCAATATTCTGGTTGTTTGGTATGCTGTGTTTGATGAACGTGCTGGTCGCTCCATCTTTCCTTCTGTAAACTTGCTGAGTAACACTGGTTACCTGTTGGCTGGACTTTTGACATTGACCCTGGAAATGACCGAAGGTACCACATGTTGCACACCTTCTTGGCTTCCATGAGTAAGAAATATGTAGTGAATGCAAAGAACCATCTAACTCCTTGTAAGTAATCGATGAAGGTAGCTCAACTTCTGAGGATACCATGACACAAGCTCTGGCGTAAGATAACCTTTTCCGTTCAGCAGTTAGCCTATCCATGAAAAGAGGTTCACCCACTGTGCTGCACAGTTTAGATATGAATTTCTTCGACCACAAATGAATCGGTAAACTATGAATGGTAACCTACATAGGAATATTCTTTAGACTTTCTAGTTCCATACGAACATCTTTTGCCCATCTTCTTAATATCATAGGATGCCCTCGGATAGACCAGAAGGCCTCCAAGATACGGGTAACATCTTCCTCACTATCAAGCTTGCACAGAAAAATCCATTTTCCAAAAGATGCAAATCGAAACCAACAGCTCCCCACCTATTCTTGATAAATGAAGACAGAGGCATAAAGGATGTTTTTAAATCAACAACATACCCTACTATCGTCCGGTCCCATGCACCATTATGCTCCTCCAGATCTTCAACATCACAAACCGCGATCATCTTATCTTCAATACTGGCAGGTGCGATGAAAGAAAGCGCATGTGAAGAATCACTTGAGGTTGGGGCTGAGAATAGGCTGGCCCAAGTCTTCGGTGCAGTAGAAACTGCAACAGGCCCCGTGAGCGGGACCTGTGTGACGACCTAGAAGTTGATCGTCCCCTCCTAACATTCGGAAGCATGTCGCCATTATCCAACATATGGGGCAATGGTTCATGCTACTAAGCGGGCAACGAAAGATAACACCATCGATGATAGTTGGGTTGCCCTCAAATCTTTACCCCAATCTGATAGGGGCAATAGCATTAAGATTTGATTTTTCCATAGTAGCTTTCAACATACACATTAAACTGGCAGTTAGACATAAGAGGAAGCATAAGACACATTTGTCTTTTCACAAATGTGTCTTGATCCAATCTGCAAAATCAGCTCAACTACTTAGACAATTTCAAGATTGCTATGTACAGTTTGAGAGATTGACGGTGAAATATCTTACAGAATTCCTCGACCATGCTTTCTCTCTCTCTAGGTTTCTAGAGAGAGAACCTCTAGGGTTTGGCACCGTCGTGTGGGAGTTCCTGGGCTAACCCCCGCCTTCGGTGGTTGGGGGCCCGCCTCTGCCTGCCGGAGCTTCTCTCCGGTAGGCTCTCCTGCTGTGGCGGTCGGTGTCATGGCCCTTGGATTGGGAGGCTCTCATGGAGACCATCCTCTACCTCCTCCGGGGAAGGGGAAGGACTCCAACGGAGTGTTGCCTGTGGTCATCGCGAGTGATCCTGCTCCTGGGCGTGGATCCTCACAAGGTGACTCTTCCATTCTCGTGGTCCCTCCCGGAGTCGCTAAAGAGGTAGGTCTCGCTCCAAGGCTCGACCTCCCTCTGTCTCCACTTCAAAGTTAGCCTGGAACGAGCTGTTCGCGAGACCTTCCTCGGTTCCTTCTTCAGGACTTCGACTATCATACATAGCTCCTTCTGTGCTTGGAGATCGCCCGGTTGCTTGCTTCCAAGATGCAGACTCCCAAGAGTTGATGCATTCTTGGTGATTCATTGTTGTGGGCTACATAGTTGGATTATCACCGGTTTACACTCCTCTAAAGTCTTTATAGATAAGCAATGGAAGCCAAAAGGGAGTTATGATCTGCATTTGCGATCTGGAGGTTTCTTTGTGTGCAGTTTCTCCCTTGAGGAAGATATGCAGACAGTTCTTGAAGGTTTTTGGCATATAAGAGGTCATCCATTCATCGTGTAGAAATGGAACTGGGATACAAAAATGGAGAAGGCGATGTTATCTTCCATTCCTTTGTGGATAACCTTTCCAAACCTACCTCTCTATCTTTGGTCACATAAATCTCTTAGCAAACTGGCTAGTGTCCTGGGCAATCCTCTTTTCATGGACAAACTCACAGCCTCAAGGAGCCGCCTGTCCTTTGCTCGGGTATGTGTTCTCATAACCTCTAAGTTTTATTTCCTCAATCTATCACTGTTTTCCATGAGTCCAGATCCATTGAAGAAGTGGCCGTGGAGTACGAATGGCGTCCAAAACCATGCTCCGTATGTTCCTCGTATGGTCACCAAGATGGCACTTGTACATTGAAGAAGGCCTCTCAAGAACAACCTAAGAGCTCAAGTTTGCAATGGAAACCTAAGTAGGTTGAGGTTTCAGGCAACTCGCAAGCTAGCCGAGTCAACTCTGCAAACCCTAATTCTTCCAAAGGGATGATACCTGGAGAGTCAAATGCAAGTACGTCCATTTCTTTCCTTCCTATTCCTGGTGCTAAAGATCTGGGTGATTCTTGCAAGCTCCCCGCCACAATTAGCGTAAAGCCGATTTCGTCCACGGTGGCTAATGATACTTCTGAAAGTTCTGGTGGTTCTCGGCGTATTCAGCATTGCATGCAGAGTTATGTCTTTGACTCGAGTTCCCTGGTTCAAGCTGGTGGCAGTTCTACAAGCATAAATCCAGTATCCTCCTCAAGCAATGCGGCAAAGGCTGGAGATTCAAATCTTTGTAATGCTATAATTCCTGTTACTATTCCTGGTACGATTCATGCAACACGTGCCCAAGATCTCCCTTGCAACCTTTCAACATCTGTGAGTATAAATCCGACGTTGCCCACAGTGACTCACGAGGGACATGCAATGCACTTACCGGGTTTACATCAAAGCAATATTCCCTTACCTGATAATACTATGGCTATGGATGGTCTTGCAAAAGTCATACCAGAAGATTCTGTCACTTCTTTGCCTACGAATTCCATACACTCTTTCCCTTCTTTGAAGATATGCCAGAAGACATGCAGCGTGGGACTACGGTGACTGCTAGCTCTCATGTGGGCAGTGTAAACCCGGAACCCTTACATCCAAATCACAGCATTATCTACAAATCTGATCATAATGAGAAGGTGGGATTCTCTTCGGTGGTGAGTGAGGCAAGTACAATAATACCGGTTATGCATGGAGACCGTGCAGGAGCAAATAAACCTAAAAATACATCTACTGATCTGGTTACCTACATGGACTCAGGATCTACGGTGACTGCCAGTATTATTGCTGATCGTGTAAATCCGGAATCCTGCATGGGAATCAATGATGGGAAGGTGAGATCTGCTTCCATGGCTAATGAGGATACCAGTATGATACCAGCTTTAACAGGAGATCGGGAAAATAAAGCAAATACTACAGCGATCAGACAGACATCTACTTCAGATTCTCCTTTATATTTGGATAAGCATTTTGATACTTCAAAGTTGAAGGACGTGGATCGAGTTGGGAAGGTAGGTCGTTCGAAGGTTCGACCAAAGTTTGCATCCAACCAATAATATCCATGCATATTATATCCTGGAATGTTCGGGGGATGAATAATAAAAATAAAAAGTTGGCGATTAACAAGGAGCTCTCTCATTATAATTGGGATATGGCTATTCTTTGTGAAACTAAGATTAGAGATTCAAACTTTCAGCAGGTCAAAAATTTCCTTGGTTCTCATGTAAACATTCTACATAATTATACTAGTTCCTCCAAAGGTAGAGTATGGATTATCTGGAAGCCGGATCTTGTTACTTTAATTCCTCTTCAAGAGAGCTCTCAGTATATTCATGTCAATTATACTACTAGGAACTCTAATGATTCTTTTATTCTCACTGCTATCTATGGTTCTAACCTGGTTGGTGAGAGAAGAAAGCTTTGGGGTGATCTGCTTCAACTATCTCATTCTATTACCCAACCTTGGATCATTCTAGGTGACTTAAACACTGTTCGTTACTTTGATGAGAAAAAAGGAGGTCGCACTATTTTACCTAATCATCTGTCTAACTTCCAGGAGTTTATACACAATGCTCAGCTTCTTGATATGCCTCATATTGAGAGCTCATTCTCCTGGTGCAATAAAAAAGGAGGAAACCAGCGTATCTCTGCTAGACTGGACCGGGTCATGGTCAATTCCCAGTGGACCAATATTTTTGAAGATGCTATTCTTTCTTATGAAAACAAAACTGTTTCGGATCACTCTCTGCTTATTGTGAAAACTAAAGATGTTAGAAGTTCTTCTAAACCGAGACCCTTCAGATTTTTCAACATGTGGACTACTCACCCAACCTACCAGGACGTTGTTCGTGGAGCTTGGAATAAACATGTGCATGGCGCTCTCCTATACCAAGTTTGCCAAAAACTTAAGTCTGTGAAAAATGCTCTTCGAGACTGGAATAAGCAGGTTTTTGGAAATGTCCAATCTAATACTTCGGTAGCTCGAGATGATCTTATACACTACCAACAACTTCTTGATAGAGACCCTGATAACATGGATTTAAAAGATAAAGAGGATCTCTACCCCATGGTGTACCTTCAAGCTGTTGAGAGAGAGGAAATGTTTGCTAAGAAAAAATCCAAGCAGCAATGGCTTTCTCTTGGGGACTCAAATACAAAGTTCTTTTATACTGCAATCAAGGCCCGTAGAGTTCATAATCTGATCAAGAGTTGTAAGACCAGTGATGGCACTGTTCTTTATGGTGACCAGGACATTAGGACTCATGTAGTTTTATATTATAAATCCCTCTTAAATAAAACTCATGAAGCAAGACAACCAAATTTTGATGTCCGCGCTACTCTTTCTGAGACTGAGATCTCTACCCTAATGCGCCCCTTCAGTAAAGAGGAAATTCGCCAAGTAGTTTTCAGCTGTCCTACAGGGAAAAGTCCTGGTTCTTTACAATGGAATTTTTCACTAGCTTGTGGGATATTGTTGGTGATCTTGTTTCTAGGGCAATCCTTTCCTTCTTCCATGAAGGTTACTGGGAGAAACAGATCAATTCAACTTTTATTGCTCTTATTCCTAAGAAGCCTAATGCAGACTCTCTTGATGAATTTCGCCCTATCTCTCTTTGCAACTTCATCTACAAGGTGATCACCAAATTGATGGCTAATAGGATGCAGCTGGTTCTTCCCTCTATTATCAGTTCACACCAGACAGCTTTCATTCGTGGCAGGAGTATTCAAAGCAATATTCTTCTTGCTAATGATTTAGCAAAAGATCTTCACTCAAAAAGTAAAGGAACTCGTCTTTGTTTAAAGGCCGACTTGTGCAAAGCTTTTGATTCAGTCTCTTGGGAATTCATGTACTACATGTTGACAAAGATGAAATTTCCTCCATCTTGGATCAGTTGGATCCGTACTTGCTTGGAGTCCGCAAGGTTTTCGGTTCTGGTTAATGGTAGCCCGGAAGGTTTTTTCAAAAGCTCCAATGGTATTCGTCAAGGAGATCCCCTTTCTCCTTATCTTTCACTATTGCCATGGAAGGATTTACTTGTCTTATTGAAGCTGTTGTCCAAGAAAAATCTATTAAAGTTCCATCAGTGGATAGTGTACCCATCTCTCACTTCATTTTTGCAGATGACCTATTATATTTGTTAGACCCCGAATTTTTATTCTCTTTTATATATATATATGTATATGAATGGTGTGTTGAGAGTTATCGCTTGTTGTGTGCATAGCATGCGTAGTTCATTGTGCCTACTATAAGTTTTATACTTCTCTTGAGCATGAGCATATATATATATATATATATATATATATATATATATATATATATATATAATATATATATATATACGTGTATTCGAGTAGAAGTGAGCAATTAGCTAAATTAAGAAGTAATATGAATGTTCTCTTTTCGTTTCCAAGAATCTTAGACTTAGAATGATTGAGTAATATTATTTATGTATTTTCTAAATATTGAAGAATATCCTATACTACCTATTTCATGGAATTTGTATGAGAGTATATGAAGTACATATGTGTATGTACGTATGTATGTTATCTTATGCGTGTGACAATTGTATACCTAACTCTACATGCGTAACACCTTGGTGTACTTATGTATGCATGTGTATGTTTAGTTGTAAACATGGTTCATTCCATGGTTTAGTTAATGCGTACATTGTACATCGTACATAAAGAGTTCAAGCATGGCAGGTGTATTTAGTAGTTTATATTGGGATTCTATACTCCTCATGAAAATATGCATGTATTTTTATGATAATTAGGTGAGAATAGTCAATTGGCTAAATTATGCATATAGTGCATATTAAGGAATCCTATGCATATAGTACTTAAGCAATGTTAGGTAAAGTTGTGCAAGTTAATCTAATTACCGGTGCGCATGTTGTATCCATCTATTTCAAGCATAATGTACACAAGTATGCTACACCCGTGTGTGTATACTATATATATGTCAAATCAAGTGTGTGTATGCATAGGTAGATATCTACGTACATCTTATCTTAGGGTATTCATGTATGCTTGTGTATGCCTAGGTATAAATGTTATTGATTGCCCGGTGTAGTAATATACATATTATACCTTATACCTTGTATGCGTATGAAGATATTCATGTGCGTGTTGTTATCTTGATGTACCTATGTATGTATGTGTAGGATTAGTAGTAAATATTGGATGTTTACATGGTGTAGTGGTGTATACACTATACTACATAGGTTTCATGTGCATGTATGAGTGGATTAAGCATGGTTCTGCATGATTTCAAGTTCTAGCAGAAGAGTGTCTTGGCGTCAACATGGATGGACGCCCATGATATGTCAGCGTCCATATCGACTGACGCCAACTCTAATGTAGCCGTCCAAGGATGTGGACGTCAATATCCCTAATTTTCTGTGCGCAACAGAGCGCAGAGAACACTCATTGGGCCAGGCTTCTGATTGGGGAGATGTCTCCCCAACGGCTCTCACCTGTCCCTTCGGCCCCTCCACGAGCCCTCTTGTCCCTTAATCTATAAAACTCATCCCTCTTGCAACCTAGAGAGCTCTCTTGGCTCTTTACTAGAAGGGAAACCCTAGCTCAGGAATGTGAGGAAAACCTGAACTTGAGAGCTCAGATCAGGCATTCTGAGGCTTGGATCCGGCGATCTTCTTCGACAAGGAGGAAGTCCAAGCATAGGAGAAGACCACCCCGGCGCTGGACTGCGGCCTACAACCCCCTAGAACCCGGAGCAAAGGAGTTTTGGAGGCTTCTTGGCACTGCCCAAGGAGAGCTTCTCTGGCCATTAGATCCGTTTGGAGATTTATTCAAAGGCAAGTGAACCTAGATCGTAACCCTAAACATGTCCCCTTGGGTCTTAGTATTTTATGGGTTTTTCCTCGAGTCCTGGAACCCCACATTCACCAAATCCCTGGAGCTCGGTCTGTGCCTTGCACAGACAGGAACTTGGCGTCAATGCCTTGACGCCAAGATCTCCAGTGGGCGTCCAGCGATCTTGCCATCAAACTCTGTGAACGGCCAGACACTGCCGCCAAGTTCTTCAGTGCAGAACAGTAAACTGTTCTTCCTTAAGTAATTAATTTCCGGACTTTTGACGCATGAGGATATAGTGTAATTTTATATGTTATGTAAAATAGCTAATGTGATGTGTGTGCAAAATTCTGTGACTTTCTATAGATGGTGTAAATTATTAGTTGTTGAAATACATGTAGGAAAAAAAGGGATTATGCATGTTCACCTATTGTCTACATGATTCTTGCGGAATTAAATACCCTAGATTTTTCTATACCATGTGTATATGTATCAGTCCATGCCCTGCAATTTTGGGAATTTTTCCATGACTGTGGAATTTACTATAATTTCTGCTTTGGAAATAGAAGACATGCATAGGATTGGTGAAAATTCACCGTAAATTGTGTGTTGTGTAATAATTTCCGAAAAAATTCCTGTGATGATGAGTATGTTAGGTTCAGAGCCGTGAACTATCAAATTAGATATCCATGTTATATTCCATGCTAAATCAAATTTTGAACGACGTGAGATTTCATATTTTAATTCTTGTAAATGTAATATGATTCAGAAAAATATGAAAAATTGCATGTGTGGTTATAAATCTGAAAATTGTCTGTGGTTAAAATCTCAATTTATTTGGATAACTGTAAAGCATGTTACGAAATTTCCATGTGAAAATATGTGATAATTACATGCTATCATGAATATGATTTGATGACGTGTTTGCGAATCTGATTATGTGAACTACTGAATGTTTGATTTTTGATAACGGTAGTATCATGTTAGGGTTAACTGAGACATGTGGAAATTATGGATATAACATATAAATGATTCAACAGAATAAGTAAAATATGTGTGGAAATACGATAAAGTGAATGTAATGTGTAATAATCGGGCCAAAATGACACTGCTACCCTAGGGGCCTCGAGAGTTGTACATAGAAAAGTCCCTATGGAAAACTCTATGTGTGAAAAGTTCGTCCTAAAGGCATTAGGGAAATCCCGGAGGTGGACAAGTACCACTGGATAGGGTGGAGAGGGCTTCTCCCGGTCTGCGCAGTTACCAAGATTCACCACTGTATTGCCTAGGTGGTGGGTATGTGATTATGAGTCGTGTTATGTGTTATGCGTTGTGAAAAGAGTTATGAGAATGAGATATTTGTTAGTGTCCTCTACTGGTGGTTAGGACTATGTGTCATGGCAAATTGTTTAAGCAATGAAAAATGAATAAAGTGTGAAATATGTGAACATGGCACGTGGTAAGTGCCCATGATGCACGTGGTAAGTGCAATCGATGTGATACGTGATAAGTGAAAGTGGAAGAGTAAATGATGTGGAAATGTGTAAATTGTGTAAGTGTGAACATGTGTACATGTCAAATGTGTAAAAGTGAACAATGTGAATGAGTAAGTGTGCATTCATGTGGGATAAATGTGTTAGATTGTGAACTTATGATATATGTCATGAAAGTGTTAAATGCATATCCAAACAGCAACCTAAATGTATGCAAAACAATGTTTCACATGTGTAAGAATGAGTAGAATCCATATTAGGAACTTCCCTTTCAAACATATGAGAATCTCACGTTAATTGCTATCATGTTGTGATTGAATTGTATATATATATAGCTCTCACGTGAATGAAATGGTAGTGAGCATGTAATAGGATTTTCACGTTTGCAAAAGGTTGATTATGAATATGGAAAATGCATGAAAAATATTTGGATTCCATGCTAGTTGAAAGGCTCAATTAGTATAAAAGTTTCATACTTAAGTGCTCATGGATTGCTAAGTGGTTTCACCATGTTTTAACCTTCAAGTCATGCTACAAAATGTGAAACTATGTGCATGTGATTTTATTATGTTAAAACAGCAAGTAAATTGTATAAATAAATACAAAAAGGTCATGTGAAAAGAAAGTAGTCATCGTGCTAGCTTGTTCTCTTCTTTACGCTCAATTGTATGCTCTAGTAGTAGAGATATCTATGGATTAAAAGAATGTGTGGACGAATCATGCTACATGTTAAGTGTATATAATAAGTGCATGTGTATGACGTAATGCTCATGATTTAGAATAGAATTATGGTAGACTAAAGCATGCTCTTGTGAAGATAATATGTATTGCTAGTTAAGAGTAAGGACCATGAGTACCCTCGTGATTTGATGATAGTGTGCATCTCTTTAATGTTAATGCCATATTGTGAGTTTGACATGTTTAAGTTTAAGACTTTGGTTTGCTTGCTGAGTCTTTGGACTCACTCTTGCTTCGGCGTACAGGTTGACAAGTATCGGGTTCTAGAAGGAAGCTTGGTGAGGATCGTCATTTAGAAGACTATTTTGTGGAGCTGTTACTAGTTGTACTTTCTTTTTTTTCCTAGCACAAAAGGATTATTATATGGACAATATTTGGACAATGTAGTTCTTTTATCTTGTATTAATGTGGACATTGTCTTTCTATTTCGCTATTTAGATTGTGGAATGTGTGTTGGTGATGGGTAAGAGTTGAGTTATTTATTTTATTCCGCTGTACTCTATTGCTATCCAGGTACATATCAACCTATCGACTAGTGTTGGGTACATGTCCCACTGTGACGACGCCCTTTATACCGATGGGGATTGGTATAATCGTACCGGTATGAAGAGGGTCGTTACAATATTCTTCAAGGATGATGTGTCTTCTGCTATTTCCATTAATCGGCTGCTTGAGGATTTTTATAGTTTTACTGGTCTCCAACTTAACACCAATAAGAGCAGGATTTACTTCGTGGTCATGTGAAAAACAAGAAAGAGATCCAATCTATTTTGCAAGTGCCGCAAGGAACACTTCCTACAACCTACTTGGGTCTTCCACTTGTTACTACCTCTCTTAATAAAGCTCATTGCCAACCGATCATTGAAAAAATTAAGAGAAGAATCGAATCTTGGCGTACTTGTATGCTCTCTAGAGCTGGAAGATTGGAGCTTATAAAGTCAGTGCTTTCTTCTTATTCGATTTATTGTTCAGTTTCCTTCATCCTTCCTGCTGCTATTCTTAAGGAGATTGATACTATTTTATCCAACTTCTATTGGAATGGGCACTCCTCTCAACGCTCACCCCATATGGTGAGTTGGAAGAATATTTGTACTCCAAAATCTGAAGGCGGGCTGGGTATTCGGAGATTAAAGGACTGGAACCTTGCTTGTTCTAGTAAAAATCTTTGGGATATCCTGCATAACTCCAATTCTCTTCGGACTATCTGGGTTAGCCACAAGTATCTGAAAAAAGAATCTATTTGGAGTCTTAAGCAGAAATCCTATCATTCTAGGGCCTGGAAAGGAATCCTCAAGCAGCGTACTTGGATTCTCCAACACACCACTTATAAGGTTGGTCATGATAGTAACTTTAGTTTTTTCTATGACCCTTGGATAAATGGGAAGAGTCTATATATGCTGGCTGGGGATCGTATAAGGCAGCACCTTGGTATTAATAAGAACGCCACTTGCTCCCTATTCATAAGCAACAGTCATTGGTCTCTTCCTCCTTCTACCTCCACGGAGATGTTTGATATTTGGCCCTTGATCCTTCACATTCCTCTATACTCTACAGATGAAATTAGCTGGAAGCATGGTACATTTAGTACTAAGAATGCTTGGAACTTACTGCGTGATCAGAATCAAAAAGTTGGCTGGGATAGTTGGATTTGGAAAGGCCCTACTATTCAGAGATGCTCTCTTACTTGTTGGCAAGCTGTTCTTCATAAGCTACCAACCATTAACAATCTCAAAAAGCGTGGATTTCAATTTCCCAGCAGGTGCATCCTTTGCTATGCATCTGAAGAATGTGAGGACCACCTTTTCTTTAAGTGCCCATATACTATTTCTATTTGGGAGGAAATTTTGAAAAGAATGAGCATAAATAGACCTCCTCGTCAATCTATCTTTGAGGAAATTCATGCTTTGAGATCCAGCTTCAAAGCGGAAGGGCTGGGTACTTCTATAGCTCGCCTTCTCTTCAGAAGTACCATTTGGTGGATTTGGAAAGAAAGATGTTGTAGGACTTTTGATGACATAAAAATTTCTTATTTCCATACTGTGCTATCCATTATTAATGATGTTCGGAGTTGTGTTGAGGCAACGCAAATTGCCTGTGCTATTTCCGGTCAGTCAAAGCTTCTTTGTGAGAGATTCAACATTAGACCCAATAATACAATGTAGTCCCAACCTGTGGTGTCACATTGGATTAGTGTTCTTAGGATTGTCATCGGGCTGTGGTGACAATTCGCTTTTCCTTTATTTGGTTTAAACTAGGAGATGTCTTTCATCTCTATAGTTCTTATAATCTCTCTTCATTATTAATTTATTCATTTCCTTGGTTGACCGACCAAAAAAAGTTTGAGAGATTGACACTTGAGCAATGGGTGCACAGATACCGATATGAAGCTAAAGAATGTCAGAAAGGAAAGCTTCATCCTTCCAAATTTATGCGCAGAGATTATGGTAGCCTAAGTAGATCTCCTGAGCTGAAATGGATAGAAAAATAACATGTCTACTACAAAGCCAAGGAAGAAGCTCATTCTAAAGGACTGCATTGGAATATTACTATATATGATTTTCTGAAGAAGGCAGCTACCAGAAAATTCACTCCTCTCAAGTCAATTATGAGCAATGAAGAATATCATGAGAAGATCAGCTGGTATCATCGCCGACATATAACATCCTACAAAAAGTTTTTCTCCATAGGCTCATCCTACGATATAGATAGATCTCCATTTGAACACAACGTTCTTGACAATGAGAAGATCTGTAGGACTTCCTCCAACCTTTCTTTGATCAAATCTCACATTCTCTCTATCTTCCTCACTCTTCTTGAACAATCTATTTTATCGTCTTTGGTACATATCTGTTTGTTAAATAGAATTACTACTTTTTTCTCATTTCTGTGCATTTCTTACTCCTTCTCAAATCTCTCTCTCTCTCTCCTCTATCTCTCTCTCTCTCTCTCTCTCTCTCTCTCTATATATATATATATATATATAATATACTGATGACAAAAAGGAGGAGTGAAATATATGCCCTTGCATTCATTTTTGGGGAGTGATCAGACATTAAGGGGAGATAATAAACTTAGATCGATCATTTTTTTTATGGGTAAATTGGTTGGGGGACGGGAATTATGAGGAGAGGGCGCAGGATAGATCATATATTAAGGGGGAGCAATTAATTGCAATTAATTCTAATAGATATCTGCATACATTTTTGGGTCAGTCAACCAAAGAGAATAAATTAAATAATGATGATGCAAAATACAAAGGGATGAGTTAAGGAACTCAATCGACGAAGCGAAGGAAGAAGATGACACTACAAGCCAGTGACTATCTCCTTAGGAAAAAAAATGAAGAAGATTACAAAGCTTCAAAGAAACTACTAAGAATTGATTAAATTGATATTGAACCTTTTACATAAGACTCTAGACCGACTAGTTAAAGAATGCTTGTGAGTGAGAGCTTCAAGACAGGTCCGAACATCTTGAATGATAGAAAGTGATGTGTGAATGGCAGAAGTACATATACCATCAAATGTTTTGGTACATCTTTCCCTCCAAATCCACCAAGTGGAAGCACGAAATAGAAGACGAGCCAAAGTAGTACCAAACCGTCCTTCTTAAAACTGATCATGAGAGAGTGCATTTCCTGCAAAATGGAATCACGAGGTGTCCTTTGAATAATCAATCTATGCAGAATCTCACCTTAAACCTTATTGGAGTAAGGACACTGAAAGAAGAGATGATCCTCCGATTCATCACAATAGCAACAAAGAATACAACGGTTAGGAAATTGGAAACCTCTTTTCCTCAAATTATTAATGGTAGGCAATTTATGTAAGATTGCCTGCCAGAAAGTAAGCGAAAATCTGTGGATTGTAGGCCCTTTCTAGACCCAATCGGCCCAACCCATCTGCTGATGATGCTCTCTAATTTGATTCCACACCTCCTTCACAGAAAATTTTCCATGCTTCCAGATAATGGCATCGCTATGAAACAAAGGAACACTTTGAATCAAAGGATATCTGCATACATTCTTTAAATGCCATAAATATATGTGATTTGTCATCAACAAAAAAGTGCAGAATTATTTTGTGTTTTTTTTTGGTAAGTAATACTGGGATTTGTATTAAATAATGCAAATAATGGAATAATTACAATGATCAGTCCATGCTATCACAGGTCGATAGCTATAAGAGACAAGAGCGCACAAGGCAGCCCAAAGCACAAAGAATTCAACTTCTTTGGATATTGAAGTTTCTAAGGATTCTGCTTGCTTTGTGATTGGATTTAATCCCCTGAATGTGGATCTCAGTTATATTGCGAACATCTGATAAAATGGAGAGGAGGACCTGAATGGGGGTGCAATTTTGTGACTCAAAAAAACCGCCGCACCTCTCTTCCAGATCCACCACAAGCGACTCTAAAAGTGACAAAGCCACAGTTCTTCCAGCATCACGGTCCCTGACGCTTCTCATCAAACTATCACATTCAGAAAAGATAGTATCCTTCGGATTGCAATGGATATCCAGTCTATGCATGAGTTGCTTCCAAATCAAGGAACTGTAAGAGCACTTGAAGTAAAGATGGTTAATGTGTTCTTCATGCTGTTTACATAAAACACAGATGTTAGGACCTTGCAATCCTCGCCTCTGGAGAGCATCAAAGGTTGGTATCCTATTCATCATAACCTGCCAAGTATGGAGCGACTGCTTTTGATTTGTAGGTATCTTCCAGACAATGGAGAACCAAGGTACTTTGGGGTAGATTACTCTCTTCAGATCATAGATAATGTTGTTGCTAATGTTTCCATTGTTGTGTTTCCACACAATGGAATCCTCATGATTTGCAGAAATGAGAATGCTAGAGATCCGAGGCCAAAGTTCAAACATCTCAGGGGAAGTTGGATGAGGGAGGCACCATCTCCCATTCTGAATAAAAGAACTGACAGTAGCCATGAGAGGTAACCCAAGCATCATCCTAATGTACTTACCTCCAAGGGAGTGAAAGGACTCTCCATCAATCCACGGGTCCTCCCATAAGTTGATAGAGTTCCCATTGCCGATTCTATAGCTTACATGAGGCCTAATCTAGTCCCGAACTTGAAGCATACTCTTCCATGATTGAGAATGATAGGCATGAGCTTGCACACCCAGATGGATGTCTTCTTGAGGTATCTATTCCTCACCCATTGATTCCATAGTGAATCATGGTGAGTAAGTAGTCTCCAAAATTACATGGTAATAGTAGCAGAATTCCAATGTGCAAGCCGCCGTAACCCTAGGCCTCCCTCATCCTTAGGCCTGCAAACATGATCCCACTTCACAAGATGGAAAGGCTTATAATCACCAGAGTAGTGCCAGAAAAAATTCCGAAGAAGCCTCTCCACTTCCCCAATGAAACCTTTAGGAAGCAGAAAGAGACAGCCCAGTACAATGTATAAGAATTTAGTACAGATCGAATCAACTCCAGCCGTCCCGCTCTAGAGAGTAAGCGAGTTTTCCATGAAGCAATCCTCTTAGAGATTTTTGAATGATGGAGCACAATGAAGGCTGGTCAGCCTTGTGGAGAATAAAGGCAGACCCAGGTATGTGGACGGCAGCATTCCTTCCTGAACCTTCAATGCATCTAGAAGGGGTCCCTTAGGATGCACCTTCTCACCGATGAAAACTTTACTCTTCTGTGAGTTCAGATGCAGGCCTGAGTAGTTATAGAAGTCTTCAAGAATATTAGAAATGCACCGAGCTGAAGAGATTTTAGGTTTCATGAAAAGAAGAAGATCATCCGCAAATACCAAATGAGACAGATTAGTATCCCCGAATCCAGGGACATGCAGCACTCCTTGTCTGATTTTCTGGTCTATCATATTGAAAGGCCTTCCATAGAACACAAAATAGGTAAGGAGAAAGTGGGTCCTCTTGCCGAACACCGTTGGATGAGTGGAAGAATCCAACCGGACTCCCATTGAGAAGAACAGAAAAGGTAGCTGAATTGGTAAGCACATCAATCCACTGTACCCACTGCTCCGGAAATCCCATCTTTCTCAGAATGAGGAGAATAAAGTTGCGATGGACAGTATCAAAAGCCTTTTTCAAATCAACCTTCATGCATAATAAGCTGCCCCTATGTTTGCAGTGAATGTCTCTCACAAGATCATTTGCCAGAAGGATACTATCCTGAATCTTCCTGCCTTTTATAAAAGCTGACTGATTTTTGCTAATAAGGAATGGCATGAATTCTTGCATTCGGTTAGCAATAAGCTTAGTGAAAATCTTGTACAGAAAGTTGCAGAGGGATATGGGCCGAAACTGATCAAAGGTGTCTGCTTTTTCACTCTTAGGGATAAGAGAAATGAAGGTGTGGTTACCTGGCGAAGCCATCTTCCTCCTGTGAAGAAATAGTGCACAGCCGCAAGCACATTGCTACCAACAATGCGCCAACAAGCTTGGAAGAATTCTGCTGGAAAACCATCAGGACCAGGGCTCTTATTCTTAGGGGCAGACATGACAACATCCGTGATTTCTGAATCAGTGAAGGGTCTCATGATGCTATTCCTGTCATCGTCAGAAAACATTCTAGAAGCAAGAAAATCAGGAGTGTCATAATTCTGCTGCTGGTTCAGAAGATTAGATTAAAAAACAAGAGCATGTTCCTTGATCTTTTGCACATCATCAGTAACACTCCCATCAGGTAGCTTACATCTTCGGATAGTGTCATCATTCTTCTCCCCTTAATACTAGCATAGAAGAATTTAGTGTTATGATCAGTCTGCATTAGCCAGTGTTGCTTAGCATGTTGCTTGGCATAAGAGGCTTCCATGCATAAGGACTAAAGATAATCTTCACGGGCTTGCTTCTCCTTCGCCACATAATCTTCATTCATAGGATCAGCATCTAAGATGTCTTTAGCTGCCTGAAGAATGTTGTAGCACTCTCCACCTTATGAAATATTTCACCAACTCCACTCGGTTCCACACCTTCAAAGCTGCCTTCACGGCACGAAGCTTTTGACAGAGGATAAAAAGAGGAGTGCCATGAATCTCAGATTGCCAAGCTTTCTCCACGGTCAGAAGGAAGCTGTCCTACTGAGCCCACATAGAGAATTATTTAAAAGGCTTAGGGCCCCCCGTGACGTCTCTTCAGTAAAAATGGTATGTTGAGCATGGTCGAGTGAAGTTTATCTCCATAAGAGACATAACTATCAGAAAATTTGTCTAGCCAATATTGATTGATCAAAGCTCGATCAAGCCTGCAAGCTATTCTTCTAGCTCCAACAGAATGATTATTCTAGGACATGGTGCTTCCTACACTCTTAGATCAAGCAAGGAGGAGTGGTTGATGCATTCATTAAAATCTCTTAGGAGAGAATGAGACAGTCTCCGGCCACCAATTTTCTCTTCTGGAAATTTAACACAATTATAATCACTGACAAGTAACCATGGCAAAGCAATAGTAGGAGAAAGAGCTGCGATATCTTGCCAGAGCATTTTCCTATCATGAGATTATTTTGTGTTTGTTTATGCAAAAACATCATTTAGCATTTTGATTATGACAAAATCAGCTTTCCAATTTAAGGCCTGAACTATAAGTAACAACTAATCTAATTGCATGTAATGAAACTTACTTGAAGACAAAATTCTATGTGTAAGTTAGCAAATTCTCTACAGGTTCTACGGTGACCATTTGCCCCTCTAGTGGTATAAATCTGGAACCTCCTTCTATCATGAATCCTTTGTCTGCTTCTTCTTTGAATCTGGGTACACCTTTTGATACGTCAAAGCTCAAAGATGTGGATAGAGTGAGTAAAATAGGTCGTTCCAGACTGCGGCCAAGGATGATGCAAACTAATCTTTGATCATGCATATTATCTCTTGGAATGTGAGGGGTATGAATAAGAAGTCTAAGGTGCTCGCAGTTAAGAAAGAGTTGACTCATTATAAAGGTGATATTGTTGTGCTTTGTGAGACTACGATTAGAGAAAATAATTTTGACAAAGTTAAGAATAATCTCTGGCCTCATTCTAGTGTCTACAACAACTATAACAGCTCTTGGAGAGGTAGAGTTTGGATCATTTGGAATCAAGATTTATTCACTCTCACTATTCTGGCTGAGAGCTCCCAGTATATACATTTTCAATGCATCAATAAGAAGACCAACAAAATTTTTCTTCTCACAACTGTTTATGGTTCTAACCTGGTTGGGGAGAGAAGAAGATTATGTTTTTTGATAGGTAAACTGGTTGGGGAGGGGAATGGTGAGGAGAGGGCCCGAGATCGATCCCGGGCCCTCCCGCTTCCCCCCTTCCATTTTGGCAAGGGGGGAAGCCACTGCACTACAGCGCAGTTCCCAGAGAAGAAGATTATGGAGCGATCTTCTTCACATTTCTCACTCTATCTCTCAACCTTGGATTATTTTGGGAGACCTTAATATGTTCACTTTCCTGAGGAGAAGAAGGGTGGCCGGCCTCTTCTCCCTAGTCATTTGGTTGATTTTAATGACTTTATGGACAATGCAAAGTTGCTTGATTTACCTCATATTGGTAACTCCCTTTCGTGGTGTAACAGGAAAGAGGAATTCAGAGAATCTCTGCTCGTTTAGACCGTGTTATGGTCAATACCCACTGGACTAATAGATATGAGGATGGTCTTCTTTCTTATGAGAATATGTCGGTTTCTGATCACTCTTTGCTTCTTGTGAAAACGAGTGATGGCTGTCAGGTTTCAAAACCTAGACCCTTTAAATTTTTTAATATGTAGTCTTCTCATCCCACCTTCCTTTCTGTTGTGCATGATGTCTGGAACAAGCATGCTAGCGGTACTCTCCTTTATCAACTTTGTCAAAAGCTTAAATTTGTGAAGAGTGCTCTTCGGGATTGGAACAAGAAGGTTTTTGGAGATGTTCAATCTAATACCTCTATTGCTCGGGATGAGCTTCTTCATTATTAGCACCTTCTTGAGGAGAATCCTAATAATGAAGCCTACCAAGATAAAGAGAATCAGTGTCGTATGGTCTACTTACAAGCTTAGAGAGGGAGGAGATGTTCGCCAAGCAAAAATCCAAACAGCAATGGTTATCTCTGGGGGGACTCCAATACTAGATTCTTCTATGCTGCTACAAAAGCTCGCAAAGTTCATAATTCTCATTAAGAGTTGCAAGACTAATGATGGAACAGTTCTTTATGGTGATGTGGATATCCGAGACCATGCTCTATCCTATTATGGTTATCTTCTTAACAAAACCATGATAAGAGGCAACCAAATTTTGATGTTCGGGCTTCTCTCTCAGAGACTCAATCGCTACTCTCATGCACCCTTTTACTTCTGAAGATGTTCGTGAAGTTGTATTTAGTTCCCCTAAAGATAAAAGTCCGGGGCCTGACGGGTTCACCACAGAATTCTTCATTAGCTCTTGGACGATTGTTGGGGAGTTGGTCTCCAAAGCTATTCTTTCTGTTTTCCAGGAGGGCTTATGGGAGAAGCAGCTAAACTCCACTTTCATCGCCCTGGTTCCTAAGAAGCCAAATGCTGAATCTTTCGATGAATTTCGCCCCATTTCCCTCTGCAATTTTGTCTACGAGGTGATTACTAAACTAATGGCTAACAGAATGCAACTTCTTCTTCCTTCTCTCATTAGTCTTCACCAGTCTGCCTTCATTTGTGGCCGGAATATTCAAAGCAACATTCTTCTTGCAAATGAACTAGCAAAGGATTTGCACTCTAAACATAAAGGAACCCGAATCTGTTTAAAAGCAGACCTGTGCAAAGCTTTTGATTCAGTTTCCTGGGATTTCATTTACTATATGATGGAGAAAATGAAATTTCCTCCTTTATGGATTGGTTGGGTTCGTGGTTGCCTGGAGACTGCTCGGTTTTCTGTTCTTGTTAATGGCAGCCCTAAAGGATTTTTCAAAAGTTCCAATGGCATCTGGAAAGGTGATCCGTTATCTCCTTATCTTTTCACTATAGTGATGGAAGGATTTACTTGTCTTATTGAAAATGTTGTGCATGAGAAGGCCATTAAAGTCCCTACTGCGGGTTCTCTTTCCATCTCTCATTTTGTCTTTGCTGATGACCTTATAATCTTCTTTAAGGATGATGTTACTTTTGCCATCACTATTAATCACCTTTTGGAGGATTTTATGGTTATTCAGGTCTTCAACTCAACATCAATAAGAGTAGGATCTACTTGGGCGGTCATGTGAAGAACAAACGTGAGATTCTCTCTGCTTTACATGTACCTCAAGGAAAACTTCCTACCACTTATTTGGGGCTACCTCTTGTTAGTTGTTCCTTGAAAAAACTCACTGTCAGCGGATTATTGAGAAGATCAAGAGAAGAATTGAGTCTTGGCGTACTTGTCTTCTGTCTCGGCTGGTAGATTGGAACTCATTAAATCTATCTTATCTTCTTATTCCATTTACTGGTCGGTCTCCTTTATTCTTCCTTCTGTTGTTATTAAGGAAATTTAGTCTATCCTTTCCAACTTTTATTGGAATGATCACTCATCCCATCGTTCTCCTCATATGGTTAGTTGGAATGATATTTGCAGACCAAAATCTGAAGGAGGTCTGGGGCTTCGAGGTTGAAAGACTGGAATTTAGCTTGTGCTACAAAGAATTTATGGGATATTCTTCAACAATCAAATTCTCTTTGGGTTTATTGGGTTCAGCAGAAATATCTACAGAAGACCTCCATTTGGGGTATTCAACAAAAATCCTATCATTCTACAGCTTGGAAGAGCATCCTGAAGCAAAGGACTTGGATCCTTCAGCATATCAACTATAAGGTGGGAAGAGATAGTAACTTCAGCTTCTTTTATGATCCTTGGTTCAAGGAAAGAGTATCTATATGCTGGTGGGCGATCGTATTAGGTAACACCTGGGTATTAATCTGAATGTTACCTGTGCTTCTTTCATGAACAATGGTCAGTGGACTCTCCCGCCCTCCACCTCTATAGAGATGTTTGACATATGGCCTATCATTAGCAGGATTCCTATTCACTTATCTGATAACATTAGTTGGCATCAAGACAGATTTAGTATCAAGAATGTCTGGAACTCCATTCGTGAGCAAAACCAAAGGTGGGCTAGGATGAGTGGGTGTGGAAAGGCCCAACGGTTCAGAGATTCTCTCTTACTTGTTGGCAGGCAGTTATGCACAAACTGCCCACTCTCAACAATCTAAAGAAGCGGGGTTTTCAAATTCCTAGTAGATGTATTCTCTGCTGCAATTCTGATGAAGGTGAGGAGCATCTTTTCTTTAGATGTCCATGCTCCATTTCTATTTGGGGGGAGTTGCTGCAGCGTATGAACAATAGACGGCTTCCAAGGCAGTCCATTTTGGAGGAAATGCATGCTTTGAGAGTCAGTTTCAAACAGATGGTTTCGGCACTTCTCTAGCTCGCCTCCTCTTTAGAGCTGCTATTTGGTGGATTTGGAAGGAGAGATGCCAAGGACCTTTGATGATATCAAAACTTCTCATATCCATACAGTTTTATCAATTATCAATGATGTTCTGAGTTGTTTGGAGGCGTGACCATATGCCCGGGTTTTATCTAGGCGGTCTACAGATCTTTGTGAGAGATTTAGTATAAAATTAAATAAAACTTTGTAGTAACCAGCTTGCGGTGTCACATTGGAATTGCTAAGATCTATGGGGCTTAGTCACCGGTTTGTGGGTCATTCCCCATTCGCTTTTCTTTTTCTAGACTATTTGGTTCTTGAACCTTAATAGTCCCTTTGTATTTGTACCATATTTTATTATTCAATTCAGTTCCTTGGTTGACTGACCAAAAAAAAAAATTCTATGTGTAAGTTAAAGGCATGTTTGTACTATACTTATTTGTCTACTTATAGAACAACTTTGTTGACACGTTACCTTTGTATTGGATGTCTGTCGACCTATGATATTGTGTGTCAGAAAATGATTCTCCGTAAGATAAAAGTTTTTCAAAGTCCACATCGACTACAATATATGTATCATGAGCAGTCGATGTGAGCTATCAATTGATGGTCAAATCTCATCAGTCGAAGTCCAACTCCAACTCTTAGATAGTCAAAGTGATCCATCGATTGATCAAAAAATCTCATAAGTCGAAATCCAACTCCGACTCCTAGACAGTTGAAGTGAGCTATCAATTGATGATCAAATCTCATCAGTTGAAGTCCAACTGCAACTTCTACACAGTCGAAGTGAGATATCAATTAATGAACAAATATGAAGTGCCACTTTGACTCCTGACTAGTCAAAGCTACATATTGATTGATGACTAAACTGTATTTTCTATCTATTGATTCACAAATCCTATCGATTGGTTCATATCCTATTGATTGACGTTGAAGTTTCATTCTGATTGGTGCTTATATCGATTGGCAGCTATGCTATTCCGATTACTGAAGATTTTGATACCTATTGGTGAAGTCTCATTCTGATTGGTGTTAAATACATTAATCCTATCGATTGGTGACCAAGTGACTTAACTCATATCGATTGGTGTTGTTTCACAACGATTGGTAAACAAATGACCTATTTCATATTGATTGATGTTATGAATGTTCTGATTGGTGTAACTTAAAGGCTTCTGATTAATGTTATAAATACTATATCCCTTTGATTGGTGTTATATTCATTCCAATTAGTGAACATGTAAGGTACTGTTGTACATTATCAACTATCTTATATTTGCAGTTGAAGTTACACTTCGAATCCTTTAAGTTTTTGAAGTCGAAGTTCAATTTCTTCGAAGTTCAATTTCTTATGACTGCTAAATTACTCATCTTGTACTTATGTTCTATGCACTTTAGTTTATAAAAGAAACATACATTAAGATATTAAATTTCAGAATGTTCATAGACAGTTGTTTGATTTAAAAGATATCTACTAGCGTCTTTCAGATTGACAAAGTTTCCATGTTTTAAGGAAAGCCTTCTGCAGTATCACTGCCTGCTGAACAAGTGTCCAGTTCTCTTTAAATGCTCACCTACTCTTGCATACTTCTTCTCTAGAACAGAAAGAAGTCTTTTAGATGTCTCACTTTTTATTCCTATTGTCCAATATATTATTTGCTACCATTCTAACAATAGACAAAAGAAAAGATCTTACAGAAGCATGCAGGATATCCGAAGTAGTGACCAAGTATCAGTAGATAGAAGCCTTGAGGATGTTTCTCTCAAGTTGTCCTTCAGTCATAACATTCACATCTCAAACGACTATTTTCAAATGGATAGATCCAAGACTAAAGCCAATATAAAAGAAGTCGATGCCTTGAAGAACAAATATATATAATAGACACAAGAGAAAAATATATACACAGAGACATACACAAAACATTTGAAAGAGATAAAAGAGAGCAACATGTTCCAAGCAACGGTCTCCAAGCATATGAATGCAAGCATGTACGAGTGAACCTTTGAGTTAAAAGTAATAGTCGTCCTCCCAGAAACCCTAGTTCAATAGGTCGGGGAAGAACACTTAATACTCTTTTTTTTCGATAAGTAATAATGGTATTAATGAAACAATATTTATAAAAGCCTTTGACCATAAGCAATAGCCAAAAGGCAAGCATCGCCTACAAGAGAAAAGGAGAGTGCACCTCACCTCAGAATGGTGAAATGTTCCCACTCCACTATTCTCACTCTAGATTTACAAAGCTGGAGGTCATGACCACACAGGTTGTGGACTATGATCTAATAAAAGCTGAAAAAAGGACAAGTCTTTTTCCAAATATATTTATTGATGTTGTTCTAAATCTGACTTGACTTGAGCTTCTGATCTTCTTTTTGGTCGGTCAACCAAGAAACTGAATTGAATAAAAAGATATGGTATAAGTACAAGGGACTATGAGGTTAAAGAACCAAATAGTCTAGCAAGGAAATAAGCGGTTGAGGGATGATACCACAGACCGGTATCTAAGCCTCATAGACCAGAAGAAAATGTAAACTGAGACCACAAACTAGAGACTACACCGATTTATTGAGGTGAATACAAAATCTCTTACAGAGATTAGCTAACCGCCTAGATAAACCTTGTCATAAGGCCTTGCCTCCAAACAGCTCCGAACATCATTTATGATAGATAAGATGATGTGAATATGTGAGGTTTTGATATCATCAAAGGTTCTTCGACATCTCTCATTCCAGATCCACCAGATGGTAGCTCTAAAAAGAAGGCGAGCTAAAGATGTACCGAAGCCTTTGGTTTTGAAACTAGTTCTCAAGTCATGCATTTCGTCCAGGATAGACTGCCTTGGAGGACGTTTAATGTTCAAACATTGCAGCAACTCCCCCCAAACGGCGATGGAGAAAGAGTATCTAAAGAAGAGATGATCCTCACATTCATCAGAATTGCAACAAAGAATACATCTACTAGGAATTTGAAATCCACGTTTCCTCAGATTGTTGATTGTAGGAAGCTTGTGCATGACCGCCTGCCAGCAAGTTAGAGAGAATCTTTGGACCATTGGGCCTTTCCACACCCATTCGTCCCATCCGACCTTTTGATCATGTACCCGAATGGATTTCCAGACATTCTTAGTGCTGAAAGTGCCTTGCTGTCAGCTGATTTTATCAGAGGATGAGATAGGAATATTATAAATGATGGGCCAGACTTTCTTAGTGCTGAAAGTGCCTTGCTGCCAGCTTTTGATCTTCTTAGTCTTGACATTTGTTTCCTTTGCTGATCATATTCACATTTTGGTTGCAGAGATAGCTTGATTTCTTGATTTCCTCCATCTTTTTCTCAACACCTGTAAACTTAAAAGAGCAAGCCCAAACATAGAAGTGCCAAGGATGAACCAGAAATTAAAGCAAATCATACTACCATGAAAAAGAATTAATTAGCAAGAGGCTCATGTCTAATCTAGCTAATAGAAAAGTTGAATCTAGTAAAACAAGTCATCAGCCACTCTCTCTCTAGTTCTCTAGAGAGAGTCTCTCTCTAGTTTTCTAGAGAGAGATGCTCTGAGGAGAGGGAGGGTTCTGTGGGCGGCCGGGTCCCCCCCCCCTACCCGCCTTCCCGGCGGTGGGTGGACCACTCGTGGCAGAGCTTCCCCCCGTCAGGGCCTCTCTTTTGCATTGAGGAAGGAGCTCTTGCCCCTTTGAAGTTTTGATCCACCTTCTTGGTGTGGTCGATCTCTTGAGGGCAGCCACAGGTTGGAACTCCTTCAACTGGGGTCTACTCTTTCCTTCCTCTGGTTCTCTTTGGTGTGTTGGAGGTGTTTGTGGCTGCAGACACCCAGGTAGACAACATCAAGATGGCTGGTGCAACCGACCCAAAAAAAAAAAAAAAAGATGGCTGGTGCAAGTTCTTTTGCTGCTTGCTCTTCTACCTCTACCAGGCCTAGAAGATCGGTTCAGTGCTCCTCCTCAAGAGGGAGATCATGTTCTTCATCAAGGTTTCCCTGTAGTCTCTGAGGCACCTCACCCATGGTCTTCTCTTTTCAAGACTCCAGCAGCTTTGCAAGAACTCAATCTTGAGTTCTTTTCCCCCACAATTAGAGGAGACCAAAAGATTGTGGTCATTGCCATGGAAGATTTAGAAGAACTGGCAGATGCTTGGTCTCAAGGAATAGTGATCTATAATTGGTCTCAAAGCCACTTATAACGCCCTACTTGCTTATATAAAATCACGATGGCAAACTAGTGTGTTTGAGCTGCATATGCTTGATAATGGCTTCTTCATTTGCAATTTAGATTCAACAGAAGATATGCAAAGAATTCTAGAGGGATTCTAGATGGTGAGGGGACGCCCCATGATACTTAGAAAATGGAGTCTAGATCTACACCTTGAGGTTGATAGCTTGTAGTTAGTCCCATTGCGGATATCTTTACATGGCTTGCCTCTCCATCTATGGACCCGCACTTGTATGGCAAAGCTTTGCAGTACTATTGGAGAGCCATTATATCTAGATAAGATGGCTGCTGATCACAAGAGACTCTCATTTGCAAGAGCTTGTATGCTTGTTTCCTCAATGAAAGAACTCCCAGAATCAATAGCTTATGAAGATTCGGATGGGAGACTAAGAAGTGTTCGTGTTTCTTTGCACTCTCCTGGCCCACTCTAGGAGACTATTTCCTTATGTCACGGTTTGTGTGACAAAGGTTTTGTACATTTCACCCCATTAATCCAATTATTTACTTATCAAAAAAAAAGTGTTCGTGTTTCTTACCCTTGGAGACCAAGGCGTTGTCTTGCATGCTTATCTTTTGGTCATGGAGATGGGGAATGCAAGAAGTTACAAGCTCCAAAAATTATAAATCAAGTTTATCAAAAGAAAAAAAGTTCGGTCTCCAACTCTTTGGTTCCAGTCTCCAATGTTTTCACGTTGCTCCAGGAAGAGAGTAATGGTGTGGGTGACCTATTCCGCCACCACCTGAAGTCCACATTCCTTGCGATCCTCATCAAGCTAATAAGAGTCCTACTCAAGGTACAACTTCTTATGATGTAAGCAACAAAGTCCAGTCCATGCTGGACACTACTTATCAACCTTCTAATAAGGTGGGCAGTGAGAGAGTCCAAGCTGCATTGGCAATTGATGCAAAGCACGTAGAGGAGCGCACCCATGTGGACCAAGCTGCAGAGAAGGAAGGTCTCATCCCGCATGGAGACACTTCCTCCCAACCATCCAACAAGGGGGGTGGTGAAAGAGTCCAAAATTCTTCGGTAACTAATGCAAAGCATGGAGGGAAAGAAGAAGCATCCCTTTCCTTAAAAATAGGAGAGGAGCGCACTCATGATGTGGACCAACTTGTGGAGAAGGAAAGCATCATTCGAGGTTCAAATAAAGGTATTTTGATGGGGCTAGACTCTTCAACTGCAGGTAATTTAAAATTCAAAAACCTTCTTGCAATAGATGAGATGGAAAAGGGTAAGACTAGAGGACAAAAGGGTAAAGACATCCCTGTAAAAGAGAAAAAGAAGGATATTATCCACTCTAAATAACTATGGTCTGCGGTTTGCATCACTTACAAATAGGTTTTTAATGAAGTTTATCTCCTGGAATGTTCGTGGAAAAAATAAAGCAAAAAAAAAAACCTTTCATAAACAGATTAATGTATGCAGTTTCCTACTAAGTCGCTTACTTAGGTCCATTTCTGGTGATGTAGCCATTTAGTAGAAACAAAGATTAAATCTTCTCATGCATGTATTAAAAAGAATTTAATCTGGCCTGAGGCTGACTTTATCACAAATGATTCTGCTTTGTCTAATGGTCGAATATGGATCCTTTGGAACTCCAATCTTATGGATATTCAACTATCTACTGCTGATTCTCAATTTATCCACATCGAAGGGACTGACAAGAGAAGCAACATAACCTTCTTGATGACTGCAATCTATGCCTCCTACAATAGATATGAAAGGGATAAGTTATGGGCTCAACTATACTCTTATGCTAATCCCCAATTGCCTTGGCTGGTCGTTAGTGACTTTAATATAGTCAGATATTCACATGAAAAGACAAGGGGCAAACCATTAAGTGATTCTATGCTACAGAGTTTTAATGATTGTATTGCTTCTGTTGTTTGACATGAAATCTATTGGGAATTATCTTTCATGGAATAATCGGAGTGACTCTAATAGAAGAATTATGGCTAGACTGGATAAATGTCTGATTAACAAAAAATGGCTGCATGCTTATCCTGATTGTCTTTTTGAATATGGTGTCCAGTACTTCTCTAATCACTCTATTCTGATTATCAATTCAGAAAATGAGATTGAGAAGGGTAAGAAACCTTTTAGATTCTTTAACATGTGGATATCTCATCCTGATTACCTTGATGTTGTGAAAAATACTTGGATCAGTCCTATTGTGGAAACACCTCCTTTTATTCTTTGTGGCAAACTAAAAGCATGCAAAGAGGCTTTGAAAATATGGAATAGGAACTCTTTTGGTGATGTGCATGTTCAAGTTAACTGTTGTAAAGAACAGCTGATTACAGCTCAAGAGAAACTTCTAACAAACCCTCTTGATGATTTTTTTTGGTAAGTAATAATGGTATTACAGAAGTAATATATACAAAAGCCTTTGATCATACAAGTCATGACCTAAAGGCGTAAGTCAACTAGAGGAGTTCAGGAGAGTGCACCCCTACTCAATGATGAGGAACGGTCTCACTCCACCAAACTACACTCTAGAATAACAAAGCTGAAAACCTCATAGAACTAAATTAATCCATGACTACATAATCCGTAGACTATGGAATAAAGAATTACAAGCCAAAGTTTTCTCTCAAGCGCCTATCGACAAATGCCCATCGGTTGTCGACAGATAATGCAGCACATATGTCTTGTAGAACCGGATTTCTGAACCATATGCTTGTAGGTTTGTCTGGGCTGTCGACAGATGACCTAGTGCTGTTGACAGATTCTGCTGAATTTGGTTTTTCCAGAACCTTTGAAATGAAGGTCTTCAGTGGCTGTCGACAGATGAGTCCTGGCCTGTCGACAGCTGTTGCTCTCTTTGGTTTAGGTTGTTCAATCCTTTCTTTGGGTTTGCATCTTCCAAACTTGGCAATGTTAGCAAAGATCCAAACAAAGAAATAGCCAAGTAGTGAAGATTAAAAAACTCATACATATAAAAGAAGAATTTAAGCTTGATGACTAATATTCTATTTAGCTAATGGTAAAAATGAATCTTGATAGAACCCCTTTCTCACGTTTCTTCAGCTTGCTGAAATTAACAAAATTCTCAATGCAGCATCTTGTATCCAAAAGAATACCAATCAGAATGTGAACTTTATCTCTTTTTTGTCCTTCAAAGATCCTGATACATCTTTCTCTCCATGTCCACCTGTAGCACTCTGGAAAAAAATTAGTGAATTAAAATTTTGAAATAAATGGAAAATGGTAACTTCCATGCTATCGAAATGGTGAAAACATATAATGTGACATCAACCATCGATTACCCTGTTATATAGCAATCGATATAGCTCCTGAACACAAAATGATGGAGGTCATGTCCTCCCATCGTGGCAGGACTATCTGGAGACTTAAATATGGGAAAGATTTAAATAGTTGTGCTTGGAAATGACCCTTAGGTGCACCACTCTAAGAGCTGACAAAGGCATGGCCGAGGCATGGTGGGTCTATCCTTTTCCAAATTAAAAACCAAGACAAGTACAATAGATTTTCACTATCTGTCCTTTTTGCAGACCAAGTCAAGGTTAGGTATGGCAGGGTATGGTTTGGACTTGGCCTAGATATGGCCAGCTTGAACTTTCTGTCCTCTATTGTCCCTTTTTGGGGAATAAAGATAGGGTCCTAAAGGAGACCAAAGACCCCTTAAATAAGCCACATGGCCCTTCTTGGCCAAACTTTATGCCCTTCCTCAAGGAGGAACCTTGGAGCTTGAGAACCCCTTCTGCCCTTTCTTAAAAGTATCTGTTAAAGAAGCTTGGAAGTCTAATGCAATGGAGAGCTCCGAAGCTGGAAGAACGATCTTGAAGCCTAGAACTTGAACCTTGGGGGACTTCAGAAATTCTTCATCCTTAGACCGCCACCTCGACCTGTTGGAGCTGGACTCCAAGGAGATCTTCTGCCTCTAAGCCTTGCATCAGACGATGGGAGTGGAGTTGAAAGAGCAACCCAAAAAGGTAGGTTTTCTCGGGCTAAATCTAAATTTTGCACATACCTATAGAGAAATCATCGAGTCTAGTTTCACATGCATCTATTTTCCCCAAGTTTTATCGAGTGTGCCTAGTGTTTTGAGGGTTTTTCCCGAAGTCAAGCATGTTCAGGGCTGCTTATGTTCATGTTGTTTCTCACACCTCTCGAGGCCCAACCCTGTGAAACCAAAACCATAGTTCCCTTCTGCTCCATGTACTCAACCAGTTCCATGATCATAGTTTCCTTCCAAGAGCCCTAGATGTTGAGATATAAGTGTTTTCAAAGAGTCGCGCAATACTGAGGCTTCATGTGCTCTTCTGGTGTTCCATACAAACCCAGGGCCAGATTGGGTCAAATCAAAACTATGGATCTCTTCTACTTGTTATCCTCTACACTTTTCATGTTCAGAGTTTTGCCCAAAGATCCCTATATTCCGAGTTATAAGCCCGTTCATGTAAGGTTGTAGTATTCTCTGAGTTTTTGAAGATTGGAAATCGATCTCATACTGACTCGGGTTGAAACTGATCCCACATCGCCTCCCGTTGGAATCGTTCTGACATCGACTTCGTGTTGGAATAGATCTCACATCGATTCGAGTCGTAAGCGATCCCACATCAACTCCTTCAGTAATCGCTATAATCATCGACTCCTGTTGGAATCGTTCTGACATCGACTTCATGTTGGAATCGATCTCATATCGATTTGCTCTCATAACGACTTGCCCTTGCATCGATTTGCTCTCATAATGACTCACTCTCACAGCGACTCATTCTCACATCGATTTGCTCTCATAACGACTTGCCCTCGCATCGATTTGCTCTCATAATGACTCACTCTCACAACGACTCGTTCTCACATTGATTTTCTCTCATAAAGACTCACTCTCACAACGACCCATTCTCACATCGATTTGCTCTCATGACGACTTGCCCTCGCATCGATTTACTCTCACAACAACTCGTTCTCACATCGATTTGCTCTCATAACAATTCACTCTCACAACGACTCGTTCTCACATCGATTTACTCTCATAACGACTTGCCCTCTCATCGATTTGTGCTCACATGGACTTGCTCTCACAACGACTTGCTCCCACATCGCTTTGTTCCACATCGACTCTAGTTAGAATCATCTCCACATCGAGTCTGGTAGTACCAAAACCTATTTTACTCTGTCTAGAGTGCATGTTAGTGCTATGATACGTCCGTACAAGTCTGTCTAGTGGCGTAAAACTTGTTAACCCATGAAAATGACTTAACAACACAAAAGTTATTCTATTTTACCCTTAAATGACCTGATCTATTCTTGTGAACTATGGATTGATCATCTCGCAGTTTTAGCTTGTTAAAGTGAAAGAATGTTACCTTAAAATACTGCAAATCATGATAAGATAGGTGCATGTTTTTTTTTTTTCATACCATGTCATCATGTCGTTTCCTCTCTTATTTTGTTCGCATAAGCATGATTTTTTTTCTCACCTTAAGCCATTAACATCAAGAGTAAACTAAAGTAAATCTTGCAGTTATGCTGTCAAGATTATCTCTGAATACCATTATCTTGAAATCATGTTCGCATGACCTATTATTTCCTTGACGACATCATCATCATGAACATGATATTACCAGTGAATACTCCTTGAAACTCTTATTGGCCATGAATGACTGTGGGTATCTACATTTGAAAAAAAGTGAGATGCGGATTAGGCATGGTGAGTGTCCAAGGGCTCCAGTCTAGCCCTAATGACGGCAAGTCATAAACATACTGTTAACCATGAGGTATGATGATTACTGGTGTTGCATATGTGCTGGGAGTACTTGCGTGTCGAATATTAGATACAAATACACATACATGTGTTCTGGTGTGCATTTCAAGGTGGATCTTTCCTTGGTGTACATTAGTGTCCATATGCCTGATTAGTGTTACGTGAATCATGCTCGTGCTTCCTTGCTTGCTTGCTTGATATGGCCATCCTGCAATTTTCGCAATTTTTGTTATCCTGCGTTCTTGGAAATCTAATGACATCAAGTGATATCTTGCGTGCTTGTGCCCAGTGATCTATTACTAGTTCAATCTTGTTATCTTATTCATGTTCTTGCTTTATCTTTAATGTTCAATCTATCTCATTCATGCATCGAAGATAACTAGATTCTGACTATAGGAGTGGGTGGCTCTCTCTCTCTAGGCGATTCTAGAGAGAGAAGCTCTGAGGAGAGAGTGGGCAGGCGAGAGTCCGGGCTCCCCCCCGCCCCTGTGGCGGAGGGTGAGGCTCTCTCCTGCGTTGAGGGAGGACCCCTTGTCCTTCAGAGCTCTTCCCTGAGGGGAGTCCTTGCTCTGGAGGGCTACCACTGATTGGAACTCCTCCAACCGGGGTCTACCCCCCTTCCTCAACCTGTGCTTGTTCCATGGACAAGCTAGCTGTGTCGATTGAGAACATGGAGTCTGAAGGTGAAGAGATGGAGCAACCTTCTCAAGCCAGGAGAGGGCGCTCGATGGAGGAACCTGATCAAGTCCGGTCTTCTTCCAGGGGCGGCCTTTGACTCGGGTGGTTCGTGAGCAGGATGGAAGGCGGCCAACTTCAAGAGTATCTCAAGTCCGAAGACCATGGGCTACTCTCTTTGGTGCAGCAAGGAAGGAGGATGCTAATGCGTAAGGATCAACTCTGGAATACATTGAACCTGTTATTCTTGATGATAAGAAGATTGCTGTGTTTGAAGGGAAGATGCTAAGGAGCTTCAGGAGTCTTGGAAATTCGCTCTCATGGGGTATTGTATTGGATTGAAACCTCTTTACACTGCTCTTCATGCTTTTAATCTCAATGTCTGGCAACCGAAAGGTAATATGGAACTTCTGATGAGAGAGGGAGGTTTCTTTCTGGTGATCTTTAATCAAGAAGAGGATCTTCTTAGAGTTCTTGATGGCTTTTGGAGTATCCGTGGGCATCCGCTTGTTCTTTGTCGGTGGACGCCGGATCTTCAAATGGAGAAGGAGTCATTGACCACCTTGCCGATCTGGATCAAGTTCCCGGGTTGCCTCTTCGTTGGTGGACGGCCAAGGGCCTTAGCAAGCTTTCTAGTCTCTTGGGCGTCCACTTCATATGGACTCACTTACTGCCAATAGGAAGAGACTACACTTTGCAAGAGTCTGTGTGCTTGTTGATGTTGAAGCAACATTTCCCTCTGAAATTGATGTTATGAACGAAGATGGTACTTTTGATAAGATCTTAGTCGAATATGAATGGAAGCCAGTTCTTTGTAAGGAATGCAATTCCTTTGGTCATGCAAAAGGAGAATGTCGTGTTCAGGGCAAGATTCAGAGAAAGGTCTGGCGTGTCAAAGCTTTGACTATTGATGCTCAATCTGGTAATTCGGAGTTAGGAAGTAACATCAATGCTGATGGTAGGGTCATGCATAATTCTGCCTACTCTGGTAATAAGATGGCTACTATTCTTCCTTCCGATATTACTCAGAAATATGTGCAGGCTACGAAGGAAGTTAATCCTCTTAGGCAGGAAAGTTTACTCAATGTTAAGAAAGGAGGATCCAGCAGGAATGCTTCGGAGGGAAATGGAGATGATTGCAACGTTCAAATCATGTCAAATATAGCAGAGTCCTATTCTGGAGATCTTGGGACCACAGCAAATCCAAATGAGAAGGATTCTGTCCATTCTTTAGAAAGGGATCAAAGGCAAGAAAACAATAGCGGATCTTCTTTCCAATCCGAAGAGGGGGAATATTTACCTGCTTACTCCAAATATTCTGCACGGCAACATAAGGAAAAAATGAAGGTGGCCAGATCTGGTGAAGGAATCATGCAAATGGAGGGAATGCCTCTAATAGATTCACTTCCTTGCAGGGTTGGATATGGATTATGATATCAATAAGCTTGCCTCTGATTCTCAAACTTCCACGTTTGAGCGGATTCCTCATGGGGAAAAGGGAAGGAACGACACGCCACCTTCTATGGCTGTGCATGGACGTCAAGCCATGCAGAACCATGCAGAGATGTCAGGTATGTCTATGGTTACTAAGATGGATAAGCTTCAGCTAGGATCCGCTCCCTATCCCAAATTTAATTATGAAGATTGTGTCGTAGAATGTTCGAGGCCTTAATAAAACTTCGAATAGAATGAGTGTTAAAAATTCAATCTCGAACTCTCAAGCAGATATTGTGGTGCTACTTGAAGCTAAAGTTAAGATGGATAGAATGATAAGTAGAAGACTTTCTTTTGCCTCTCACTTGAATATCATGCATAACTACAATGCTCATCCTGGCAGACGTATCTGGGTGCTCTGGAATGAAGCCACTATTCAGATGCATTGTGTTAAGGATACTTCTCAGCTTATTCATCTGGACTGCACTGCCATTTCTTCTGGGAAATTATTCCACTTGACTGCTGTTTACGGTTCAAATTTTGCTCTTGAAAGGTAGCTTCTTTGGCAAGATATTTTAGCCCTCTCCACTACCATTACTATGTCGTGGCTTATCGCAGGAGATTACAATTGTGTTCGGTATCCTGAGGAAAAAGTTGGAGGGCGTGGCTTGACTTCTTCCATCCTTCGTGATTTTAATAGTTGCATTCATCTCTCATCTTTGCTGGATCTGAAGAGTGTTGGAAATACTTTTTCGTGGTGCAACAATCTGTGGGGACTAAGAGAATTGCATGCAGACTGAATTGTGCTCTAATTAATCAAAGCTGGCTGGACTCTTTTCCAGATAATTATGTCCATTATGGTGATAAGCTTCACTCTGATCATGCTCAACTTACAATTTTACTGAAGAAACCGTTGCAGGGGGCCCTAAGCCATTTAAATTCTTCAATATGTGGGTGCAACATGATTCGTTCCTTCCTACTGTTCATAAGGCATGGCAAATTCAAATTCATGGAACACCTCTTTACGTTCTCTGTCAGAAGCTGCGGGCTGTCAAGGTGGCTCTGAAGAAATGGAACCGTGATGAGTTTGGTGTCATTTTTCGCAAGGTGGAACATGCAACCAGAGCGTTACATGAAGCTGAAGAGGAATTGCAATCTGACCCTTTGAATAATGATAGTGTTCTCAAGAAAGGAGGGCTCTTGAAGACTATCTCTCCTCCTTGAGCATGGAGGCCTCCTATGCCAAGCAACGTACAAAGCAACATTGGTTAACACAGACTGATGATAACACAAAATTTTTCTATGCTAGTATTAAAGGGAGAAGGATGGTCAATACTATCAGAAGATGTAAGCTACCTAATGGAATTATGACTGATGATATGCATAAAATCAAGGATCATGCCCTTGCATTCTACAAAATCTTTTGAATCAGCAGCAACCATATGATGTCCCTAACTTCCAAGCTACTAGTATTCTTTCTGATGATGATAGGGATAGTATTATAAGAGCATTCATAGATTCTGAAATTACTGAAGTAGTAATGACTGCTCCGAAGGATAAAAGTCCAGGCCCAAATGGCTTCCCAGCTGATTTCTTCCAACATTGCTGACATATTGTTGGTAAGGATGTCCTTCGTGCTGTCCATTATTTCTTCAATGGAGGTACTTGGCTGCGACAAGTAAATCACACTTTTATCTCCCTTATTCCTAAGAGTGAGAATGCTGACTCCTTTGATCAATTCCGACCAATATCCTTGTGCAATTTCCTATACAAGATTTTCACTAAGCTGATTGCTAATCGTATGCAAAAGTTCATGCCACATCTCATTAGCAAGCACCAATCAGCCTTTATAAAAGGAAGGAAGATCCAAGACAACATCCTTCTTGCCAATGATTTGGTCAGAGACATCCACTCCAAACATTGGGGCAATTTACTATGTATGAAGGTTGATCTGCGCAAAGCTTTTGATACTGTCCACCGGGATTTTATTATCCTTATTCTGCAGAAGATGGGGTTTCCTGACAAGTGGCTTCAGTGGATTGATGTTTTTATTAATTCAGCATCCTTCTCTATTCTTCTTAATGGAAGTCCTATAGGTTTTTTCCACTCTTCCAACGGTATTCGACAGGGAGATCCTTTATCTCCATACCTTTTCTGTGTTGCTATGGAAGGGCTTTCCATTATGATTGATCAAAAGATGAGAGAAGGTTTGTTGAATGTGCCAACATTCGGGGATACCAAACTGTCACATCTGGTTTTTGCTGATGACTTATTACTCTTTATGAAGCCGAATCTCTCCTCTGCTCGAAGTACATCAAGCATTTTTCAAAATTTCTATTCCTACTCGGGCTTACAACTGAATACTGCTAAAATCAAGGTCTTCATTAGTGCGAGGATTCAAAATAAGGGGCCTCTTCTCGATGCTTTGCAAGTTCATGAAGGATCTTTGCCTTCCACCTACTTAGGACTGCCTTTGTTTTCCACTAAGCTGACTAGCCTACATTGCAGTCCTATCCTCCAAAAAATCACTAAGCGCATTGCATCTTGGAAAACAAGGCTGCTATCCAAAGCTGGTAGACTTGAGTTGATTCGCTCTGTACTTCATTCTTATGCGATTTACTGGGCTATCTCATTCCTTTTACCTAAGAGTTTAGTTGGGGAGGTGGAAAGGTTAATCAGGAACTTCTTTTGGCATGCTTCGGGAGATTATAAACCATTTCATCTTGTCAAATGGGAATATTATGCAGACCTAAGGATGAGGGGGGGCTGGGGATAAGAAACCTTGCTATCTGGAACTCAGCTTGCCTCACTATGCAGTTTTGGAGAATTCTCTCTAATCATGACACCTTGTGGAACCAATGGATTAGGAGTAGATATCTCAAAAATACATCCATCTGGACTACTGGCACAAAACCTGTAAGGCCCTCTAATTTTCGTCGTATTAGTATTTGCAAATTTGTGTGAATATTTGTGCTTGTGTGTGTATGTACATATTTACGTACGTATTAATTAGTATAATTACGTATGCATGTGTTTATATTAAGCATAAATAATGTATATATTGCATGATGATAGTGTGGAAATAATACCATATACCTATTGCATGTATATATGCTTGGTATGCATGGTTTTCTGCATAATTAGGGTTCTGGCCGAAGGCCACCTTGGCGTCAACCCTAGGCCGTTTATCTGGTGTCAGCGTCCAGACATGGACGCCAACACTAACTCTGGTGTCCAGCGATCTGGACGCCAACTTCTCTGACCTGCATGCGTTGCAGAGCCAGAAAATCCGGGAGCAAGGCATGGCCTCCATTGGGGGATGTCCCCCAACGGCTCAAAGTCTTGTCAAATCGGTATGGTGAGTGGGTGAGGGGCTCTCCTAAACCCTGAACCCGAATTGGACTCTCCCATTCTTTCCCTTCACCCTTGCAAGAGGAGAGAAGTGAGAGAGAAAAACCCTAGAGAGTCTGTGAGAAAAACCCCATTTTAGAACCCCCAAAATCCGACCCTTGGAGCTTGGTTTGGAGATCTACTGCGACAAGGGGAAGCTGGAGCAAAGGAGAAGGCATCCCCATCATCCCCTCGGCGTGGAGATCACCCAGGAGCCCGGAGGAAGGCGATCTAGAGGAGGTTCTGCAACTTCTTGGGACTGCCCAAGGAGGTCTTCACCAAGCATTTAAACCCCTTAGAAGAATTTTTGAAAGGCAAGTGACCTATCTATGGTGTCTCCGTATGAGTCTAGGTGGTTTTTGTGATTTTTAAGGATTTTTCCTCGAGTCCTAGACCCTCCAATTCACCCAAGTTTCAGAGCTCAGGTCTGTGTTTTCTGCACAGACCTGGTTAGACGGCAAGGTCCCTGGACGTCCAGTTTATGCTGACGTCCATCAACCATGCCGCTGACCTTGAGTCAGCGGCCAGAGACCGCCACCTAGTTCTTCTAGACAGAACAGTGAGCTGTTCTGTCCCACTTATGCAGTAATTTCGGTATGTTTTATGCGATGAGGATATATGGTAAAGCTTATAGCTCTATGTATATGGTTGTTGTGGTGTGTGAATGAATGTGGGATGTGAATGTGAATGTAGGATAATGATATTTTGTAAACTTGTGAGCATGACTTGTAGGCAATTTTGCAAAATCCATGATTCATGATTTAGATTAGTGTGAATGCCTTAGTTCGGTTTGATCATGAAGAATAGTGGGTCAGCATATGTGTTGCAAGCTTTAGTAAATTATCCATGCTTGTGAAATTTGTAAATAAGCTCGGTTCGGTAAAATGAAAACATGCGAAAATGGTTTGTGATAATTGATTGATAGATGTATGAATTAGGGTAATGTGGTATTCTAAAATCAGATATGTATTAGTAGTCTCTGTATAAAACAACAAGTGGCTAAATTACAAGATGTGTTAGACCCATGTTAACTTAAGTTGTTAATAGCAGCTATTTAGTCGTTTTATTTTCTGTAAATTCTATGTAGCTCAGAAAAATCTGAAAATTGGGAGTATGATTATGAACCCGAAAACAGCATGTGGTAAAACTTTCAGGTCATTGGACCCGTAAATAAAAGTTATGTGTTTTCATGTGAAATGTGAATAATTCGTACATATGATCGAAATATGATTAGATTTTGTTTAAACCCAGCATGATTATTGTGTTTACTGTGTGTTAAACCTTGAAAACTCTGTAGTACCATGTTAGGAAAAATAGAGGTGTTCATGTGAGTAAGAAAGTGTGAATGTGATGAAAAGTGTAAAGTGTAAGAACCATGTGTAAAACGGTAAATGTGTAAAAGTGTAATTGTGCCAATGTGATACTGCTTCCGAGAAGGCAGTGGAGCCGTATCAGGGAAAAGTCCCCCTGAGAAGGTTCATTGTGTTAAGTGACCCTAAGGGCATTAGGGGGAAATCCTGGAGGTGGACAAGTACCACTGGTTAGGGTGGAGACTTGTTCTCCGGTCTGCGCAGTCCAAGAGTCGCCATTGTATTGCCTAGATGGCGTCTATGTGATGTGATGTGTTTGTGTCCTTCTTTGGTGGTTTGGACTATGTGTCACGGCACCTAAATATGTGTAAAGTGTAATGTGAAATGTGTATGTGACCATGTGTAAATGTGTAAGTGACATGTGAATGTGTATGTGTAAAGTGTAACCACGTGAAAGAGGAAATTTGTGTAAAAGAAAATGTGAAACTCTCGATGTGTAAATGTGTTATTGAAACCATGTAAGACTAAATCTGAAACCATGTGAATTCAGAAAATGCAGTTATTATTCTCATGTTATGTGTACAAAGTGTTTAGAATCTATGGTAGAGACAACAAATGAATATGTGTGCAAAGTGGCATGATGGATTGTTCATATGTGAGGTTTTTAAGCAACGTTGTAGCTCTCATGTGTAGATTTCTAGTCATTGAACCATGTGAAATCAGCAACCTAAAGCATGTGAAAAAGTTATGTATACACTTAAGAATATGTGGAATCTATGCGAATTGTGTTCCCTTTTCATGCATGTAAATTGTCCATATGGATAGCTCTCATGTTTGATTCTGTAAAAGATTAAGTTCATGAGTAAATTGAGTAGAGACCATGTGATAGGAGGATTTTATTTTAAAAATCTGAAAGCATGAGTTATGTATAAAACTGTAGAACTTCCATGATAGGTTGAAAACTCGAATTGACTAGCATGCTATGTGTTGCTAATTGTAATGTGCATGTAGAAACCACTAGGATTTGTACGTGTATATCATGAATAGTGTTGCTTGCTGAGTCCCTGGACTCACTCCTTGCTTCGGCGTACAGGTATAGTTGGCGACACGACACCGCTTGAGGAGACGGTGGAGACGGACTCCGAGCACGGAGACTAGATAGTTGTTGGAGTTCTTTGAGTTTGTGTATTTCCCAGTATGTAATTTTGAACATTGTATTAGAATTATCATGAGAAGAATGTATTATGTGGACATTATGTATTTCCATTTCAGTAATTTAATTTATGTGAACTTTGGTTCCTTTTTGCAAATTGTAAACTGCATGTATGTTTAATGTGGATGATGAATGAATGGAGATAGTTCTCTTTTACTTCCGCTACTTTGTTGTATATTCGCGTGTATCTCGCTGTTTGTATCGTTGGGTAAATGTCCACTGTGGCAGCACTTGTTATATCGACGTGGGTTGGTATAACCGTACCGGTATAATGAGGGCCGTCACAAAACCTTATCATTCACATGCTTGGAAAGGAATGCTAAGGGCTCGGGATTGGATTAGGCCACATGTGAGTTACAATATTGGTAATGGAAATACTATCAGCCTTGGGATGACCCTTGGCTTGATGGTCATTCCTTCACACTCTTGGAGGTCATCATCATAGAATGCTGATAGGGCTGCCCACTACTGCCACTGTGAATTCACTCATTCAAGATGGAATATGGTGCCTTCCTCCCCCTACTTCTATTCATATGTTGAAACTTTGGCCAAAATTTCTAAATATTCCCATTCATGCTGGCTGTGAGGACTCTATTGTCTGGAGGCACAACAATGGTGCAATCAGAAGCAAGCACATTTATGACATGCAAAGAGTAACTTATCCCAAGGTGCCTTGTTCCACATTGTTTGGAAGAGACCGACAAATCAGAAACCAATCACTTCATGCTTGGCAGGTCTTCATGAGAGGTGTTTTGACATTTGATGTTCTTCAAAAACGGGGAATGCAAGGGCCTAATGTTTGTGTGCTATGCTATCAGAATGAGGAGCATATCAACCATCTTTTTTAATTTCCTCTACAGCTCCTGGATTTGGATGCAGCTTTTGCACAGACTGGATATCCATAGAAGACCGAAGGAAACTATTCTCCATGAGAGTGATAGTTTACTCAAACATTTTGGCACTCTAAATGCTCAAAGGAAGGTGGCCTTTGCTACTTTTAGAATGGCTCTTTGGTGGATCTGGAAGGAAAGATGCTCCAAAATTTTGACACTAAAAGTCGTAGCCCTATGCAAGTTCTTCTCTCAATCCTTTCGGATATTCGCAATATTACTAAATTTCATATTCAGGGAGCTTCAAATTCACACCGATCTGATATAGTCCACAGCAACTTCCAGATACATAGAAGATGAGTCACCTGTGTTTAGTGTGATATTCTTCCACCTTTTAGCGAGCTGAATGCTCCTATGTTGAATTCATAACTATCGGCTTGTGATAGTATGAATTCTACCTTGTACATAGTTCCTTATTGCAATATTTAATACAAAAACTCCGGTATTACTTACCAAAAAAATATCTCATTCATGCATCATGTTTAAGGTGTTTATCATTTCATGCATATCATGATAATCGTGCTTACCTAGTTCTTAAAATGCTAATCACTTGTATCACGCCCGCACTTTGAGAAATAATTCCTACTGGGCTAGTTAGCTCATTCCCTACTTTCAATCTCATAACGAAGAAGAAGTAGGAGAAGGCCAGGGCTATGATGAGCATGCATCTGAGTGACGAGCATCCCAGTCTATGCGTCTAGAAATAGTTTGGTATGAGTGTAGATAATGTAGTGGGAAGAGAGCTTTCATGTAATAATTCTGTATTGAGTTTTAGTTTTAGAAGTCACTTGGAAGAGCCGTGTGAGTTCTATTTTGAAATGATGAGTAAGTTGTAATAGCTCCATCTTGTATGAGAAAAGTGTTTGAGGTTTGAATAGAAGCTTAGTTATTATCTTTTCGGGCCACAATTCTTGTTGTGTTGTTCACACAGCTAGTGCTAGCTAGCTAGAGGCTTTTGCCGGCTATTCACGTCTCAAGAATATCGACTCGCTATTCGTCCGAATTTAATTAATAATATCTTTTTTTCCGCTGTGATAATTCTCGGGGCGTAACACCACCAGATAGCAGATCGAAATGCATTTTGAGCCAATTTAGCTAAAATTCCATAAGAAGGGAAGGATTGAATCATTGCTTTAACTTCCTGGATATTTTTTTTTTCAATAAGTAAAATGGCATTAATGAAATAATATTTACAAAAGCCTTTGACCGTAAACATAGCCAAAAGGCAATCAGCACCTAGAAAAGAACAGGAGAGTACACCTCACCACAGAGAGGTGAAATGTTCCCACTCCACCATTCTCAATCTAGATTACAAAGCTGGATATCATGACCACACAGGTTGTGGACTATGATCTAACAAATCTGAAAAAACAAGTCATGAATTTAATGATGTTGTTGTAAATGTGAGTTGAGAGGAACTTCTGATCTTCTAAGTCTTGGCATTCTTTTCCTTTGCTGATCACATTTCACATTCCGGTTGCAAAGATATCTTGATTCCACCATTTCTTCCATCTTCCTTTTCAGCACCTGGAAACTTAACAGAACAAGTCCAAAGATAGAAAATGCCATAGTTGAACTAGAAATTAAAGTGATTATACTATCATGAAAAAGAATTAAATAGTAAGTAGCTAATAGAGAAGTTGAATCTAGTAAGAATCCCTTTCTCACGTTTGGATAAACTTGTAACTTCCCAACTTTTTCCTTATAGCATCTTGTATCCATGATGATATCAAGAGAATGTGAATTTTATCCCTCCTGGTTCCTTCAAAAACTCTTTTACATCTTTCCCTCCAAATCCACCAAATAGTTGATCTAAAGATAACTCTCACCATCTTAATCAGAATGCCATTTGTAGGAAACTCCAGAGCAATTGCTTTGACTTCCTGCAAGAGGCCCTTATGAGGATTTCTTCTCAGATCATATCTTGTCAATATTTCTTTCCAAATCCACTTAGAAAAGGTGCATTCAAAGAAAAGGTGATCAGTGCTCTCCATGTCTTTTAGGCATAAAACACAACCATTGACTATAGAATAACCCTTCTCTGTAAATTGTCCAAAGTTGGAAGTTTATTGTGGAAAGCTTGTCATGTACAAAGTGAAAATTTCTGAACAGTTGGCCTATCCCAAGTCCATTTGCTGAGATTCCATGAGTAGTCTTTGATCTTATTTGATTTCAAGCTGATGTGATTGAAAATCTTCCATTGTCATGCTTCCACTTCACAGAAGAAGTCCAAAGAGGTAATATTAATCCCTTCAGCTAGTGACATGAAGCTTTCCCATGTTATTTTTGCGGATGATCTAATCATATTCTTCAAGAATGATATCCAATCTGCTATTAACATTCGGAATGTGCTGATTCAGTTCTCTTATGTTCTGGCCTCAATCTGAATAAGACCAAAAGCAAACTCTACATTAGAGGTAAGGTTCCTAATAAAGATAGTTTCTTACATATTATGGAAGGGTGAAGGTTCATTACCAGTTCCTTACTTGGGTCTGCCTTTGATCTCAAACATCCATCAAGAAGGTGCACTTTTTTTTTTGGTAAGTAACTTAAATATATTAGAATAATAAATATATACAAAGCGCCATATCTACACAAGCCATAGATTATGGCCTAAGATCTCGAGGGTAATCTAGGAGAGTGCACCACCCCATAGAGGGAAGATGTTCTCACTCCACCAGAGTAAGCCTTGTAGAGATACAAGTAAAAGAAAGAGTTTCATGACTACACAATCCATAGTCTATGAAAATACAAGATAAGCATTCTCTTGACACTCTGTCATAACATGAGACCAGCAACACCAATCTGAAAAAGACAATAAGATAGTAGATCTGAACTTGAGATAACTGTTAGTGATGAAACAATAATAATAAAACTATTCATGAAACTAATCGAAAGATTAGAAACCAGATTCTGATTATATGCCAGTGAAGTTAAAAAAAAAAAAAAAAAGAAGAAGAAGTTAAATCTTAAATTTACCCCTTTCTCCCTCTTGGTTAGACCGCCCTTAGGTAAGTGCTGCTCCATCAAAGTTCTAGTATCAAGAAGGTGCACTCTATTCTCCTTGTTGAGAAAGTTAGGAAAAGATTAAATTCTTGGAAGAATAGGTTGCTGTCCAAAGCTGGCCGTTTGGAGCTCATTAGATCTGTCCTCCAATCTTACTCAATATACTGGTCTTCGGCCTTTATCCTTCCTTGTGGCATTCTCAATCAGATTGAGGTATCTTTAGAGATTTCTTTTGGAAGGTTGTCTCTGAAAAAATCTGTATGACAATGGTTAAATGGCAAAGCATTTGCAGACCTAAGAAGGAGGGCGGTTTGGGCCTCATAAAATTGCATAACTGGAATAGAGCTGCCTCTGTCAAACTTCTCTGGATATTTTACAAAAGGAAGTCCTTTGGTTGATTGGATCTATCATAAATACTTAGCAAAAGATAACATCTGGACAATCAAATGCAAAGCTTATTACTCAAGTGCTTGGAAAGGTGCCCTTAAAGAAAGAGATTGGATGCAGACCATATCACTTATTATATTGCAGATGGTACTCAATTCAGTATGTGGTTTGACCCTTGGCTATCTGGGAGGAGCATATTTCAGAATTATGGAGATAGAATTCGTCAAGATCTTAGGGCTGGAAAGGACTTTAAAATCAGTCAGTTCATCAATACCACAGGTTGGAACCTTCCCTATCCCACTTCTTTTGACATGATCTCTCTTTGGCCTTCTATCAAAGAAATAGAATTCATAACAATAATGAGGATCAGATCCTTTGGAATCATAATGGTGGCAAGTTCTCTATATCTTCTGCATGGAATGAGCTAAGGGACCAGCACTCTGAGGATAGTAACCATGTGTGGATTTGGACAAAGTCTGCAGCTCAAAAGTTCAACCTTTGTCTTTGGCAAGCAGCTATGAAGAAGCTGCCTACTCAAACAACATGAAGCAAAAAGGCATCAGCTTAGCAAATCAATGTACTCTTTGCAAGAATAATGAGGAAACCAATCATCATCTTTTCTTCCAATGCTCTTATAGTACTTGGATCTGGAAGCAGATTATCTACAGGTTTCAATTTGGGAGAAGCCCAGAAGACAAGCTTGAGAAAGAAATGCAGAAATTAAAGGTCAATTTTCCCTATCAAATGATGTTTGGAGACTGGCTCAATTGGCGCTAAAATGTGCAGTCTGGTGGATATGGAGGGAGAGATGTATTAGAATCTTTGAAGGTGAGAGTTTGTCCAAAATGCAGTTGTTGATCAAGATTTTGTTTGACATCAAGACTATCATGGAAAACATTCAGTTCAGATCACAAACTCCAATAGAGAATCAAATCTTCGCTCGTTTTAACATTTCGGTTATGTAGTTTGTTTTCATCTTTACTATTCTCATAGTCCACAAATCTTTGTGTGGTCATGAGTTCTCAGTCTTGGTAATTCTAAGGTTGCGGTCGGTGGAGTGAGAACATTCCACCTCTCTGAGGTGGGGTGCACTCTCCTAACCCACTTTAGGATTTTCTCTCTATGACCATGATTTATGGTTATTGACCTTGTACATTTGGCTCTCTTAATACATTATTATTTACCGGAAAAAAAAGCATCCTTGCACTTTCTAATGGTATTACTTTTTTTTTTGTAGTAAGAAATGGTATTAAGAATGAATAAATTACAGAACCTTTGGTCATACAAGTCATGACTAGAGGTACAAGACTACTATATGAGTTCAAGAGAGTGCACCCCTTCCCCAAAGGGGAGGAATGTTCTCACTCCACCAAACTACAATCTAGTTAAACAAAGCTGAAAAACTTCAATAAAACTATTTCATGACTACACAATCCGTAGACTATGGAATAAGGAGATACATAACAAAGGTTTCACCAATGCCGATTGGAGAATTAATTTGGCGAACTCTCTCTCTCTCTAGTGATTCTAGAGAGAGAAGCTATGGGGATTTGGTGGTTTGCTGGGGTTCGATTCTGTGGGGCTGGCCCCTGGGGGCGCATGGGGGTCATTCCTCCGAGTGCTCCCAATGGCCTCGTGGTCACCGCGGGACAAAGCTCTCCCAGAGCTCTATCCCTCAAGGTGATCCCCCTACGGCCCAGCATCCTACTCCTTCTAGAGGACGTTCGTTCCAAAGGGAGACTTCTGGCCGTTCTCGTTCTCGTTCTCGTGTCTCCCAAGTTCGGAGACCATGGTCTTCTCTTTTTGGAGGACTCGCTGGGGAGGGAGCAGCTACGCAAGGAGCTACCTTGAGTTTATTGAACCTGTTCGACTCCAAGAGAAGCATATCGCTGTCTTTGAAGGGGATGATGCTAAAGATCTTTTGAAGTCATGGAGGTACGCTCTTATGGTTATTGTGTTGGCATGAAACTTATCTACTCGGCCCTCCGTGCCTTTATTCTAAATCTCTGGAAACCGAAAGGTGATGTTGAGATTTTGATGAGAGAAGGAGGGTTCTTTCTGGTTGTTTCAATCAGGAAGATGACTTGAAGCGAACTCTTGATGGGTTTTGGTGTATCCGAGGACACCCGTTGGTGATTCGAAGATGGACCCGGAGTTGCAAATGGAGAAAGAGTCTCTTATTAGCTTGCCCATTTGGGTTAAGTTCCCTGATCTCCCCCTCCGGTGGTGGACTGCTAGGGGTTTGAGCAGATTGCTAGCCTTCTGGGTCGGCCGTTGCACATGGATTCGCTGACAGCTACAAGGAAGAGATTCCACTTCGCGAGAGTCTGTGTTCTGGTTGACGTGCATGCTGAGTTCCCCTCTGAAGTTGTCATTCAGAATGCGGATGGTTCCTTTGACACTGTTCTTGTCGAGTATGAATGGAAACCGTCCGTGTAAGGAGTGCAACTCCTTTGGTCATGGCAATAAGGAGTGTCAGACAAGTACTGGGGTTACAAGGAAGGTATGGCATCCGAAGATTATTCAGGAGCGGCAGCAGGAGCAAGGGGTGATCAATCTGGAAGTTGTCCAACTAGTGCAGAAGCAGGTGCATTGTATGACCGCCATGGAAGCTGTTCAAGAGAGCCGTTGTCCAGTGCAAAACTGCTACACGGTCTTGGAGGAGCTGGATAACTTGCAGGAAGCGGTTTTCGCCCCTCATGGAAGTTGGCCAACCGGCGATCTTGTGCAATCTAATAGTGTTGCTAAAACTAATGGAGGCAGGGTCATGCAAAAGAAAGGGAGGGAAGAGGCTGGTGCACTCCAAGGAAACACAACTAGCATTTTGCATGGGAAGGACAGCTCGCAGACTCCTTCTTCAAATCCCATGAGAGGAAGGGAAAATAATTCTGAAATACCTGATGGGTTTCATGGGATATGAGGATTCATCTATTGCCTCCTAATGAGAATTACTTACTGCAGACTGATTCAACACAAAGTAAAATGACAGAAGCAATATTCCCGTTCAGGGAAATGGGGCCAGTGAGATGCCATGTGAGAAGCGCACCAAGGTGGATGCCGTTGGTCCTACTTTCCAATTACAATCAGAAGATCTTGGAGATTTTAATGCCATATTTTCTGCCAAGGAAAGAGAGAATGCAATGTCGTCCGTGTTGGAGTTGAGTGATGCATATGTGGGGAAGCGTCCATGCAGAAGTAGGTTGATACGCCAGCCAATTCTAAGCTCACTTCCCATCATACTAGGAAGATCTCTTCCATTCAGACTATTAGCCCACAAGACCGGAGTGAAAGCTCTAAACATGCTCAGACTTCGGGAGTGACTATTGAAAATAAATGGATAAGCTTCAAGCTAGGATACGCTCTCTATCCCATAATCAGTTATGAAAGTTATCTCTTGGAACGTTCGTGGCTCAATAAGCGAGCGCATAGATTGAGTGTTAAAAATTCTCTCTCTCACTCTGGAGTGGATATTGCTATTCTTCTGGAAACTAGAGTTCGCATGGAGAGTATGGTAAGCAGAAGGCTCTCAATTGCTCCCCAGCTGAATATTCTTCATAATTATACTGAGCATCCGGGTGGTTGTATCTGGGTCCTTTGGAATGCTTCTTCTGTTCATATTAGTTGTGTCAAAGTTACTCCCCAGCTTATTCATATGGACTGCACTGATATCTCCTCTGGGAACAACTTCCACTTTTTTTTTTTGATAGGTAACGTAAATTATATTGATCTAAAGAAGATGTACAAGCAGCCATATCTACACAATTTGTAGATTATAGCCATAGTCCGGGTCATACAAGAGTTAAAAGGAACAACTTCCACTTGACTGTTGTCTATGTTCAAATCTTCTTTATGAAAGGAAGCTATTGTGGAATGATTTGTTGATGCTTTCTAGCTCCATCCAGGTGCCTTGGTTACTGGCAGGTGACTTCAATTGTGCTCGCTTCCCTGAGGAGAAGATTGGAGGCCGGAGGTTGACCTATGCTTCGGGATTTTAATTCTTGTATTGAAAACTCTGCTCTTCTGGATCTGAAAAGTGAGGGTAGCATCTACTCTTGGAGTAATCATTCTGTGGGTGCAAGAAGAATTGTTTGTAGGCTTGACAATTGTGGTTGGATATGTTCCCTAATAGTTATGTCCATTATGGGGACTAGTTCCATTCAGATCATGCTCAACTTACTATTTTCACTGAAGAAGTGGTGGCAGGAGGTCCTAAACCTTTTAAATTCTATAATATGTTGGCTCTTCATGAATCCTTTCAATCCATTGTCCAGCTAGCTTGGAACACTCATGTTCAGGGAACCTCGCTGTTTGTTTTTTGCAAAAAACTACGGGCGGTCAAGGATGCTTTGAAGGTGTGGAACCGGGAAGAATTTGGACTCATTTTTCACAAAGTAAAGTTGGCGGGTGATACCTTACACAATGCGCAGTCCAAACTAGCTGCTGATCCTATGAACGCTCAGCTTATTCATGAGGAGAAGCATGCTAGGGATTCTTATCTTGCTTGTTTAAATATGGAGGAGCCAATGCACAGAAAAGGGCGAAGCAACATTGTATCACTCAAACTGATGATAACAGCAAGTTTTTCTATGCATTAAAGGGAGGCGCATGACGAATACCATTCGGAGCTGTAGGTTTCCGGACGGTCAAGTGACGTCTGATTTGCCAATTCTTAAGAAGCATGCAATTGATTACTACTCTGACCTTCTTAATCAGCATCAAAGCTTTATGTCTCCAGACTTCCACCCTTCCTCTATTCTTTCGGATGAGGATAGAATTTCCATTATGCGGCCTTTTTCTGATGATGAAATCACTAAAGTGTAATGAGTGCCCCTAAGAATAAGAGCCCGGGACCTGATGGTTTTCCGGCGGACTTTTATCAATTATGCTGGCGCACTGTGGGTCAGGATGTCTTGAATGCAGTCCATTATTTCTTCAATGGAGGGCGTTGGCTTCGGCTGGTAAATCACACATTCATCTCTCTTATTCCCAAGACTGATACTGCTGATTCTTTCGATCAGTTCCGGCCAATCTTCTTGTGCAATTTCCTCTAGAAGATCATTACGAAGCTGATTGCTAATCGAATGCAAAAGTACATGCCCCATCTTATCAGCAAGCATCAGTCTGCTTTTATTAAAGGTCGAAAGATTCAGGACAGCATACTCCTTGCTAATGATATTGTGAGAGACATTCATTCCAAACACCGGGTAATCTCTTATGCTTGAAGGTTGATCTCCGGAAAGCATTTGATTCAGGTAATCGAGATTTCATTCTTCTTCTGCTTAAGAAAATGGGATTCCTTGATCAGTGGTTCATTGGATTGCAATTCTGATTAATTCTGCTACTTTTTCAGTGCTTTTAAATGGTAGTCCTGTTGGTTTCTTCAACTCTGCTAATGGCATTCGTCAAGGTGACCCACTGTCACCTTACCTGTTCTGTATCGCCATGGAAGGGCTTTCTATTCTCATTGAGCAGAAGTTGGCGGCTGGTAGCTTGCATGTTCCTCAATTTGGTGATGTCAAACTCTCACATCTCATCTTTGCTGATGACCTCCTCCTTTTCATGAAGCCTCAAATTTCTTCTGCTCGGTGCATGTCAAAAGTCTTAAAGGATTTCCACAGCTATTCTGGTCTGCAGTTGAACACTTCTAAAAGCAAGGCGTTCATTGGGGCTAAGGTCCATCATAAAGAGTCCCTTCTAAATGCTTTGGGAATTCAGGAGGGAGTATTACCTTCTACATACCTGGGTCTTCCTTATTCTCTACTAGATTGACTCAAAGTCATTGTGCTCATATTGTTCAAAAGATCACTAATCGAATTGCCTCTTGGAAAACTAGACTTCTTTCTAAGGCTGTCGGCTGGAGTTGATAAAATCGGTCCTAAATTCTATGCCATATACTGGGCTGTCTCCTTCCTTCTTCCTAAGAGTCTCATTGGAGAAGTAGAGAGGTTGTTGAGAAACTTCTTTTGGCATGCTTCGGGTGATTATAAACCATTCCACTTAATCAAATGGGACAGGCTGTGTAGACCCAAAGATGAGGGGGGTCTTGGTATTAGAAGACTTAATACTTGGAACTCTTCAGCCTTACTATGCAGATTTGGGGAATCTTATCGAAAAATGATACCTTATAGACTCAATGGGTGAGGAGTAGATACCTTAAGCAGACTTCCATCTGGTCGGTGAAGACTCATTCTTACTACTCGCATGCTTGGAAGGGATTTACATGTCAGAAATTGTTCAGATCTCATGTCACTTACAGAATGGGGATGGTAACACAATTAATCTTTGGGACGATCCTTGGATAGATGGGCATTCTATATCTTCTTTGGAGGGGACTATAACAAATCTTGCTTGGGATGCCCATTAATGCCACGGTTAGCACCCTTATTCATGATGGGAATTGGTGTCTTCCGCCTCCAACATCTGGTGAGCTGTTTGAACTTTGGCCGCGTATCCTCAACATCCCCATATACACTGGTCAAAATGATTCTATTGTTTGGAGACACTCTAATGGTCCCATTAGCAGCAAAGGCCTATATGATCTAAGGAGAGTTACTTATCCTAAGGTTCCTTGGTTTCAACTTGTTTGGAAAAGGCCTACATTTCAGAAACATTCTCTTCATGCCTGGCAGGTTATGATGGGTGGCATTCCCTCTTTTGATGTTCTTCAAAGAAGTGGCTTATGTGGTCCTAATATTTGTGTTTTGTGTAAGAACCAGGATGAGCATGTCAACCATCTCTTCTTCCAATGTCCGTACAACTCTTGGATTTGGATGCAACTTCTTCATAGATTGGATATCCATAGGCGGCCAAAGGATACTATTTTAGCTGAAAGTGAAAGTCTGCTCTTGAGTTTTCATGCTCCGGGTGAAGGTACATGTGTAGCCTTTGCCTCCTTTAGAGCTGCTCTTTGGTGGATTTGGAAGGAGAGATGCTCTCAAATATTTGATTAAAGAGATCGAAGTCGGATGCATGTGCTTCTGTCCATTCTTTCTGATGTCCGCAATATTACTAAATTCCACATTCAGGGGCTCCCATCCTCTCAGAGATCTAATAGGATAATCAGAAATTTTGGTCTTCGGAGAACTTGAGTTCCCTCTCTTTCATTGTTTAGTGTTGTTCTTATTCTTTTCTCCTTGCACTTTTTTTTTGAGCTTCTTGCTCTTTTATCGGATTTATGGCTATCGGCATGTGGTAGCATGAGTCCATCTTTGTACATGTACTTCCATTCTTTTCATCAATAAATCTTCCGGTATTAATTACCAAAAAAAATAACAAAGTTTTCACCCAAATCCTTTTATGCTCCATGCTGGAAAATGGTAGAAGACTACCCATAGATGCACAGCAGCAGCCATGCCAAGAACCTGAAAGGTTAGTAGAAGGAGTCCAAGCAGAGAATTGCAAAGTAGAATCATAAATTAAATCAAAACCTACAGAGAACCAGGTAGACTAATAAGGTTTAATGATCTAATCTAATGAATGGTAAAGTTGAACCTATTTAAACCCCATTCTCACAAGGAGATAATTTGGCATTCTTCACCTTCATTTCCATGCTACTTCTGATATCATGCAAAATCTCAAGCAAGATGTGAACTTTATCTTTTCTTTTCCCTTCAAAAATCCTAATGCATCTCTCTCTCTCTATCCACCAGATAGCCGTTCTGATTGCCACTTTCACCATCAAAGATAGAATACCACTCTTAGGGAACTCTTGCTGAAGAGCATAGATTTCATTATGAAGAGAAGTGTGAGGCTTTCTAGATAAGTCTATCTGCTCAAAATACATTTCCAAATCCAGCTTGTGTAAGTGCAACTAAAATACAAATGGTCAGCACTCTCATTATCATTCAAGCAAAGACACATTGATGGCCAAAATTCTACCTTTCTTTGCAAGTTATCAATAGTTGGAAGCTTGTTATGTAGAGCCTGCCAAGTGCATAAAGATATTTCTGAACTGTAGGCCGATCCCAGGTCCATCTATTGTAGTACCAAGCATTCCCCTTGATTCTGGTTTCATTCCAGGCTGAGGTGACATTGAATTTTCCATTATTATGCTTCCATATGATTGCATCTTCTCCACTATTCCTGATAGGAACTACAGTAATTTGAGGCCAAAGAGTGATCATTTCATGAGTTGTTGCATTTGGGAGTCTCCATCCCCTTCATGGATGAAACTAGAAATCTCAAATTTCTAGGAGCACCTAAATCTTGTCTTATCCTATCACCATACAATTGGTATATGCTTTTCCATTGATCCAAGGGTCATACCACATGCTAGTTTTATTTCCTTTAGAAATAACATAAGAACATGCTCAACCAGCCATTTTCTAGCTTTCAAAATACTTTGATTGCAGTTGAATAAAAAGATTTGGGTTCAACACACCAAACAGATTTTCTCTTAAAGTACTTTTCTTTGATCCAATTGTTCCAGATGTTTTCTTATCCTGTAGCAAATCCCAGAGAAGCTTGATCATACCTGCTTTATTCCATTCTTTGAGATTCTTCAATTCTGCCCACCTTCATCATTGGGTTTACAAATAGTAGACCATTTGACCATATGGAGTGCATTATTTTCTTGGGTGCCATGCCAAAAGAATTTGCTAAGAATGGTTTCCACTTCATGAATGAGACCCACAGGTAAGATAAAAGCATTGGACCAATACAAAGCATAGGATTGAAGAACTGAACGGATCAATTCAAGTCTTCCTGCTTTAGAAAGCAATCTACATTTCCAGAATTCAGCCTCTTTGTAATCTTTTCAACAATGGGATGGCAATGGCTTTTATTGATGGCATTCGAGAAAAGAGGAAGACCCAAGTAAGGACTGGGAGGTTACCTTCTGCAACACCAAGAGTGCTAGAGATATGCTCTTTATCTTTGATGGCTGCCCCCACATAACCTTGCTTTTCTGAAGATTAAGAGCAAGACCAAAAATTCTACAAAAGATATTCAAAATATCAGCCAACTTTGTCACAGAATTATAGTCATTTTGAATGAATATCAGCAAACATCCGCAAAAATAGTATGAGAAACATTGCAATTCTCGGCTGTAGGAACTTTAAAGGCTGCCATCTAAAATAGCCTTCTCAAGCATACAAGTCAATCCCTCCATAGCAATGGTGAACAAGTAGGGAGAAAGAGGGTCTCCCTGTCTAATCCCATTACCACCTCAAGAAAGCAATTGGAGAACATTGAATAAAACAGAGATTTAGGAGTTTCTAAGCAATTTCTGATCCAATCTATCCCCTTTGAAGGAAAAAGCATTTTCCTCATCATTTCAAAATGAAGGACCTATTGACAGAATCAAATGCTTTTCTCAATCAGCTTTAAAGCAAATTCTTTTTCCAGCAGATTTAGAATGTAAATCTTTGACAATAACATTAGCAAGGAGCACATTTTGGTGCATACCTCTACCTTTGATGAAGGCTGATTGATTGGGGCTTATAACTGTATCCATAACTTTCTGCAGTCTATTGGCCTCACTTAGAAATAACTTTTTTTTTTTTTGGTAAGTAATACCGGAGTTTGTGTTAATATGGAAAATTATGGAGTATTTACAATGAGAAGTCCATACTATCACAGGTCGATAGCTATGGATAAGCCAGAGCTCGCCAAAGGGAGCCCAAATCATGAAGAAGTCAATCCCTTTTGGATATTGTAATTCCTAATAATCTTGTTTGCCTTCTGATTAGAGGTAGTCCCCTGAATGTAAAATTCTGTAATGTTACGAACATCTGCTAAGATGGAAGGAGAACCTGCATTGGGCTACGGTTTTTAGAATCAAAAATTCGCAAAACCCCTTTCTTCCAGATCCACCAAATCGCTGCTCTAAAAGTAATGAAAGCCACACTTCTTCTTGCATCACGCTCCATGAAGTTCCTCATTAAGCTTTCACTTTCAGCAATGGCAGTCTCTCTTGGTCTACGATGAATGTCCAATCTATGCAAAAGTTGTATCCAAATCTAGGAGCTGTAAGAACACTTGAAGAAAAGGTGATTAATGTGTTCTTCATGCTGTTTACAAAGGACACAGATATTTGGACCTTGCAAGCCACGCCTCTGAAGTGCATCAAAGTTGGCATCCCATTCATTAAAGCCTGCCAGGTAGGAGTGACTGTTTTTGGTTTGTAGGCCTTTTCCAGACAATGGAGAACCAAGGAACTTTTGGTAAATGACTCTCTTCAGATCATAGATGTTCTTGTTACTAATGGAACCATTGTTGTGCCTCCAGACAATGGAATCATCTTGGTTAGCAGAAATGGAAATGTTCAACATCCTAGGCCAAAGATCAAACATCTTAGGGGATGTGGGAGGAGTAGGCACCATCTCCCATTCTGAATAAAGGAGCTAACAGTGGCAAAAAGAGGCAGCCCAATGAGCATCCTAATGTACTGACCGCCAAGGGAATAGATGGATTCCCATCAATCCACGGGTCTTCCCATAAGTTGATAGTGTTACCGTTGCCAATTGTATAAGTCCATAAGGCCTGATCCAGTCCCGGACTTGGAGCATACCCTTCCAAGCTTGTGAGTGATAAGATCGGGCTTGCACCGACCAGATAGAAGTCTTCTTGAGGTATCTGTTTCTCACCCATTGATTCCATTGAGTGTCATGATGAGATAGAAGCCTCCAGAATTGCATGGTGATTGTAGCTGAATTCCAATCAGCTAGCCGCCTGAGCCCCAATCCACCCTCATCTTTTGGTCTGCAAACATGGTCCCATATGACGAGGTGAAAAGGTTTATAATCACCGGAGGAGTGCCAAAAGAAATTTCGTAATAGCCTCTCCACTTCCCCAATCAGCCCCTTAGGTAACAAAAAAGAAACAGCCCAATACAGAGAATAAGATTGTAGAATAGAACGGATTAACTCCAGTCGGCCAGCTCGAGAGAGTAAACGGGTTTTCCATGAAGCTATTCGCCGAGATATTTCTGAATGATTTTAGTACAATAAAGACTGGTCAGATGGTAGAGAATAGGGGAAGGCCCAGATAAGTGGATGGTAGAAGGCCTTTCTGGACTTTCAGAACATCAAGTAGCGGTCCTTAGAATGCACCTTCTCACCAATGAAAACCTTGCTCTTTCCAGTGTTCACTGCCGTCCTGAATAAGAATAAGTCCTCAAGAATAGTGGATATGCACCGGGCAGAAGAAACATTAGGTTTCATGAAAATTAATAGATCATCAGCAAAAACCAGATGTGATAGCTTGGCATCTCCAAAAGTGGAACATGCAGCAACCCTTCCCTCAATTCCTGTTCAATGAGAATGGAAAATCCTTCCATAGCAACACAAGAAAGGTAAGGCGATAGTGGGTGACCCTGTCGAATACCATTGGATGAATGAAAGAAACTATCGGCGTCCATTAAGAGACCGAAAAGGTAGCTGAATTAGTAGAACATCAATCCATTGAACCCCCTGCTCCGGGAATCCCATCTTCCTCAGAATGAGTAACATGAAGTTGCGTGAACAGTTGTCAAAACCTTTCCTCAAATCAACCTTCATGCATAATAAGTTGCCTCTATGCTTGGAGTGTATATCTCTCACCAAGTCATTTGCCAGGAGGATGCTATCCTGAATCTTTCGGCCTTTTATAAAAGCTGACTGATTTTCGCTAATTAAGATGCCATGAACTCTTGCATACGGTTTGGCTATAAGATTAGTGTAAATTTTGTACAGAAAATTGCACAAGGAAATGGCCGGACTGATCAAAAGAGTCTGCATTTTCACTCTTAGGAATAGGGAGATGAAGGTGTGATTTACCTTACGAAGCCATCTACTTCCCTTGAAGAAATAGTGTATAGCCGCTAGCACATCATTACCAACAAGTTCCAACACAGTTGGAAGAATTCAGCAGGAAATCCATCTGGTCCAGGCTTTTATTCTTCGGAGCAGCCATAACAACTTCTGTGATTTCTGAATCAGTGAAGGGCCTCATAATTCTGTCCCTATCTTCCTCAAAGAGCCTTCTAGATGCTTCAATATCAGGAAGGCCATAGTTCTGCTGTTGGTTCAGAAGATCATAGTAGAAAGCAGAGCATGATCCTTGATCTTGTGAACATCATCAGAAACACTTCCATCCGGCAGCTTACATCTTCGGATAGTATTCATCTTCTTCTTCCTTTAATGCTAGCATAGAAAAATTTTGTATTGTCATCAGTCCGCGTTAACCAGTATTGTTTAGCCTGTTGCTTAGCATAAGAGCCTTCCATGCACAAGGATTGAAGATAGGCATCACGAGCTTGTTTTTCGTTCTCAATATAGTCCTCATTCATTGGATCAGCATCCAGATTATCTTGAGCTACATGAAGGATTTTGGCAGCACAATTTACTTGGTGATAGATTTCACCAAACTCCTCCCGATTCCACACCTTCAGAGCACCCTTAATACACGAAGTTTCTAACATAGACCATAAGGGGAGTGCCATGAACATGAGTACAACCAACCTTTTCAACTGCAGAAAGAAGCTGTCTGCTGAGCCCACATAGAGAAGAACTTAAAAGGTTTAGGTCCTCTCGCAAGAGCTCTTCAATGAAATGGTAAGGTGAGCATGATCTGAATTTAAATTTCTCACCACACGAGACAAAGCTATCAGAGAATTTATCCAACACCAGCATTTGTTAAGCAAGGCACGATCAAAGTCTGCAAGTTTACTTCTTCTGGCTCCCACAGATCGGTTACTCCATGACATGGTGTTTCCTTCACTCTTCAAGTCCACTTTAGCATAACTTTGTAAATGAAGTTACATAAAGAGATAGGCCTATAGTTCTCTAGACAATCAGCACCAGCAGACTTGGGAATAGAGAGATAAAGTACAATTCATTTTTGTGCATCCTACCCGTAGTAAAGAAGTGCTGACAAGCATTTATGACATCCTTACCACAATGTTTCCAAGTAACTTGAAAGAATTTTGCAGTAATGCCATCTGGACCTGGACTTTTGTTTTGGGAGAACTAAAAACAATAGATCTGATTCTTCTTCATGATTGCCTGGTTAAGAAATCCACCTCTTCTTGAGAAAGCTTACTTCGGACCTCTAAATCATGGTGATCACTATGTTTCAAACTGATTGAGAAGGGATCTGTAAATCCACAGTAGGTCTTAACTTTATCATATCATGAATCAGATTGCCATTGCCATCCTGCAATTCCTAATAGTGTTCCTTGCTTTTCTAGCTGCAATAGAAGCATAAAAGATTGGTATTGGAGTCCCCAAGAGTGAGCCAATTAACCTTGATTTCTGCCTTATATAGTTTTCCTCAATGCAAGAGCTTTGGCATAATTTCCCTGGCTTCATTTTCCTTGCTGATAAGATCTTCATCATGAGGATTTTGTGCTAGGTAGTTTTGAGCATTGATCAGCTCCCCTTTACTGGCAGCCACTCCATCCTGAATATACCAAAACATTCTTATTCCACTCCTTCAAGGCTTCCTTGCAAGATTTAAGTTTTAGGTGAGAACAAAAGGAGCTGTTCCCATGAACCTGATACTCCAAGCAGCTTCAATGACATCAAGAGTTGAGGGTGGGAACTCCACATGTGAATTACCTGAAAGGTTTTTTCCCTCTTGGAACCTCATTTTTAGAACATATTGTTACAGTGAATGATCCGAGAGATATTGAACACCATATTCAGGCAAACAGTCCGGATAAGCATTTAACCATTCCTTGTTGATCAAGCATCTATCAAGTCTAGCCATGATTTTCCTGTTAGGGGTCCCTCTGTTACTCCAAGAAAGCCATCACCCACAGACTTCATGTCAAAAAGATCACTAGAGAGGATGCAATCATTGAAATCAGCTAATATTGAAACAGATAAATCCCTTCCCCCCACTTTCTCATGCGGATATCTCACTGTGTTGAAGTCTCCCACCACCATCCAGGGGAATTGGAGGCAGTACCAGCAAAGGAACAAATATCTCTCCAAAGATCAATCCTTTCTTGGGCACTATTTGAAGCTAAATGGCAGATAAGTTGAAAAGAGTGCTGGTATTTTTTATCTTTCCCTTCCACATGAATGCATTGAGGCATTGAGTGAATACTAGTAATCTCAATAAGATGGGGTTCCACAAGATCCAGACTCTACCATTAACTAATTAGAATCATTAGTGATGAGATCAGCTTCAGGCCAAATTAGTCTTTTCCTAGAACCAGTATGAGAAGATTTAATCTTAATTCTACTAAAATTGCAATGTCGCAAGCAGTGGACTTAATAATTCTATTACCTCCCTACACTTAGTAGGTTTATTCATTCCTCGAGTATTCCAAGATATGATCTTCATAAAGCTAAAGGAAAGGGGTGAACCAAGAAGCAGCAATTAATTGGTTCTAAAAGAACTAGTATCCTTTTTCTTATCCTTTCCCTCACTAAATCCTCTCCATCATATCCTTTCCATTTCCTTTTTAAATCTTGTCTTATCTACCTCATCCACAGCAACAAGTTTTTTAAATTTCGAATTACCTTGAAGGGAGGCGTGGGCTGTGGTAGCTTGGGCTGTTGGAGCTTGCGCAATAGGTGGTGAAGAGTCCTCCATTTGTTGGATGCTTTGCTTAGATTGTGGAGCTTGCGCAATGGCTGGTGTTTGAATTTGAACTTGGGCGCCACCTTGAAAACCTTCTAGAGAAGAGTCCTTCTGAAAATGGACTCCTTGGTGAGATGGAACATGAGCATGGGCGCGCCACCTTGCAAAGCTTCTGGAGAAGAGTCCTTCTGAAGATGGACTCCTTGTTGAGATGGACCATGCGCACCATTTCTGGAAGAGTCTATGTGAGATGGACTCCTTTGGCTTGTGCGATTTTATCTCCATGAGCATGGACAGGGTGGGCGCATCTCTCTTGTCAACTACCTCCGAAGCAACATGATTAGACTTCTCAATTTGGAATGAACTTTGAAGACTAGCTGCGGACTCCTCCTCTTCATCGCACAGCACCTGAAAAGATTTCCAGTGGGAACCGGCACTGCAGCTTTCAAGGATGAAGATTTCGCTCTAAAGACCTTGTCCACTCTAGCATTGGCCAAAGGACGGCAAGCACCATCCCCATGACCGAAGGAAGAACATGCAGAACACGGACGTGGGCGCCATTGAAAGGATATTCTGATTCTTTTAATTGCGCCATCCAAATCCTTGTAGTGAACAAACTCTGGCAATTGAACATCAGAACTGATCTCTATACAGGCTCGAGCATATGACAAGTGTTTCATATCTGCTGTCATCTTGTCAAGATAAAGAGGCTGACCAGAGTACTTGCCAGTTTAGCATGAACTCCGTAGTCCAGAGATGCAAAGGTAATCCATGGAAAGCAACCCAAAGAGGTATGCTTTTTAGACTATCCAGCTCCATGCGCACCTCAGGAGACCATTTCCTCAAGATCATCGGATGACCTCTAATGCTCCAGAATCCCTCCAAGACTCGTTCAAATCTTCTTCTAAATCAAACTTACAGATGAAGAATCCATTCTCTAGAACATGCATTTCAAAACCAGAGATTCCCCACCGAGATCTGATGAAAGCTTGTATGGATAAAATGTCGTTTTTAATCCAATAACATAGCCTACCAAAGATCTAGACCAAGACGGAATAAGGTCATGAGAATCTTGAACTTCGTAAACAGCAACCTTGATTCCATTATTAACCTCTGGTTGGATGAAAGGGAGCTCCAAAGACTGATTTACTGCAGGTGACTTGAAGAGAGAACTCCAAGCCACTGGTGTAGAAGAGATCGGAGCTGATGAAGAAGACCTACCTCTTCCTCTTGAACGCGAACGCCCCCTTGAGACCACATGAGGCGGATCACTCTAGAATGATTTGGATGAAGCACCCGAAGGAATGAGAAGATCAGCAGCCCTCCCAATCTGACCGGATACCGGAGAAAGACCAGTGGAGACCATAGAAGTCCCACCAGGCTTGGATCGCCCAAGTTCCCCAGAGCTTCTCTCTCCTGCTTCTGGCGCCATTTCTCTTCCCTTTCTAATGGTATTACTGGCTCTTCTACCCGCAATAGAGGCATAAAAGAATTTGGTGTTAGAATCACACCAATTCGCTCTAGACTTCTGCTGGATAAAGTTTTCTTCAGTTTTCAGAGCAGCAAATACTGGTCCTTAGCTTCCTTCTCCTTGTTGATAAGATGACTATGAAAAGGATTCAGTTGCAACTCATTTTGAATCTCAACGAGCATCTTCTTACAACTTGTAACTTTTTCCCCCACATGACCAAGGTCTTTGTATTCCAGTCTCTAAGAGCTTCCTTGCACCGTTTAAGTTTCCTAAAAAAGATGTACTAGGCATTGCCATCTACAGGAGTCTCCCAAGCATTGCGAATAACCTCCAGGAACTGAGGGTGAGTACTCCACATATTAAAATACTTGAAAGGTTTCTTGCCACGCATGACCTCCTTATCAGAATTGAGATACATAATTGAATGATCAGAGAAAATTGAGGGCCATACTCCAGAAGAGTGTCAGAGTAAGCGGAAGCCATCCTGGTTAATCAAGCATCTATCAAGTCTAGCCATGATTCTCCTGTAACTATCCCCTCTATTGTTCCAGGAAAGCCAGTTACCAATGATTTAACATCCATGAGAGCCGACGAATCGATGCAATCATTAAAATCTGATAAATTGGTCTCAAAGATAGCCCGACCACCCATCTTTTCATTAGCATATCTGACAGTGTTAAAGTCACCAGCAACAAGCCAAGGAGTCCCATAAGTGGTATTAGTGATTTGACAAATATCCTTCCACAGCATGCGTCTTTCAAATGGTTGTTGGAAGCATAGATAGCATGATAAAGCAATTTTTGGTACGTTATCCATCACATTCCAATGAAGGAATTGAGTTGAGCATGCAATGAAACCAATATCAAACAGGTTGGGGTCCCACAAGATCCAGATTCGACCATAAGAAAGATTAGAATCGTTGGTTAAAATGTTGGCCTCAGGCCAAATTAAGGTTCTTCGAATAGGTATAGCTGATGGTTTTATTTTTGTTTCAACGATAATAGCTATCTCACGCCCTTATACCATTTCGGTCTGGAGGGAGATGCTGCACCGATTAAATTTTAATCGCCTTCCTCGTCCCTCCATTAGTGAGGAGAGCATGCTTTGAGAATGAGCTTCAAAACTGATGGGTTTGGAACTTCTTTAGCCCGTCTTCTCTTTAGAGCAACCATATGGTGGATTTGGCGTGAGAGATGCAACAGAACTTTTGAGGATACAAAAACTTCTTACATGCATACAGTCCTTTCCATAATTAATGATGTCAGAGCTGTTTGGAGGCTTTGCCTCAAACAGATGCCATTTCTGGTCGGTCTAGAGTTCTCTGTATGAGATTTAATATCACTCTTAAAACTACATTGTAGTCACTAGCTTGTGGTGTCACAATGTTTCTTTCCTTTGTGTTCTGGGGATGTCACCGATCTGTGGTGTTATCCTCAAAGCAGTTAGCTTTTGTATTTTTTCATCCTTATTAATTAATTCATTTCTTGGTTGACCGACCAAAAAAAAAAGATAATAGCTATCTCACAAGTAAAGGATCTAATTATTCTATTAAGTTCTCTACATTTTCACTTTTATTTATTTCCCTAACATTCCAAGTTTTTTTTTTGGTAAGTAATACCGATTTTGTATTAATCAAAAGTAATCAGAACATGTACAATGGAAAGCTCATGCTATCACAGACCGATAGCTATGAGACAAACACAGTGATAAGATCACTCAAAAGTAGCAAAATGAAGTCAAATAAACTAGCTACAAGGAAGAAGATAAGTCAAGAATTGCTGAGGTTGAAATTTCGGACTATTCTTGCTGATCTAGTGGAGAGCGAATACATCTGAATGTGTGCTTCAGTAATGTGGCGAATGTCCGAAAGGATAGAAAGCAACACTTGCATCCGACTTCGAACAATAGACTGGAAAATTCTAGAGCATCTTTCCTTCCAAATCCACCAGAGGGCAGCACGGAAGCTAGAAAAGGCTATAGTTGTACCAACACCAGAAGTTCGAAAACTTCTAATTAAACTCTCTCCTTCAGAAATAACGGTTTGCCTTGGTCTCCTGTGAATGTCTAAACGATGCAACAGTTGCATCTAAACCCAAGAACTGTAAGAACATTGGAAGAATAAATGATCAATACATTCTTCATTCTGATTGCACAAAACACATATGTTAGGTCCTTGAATACCACGTCTCTGGAGAACATCAAAATTTGAATCCCACCCATGAAAACCTGCCAAGCATGCAAAGATTGTTTCTGATTTGTAGGTCTCTGCCAAACCAGGTGATCCCAAGGAACCCGAGGTATAAGACACGCTTTTGATCATAGATGTGTTTGATACTAATAATCCCTTGATTGTGCTTCCACACAATGTTATCCTCACAACGAGCATGAATAGGGATGGAAGAGATTTTCAGCCAAAGTTCCATCATTTCACCAGCGGTAGGGGAGGGAGACGCCATCTACCTTCATGAATAAAGGTATCTACAGTAGTGTTTAAAGGAAGACCAAGTAGAAACCTCATGTAATCCCCACCTTTGGATATAAGTGAAGTACCCTCACACCAAGGATCCAGCCAGAAATGGAGATGGCGGCCATTACCAATTCTGAAGTTAATATGATGCTGAAGCCAAGCTCTAGAATGAAGAATACCTTTCCAAGCATGAGAGTGATAAGTATGCACCTTGGCAGACCAGATTGAAGTGTTCTTCAGATATTTGTTTCTCACCCAGTTAGTCCAAGACTATCTTGGTTGGAGAGGATGTTCCAAAGTTGCAAAGTAATGGAGGAAGAGTTCCAATCAGCTAAACAACGCAGACCAAGACCACCTTCATCTTTGGGTCGGCATAAGTTCTTCCATTTAATAAGTTAAATGGCTTGTAGTCCCCCGAAGCATGCCAGAAGAAGTTTCTAAGTAATCTTTCCACCTCTCCAATCAACCCCTTAGGCAAGATAAAGGATATTGCCCAGTAAAGAGCATAAGAGTTTAGGACTGACCTGATCAGCTCCAACCTACCAGCTTTGGAAAGAAGTCTGGTTTCCAAGATGCAATGCGCTTCTTAATTTTTGGAGAATGGGATCACAGTGAATGCTAGTTAAACGGGTAGAGAATAAAGATATGCCCATATAAGTGGATGGTAGTGATCCTTCCTAAACTTGAAGGGCATTGAGAAGCGGACCCTTATTATGAAGCTTAGCACCAATGAACACTCTACTTTTTGCTACATAAGCTACAGACTTGAGTAGCGATGAAATTCTTCAAGAGTAGTAGAGACATATTTAGCAGAGGAGACCTTGGGCTTGAAGAATAAAAGTAATCATCAGCAAATATCAAGTGGAGATCTTCGTATTCCCAAAAGAAGGAACTTGTAACTGACCCTCCCTCATCTTCTTGTTAATTAAAATAGAGAGCCCTTCCATGGCAATGCAAACAAGTATGGAGATAAGGATCTCCCTGTCTAATACCATTACTAGAATGGAAGAAGCCAACTGGGCTGCCTTGAGAAGAACTGAGAAACTTGCAGAATTGAGGAGAGTATCAATCCAGTCAAGATAACGATCAGGGACCCCATGCTTTTCATCACGTGGAGGATGTAGGAGCAACTAACAGTATCAAAAGCCTTCTGGGGATCAACCTTCATGCATAACAGATTTCCTCGCTGCTTAGAGTGAATATCTCTTACAATGTCATTGGCTAAGAGAATACTGTCTTGGATCCGCCGCCCTTTAATGAAAGCAGACTGTTGCTTGCTGATAAGATTAGGCATAAACTTTTGCATGCGGTTTGCAATAAGTTTAGTGATAATCTTGTAGAGAAAATTACAAAGGAGATAGGACGAAATTGATCAAAAGAATCAGCCTTCTCACTTTTAGGAATAAGAGAAATAAAAGTATGATTCACCTGACGAAGCCATCTCCCGCCATTGAAGAAGGAATGTACAGCTGCCAGTACATCGTTCCTCACAATGGGCCAGCACAGTTGATAGAAATCCGCAGGAAAACCATCAGGACCCGGACTTTTATTCTTCGGGGCATTCATAATAACATCAGTAATCTCCTCATCAGTAAAAGGCCTCATGATAGAGTCTTGATCCTCCTCAGAGAGGACTCTAGAAGTCTGAAAATCTGGTACCTCATAGTTTTGATGCTGATTGAGAAGAGAGCTATAGAAATTAATTGCATGATCCTTCAGATGCTGCATATCTTCAGTGATACTTCCATCAGGCAACTTACTCTCCGAATGGTATAATCATCCTTCTTCCTTTAATACTAGCATAGAAGAATCTAGTATTATCATCTGTCTGTGTGAGCCAGTGCTGCTTAGCCCTTTGATGAGTATAAGCTCCTACCATTGTAAGACAACAAGGTAGTCATCCCTGGCCTTCTTTCATTATTAATGCAGTCCTCATTCATTGGATCCGATGACAAGCTTCTTGAGCCTTGTGAAGAGCTTCACCAGCAATAGCAACTTTCTTAAAGATGAGACCAAAATCAGTGCGATTCCACAGCTTTAAAGCACCATTGACCGCATGAAGCTTCTGACAAAGAATGTATAAAGGAGTTCTATTAATCTGCAAATTCCAAGCTTTTTCAACCGCAGGAAGAAAGGTATTGCGTTTCGCCCACATAGTGAAGAATTTGAAAGGTTTTGGGCCACTCGCAACATTATCCTCACTGAAAATGTGAGCTGAGAATGATCAGATAGAAGCCGATCACCCTAAGAGACATAGCTGTCAGGAAATTCATCTATCCAACCTTGGTTAATAAGGGTTCTATCTAGTCTACAAAGAATTCTTCTTGACCCTACCGACTGATTACACTAGGATAAGGTGTCCCCACACTTTTGAGGTCGAGCAAAGAAGATAGTTCAATACATTTGTTGAAATCACGGAGCATGGAAGGAGATAACTTCCGACCACCAACTTTTTCATCAGGATAACGAACGCAATTGTAGTCACCAACAATCAGCCAAGGTAAGGAGATGGACATTGAAAGATGGATGATATCACACCAGAGAGCTTGCCTTTCATAAGGAAGATTCGACCCATACACAGCCGTCAGATGAAACAGCTTCCCAGAAGTACTGTCCATGCAGTCCATGTGAATAAGTTGTGAGGTAACTTTGACACAGTGAATTTGAGGAAATTACCATTCCATAGAACCAGATTCTTCCACCATGGTGATTATCATAATTATGTAACATATTCAAATGAGGAGCAATGGATAATCTTCTACGAGTCATGTTATCCTTCTTAACCCGAGTTTCAAGGAGGATAACAATATCAGCACTAGATTGAGAATTGAACTTTTAACACTCAATCTATTACCCCTTTTATTCAGTCCTCTAACATTTCAGGAAATAATTTTCATTACTGACTATGGGAAAGAGAGCTGATCCTAGCTTGAAGCTTGTCCATTGTATTTTCCATAGACACACCTGAATAGACTAACGTTGCATGTGAACGATGCGCAGGTCCTTCACGACCATCACAGTTTCCTCCTTTAGTCACATGAAGGTGGTAGCCTTCTTGCCATTATTACGTCCATCCAGCTTACCCTGCATGTGCATGCTCCTTCCTCAATTATCGGCACGTCCACCTAAAGGAATAACCTGGTCACTAGCTTCAACCTTTTTGGCAGCAGTTCCTTCAAAGCATCCTGCCTGGAATGGGAGGAGGTAGTTGTTGGCAGCAAGGATGCGAACCCCACTAGATCTAGCATGAGATTCGCCATCTCCCAAAGAAAGGATTTCCTCCCGGTTAGAAAGATTGCAACCCTCAATAGCTGGCAACAAAGCACTACTAGGAATTGTAAGATTTGTATTGGTCTCCTTTCCCTCCATCCTTTGCATGACTTTCCTTGGTTCGGCCTCTCCTTCTTCTGCATGGTGTTGCCTTCGAATCACCCGATCGGAGTGGGAAAGAGAAGGTGGCGTAGCAGCGATCTCTTTACCATGTATAGAATTATTCTCCTTCCATAGCCTTCCATCCAAAACATCCGCATCAGAATTCCCTTCTAAAATAGAATAACTATTAGCAATGGATATAGATCTCTCATCTGTGGGAGAAGAGGAAGCTGGCACATTCACTGAGTCAACTCCATTAACTGAGTCAGTCTGAGTCGGGTCAATCTCCTTCCACGCCGTTTCAATAGACTTGAGAAGAACTTCTGCATCTGTTCTTTTTTTCCTCCAGACCTTCACCTGCTTGGATCCTATCTCCTTCAAGCGGCATTCACCATTCCCATGGCTGAAAGACTTGCATTCTGAGCAAACAACCGACTTCCATTCGTATTGCACCGAGACGCTTTCTATGGAACCATCTATATCCATGACAGATAGCTCAGCAGGGAACACAACATCAACATCCATCAGCACACATGCCCGGGCAAAGAGAAGTCTCTTCCGAGAAGCAGTCAACGTGTCCATATGGAGAGGACGCCCCAGCAGACTTAAGAGCTTGCTCAAACCCTTAGCAGTCCACCATTTGAGGGGGAGACCAGGCAGTTTAACCCAAACAGGAATAGAAGTAAGAGACTCCTTCTCCATCTTTAGATCAGGGGACCATCTTCGAAGGATAAGGGGATGACCCTTAACACACCAAAACCATCAGCGCTTTCACCAAGTTCTTTAAGATTAAAGACCACAAGGAAGAACCCTCCCTCACGCATCAACAACTCAATGTCACTTTCTGTTTCTAGAAGTTGAGGATAAGGATTTAGGGCAGAGAAAATAGGTCTCATACCTATGCAGTATCCATAAGAGAAAGTCGCCATGTCTCCTCCAACTCCTTCACGTCCTCATCCTTCAAACACTGCCACCTTCCGATCGGAAAGAGAAGCTGGTTCAATGAACTCCAGTGCACCTTCTTGAATAACATCGCCAACTCCATATTGAACACCAAAAGAGCAGACCAAGGATGTCTGCTCTGGGAGACTCTAGAACGGGACCTCCCCGCCCGAGGTGCATGGTGAAGATGACGACCTCTGAGAGGGGAGATGGGGGGGTTACCTTGTGGGAGGACACCTTCGGAGGGAGGGATCCTACCCGCGGTCACCACAGATCCAATGGGGACACTCGGAGGGATAGCCTCCATGTGCCCCCTAGGGGCGAACCCCACAGAGTCTCTCAGTCGGCCGCAAAACCCAGAGCTTCTCTCTCTAGAATCACCTAGAGAGAGAGGACCTCCCCATTAGTAGCTCCTAACATTCCAAGTTATGAGCTTCATGGATAACAAAATAAGAGAGAGGACAAAACCACAGAAAGGAACTTAGGATCTAGATCCTTTACCCCCTTTTGGTTTGAAGCGGTCAATCTCATCAACCAGCTGCAAATTCTTAAATTTCAAATTACCTGGGATAGCATTTCCTTGAGCTGCGTTGCTTTTTGTTGATTTCCAAACTGGTCACCCTTGCCTTGATCGGTTGGTGTTGCTGTAGATAGGTTGCGGTTGTCTTCTTTAGCAGGTCCTTCATGGGAAGGGGCATGTGAGCGGATGCTATGAAATGATGGAGGAGCTGGACCTGCCTTTTGTTTATCATAGCCTTCCTTTTTTCTTTTGTCTTGATCTTGCGTTGAGGTGGTAGTAGGTGTCTTATCCTGTCAGCATAAAGCTGAGTAATGCTTTTACCATCACCCAAGGATCATACCATAGATTGGTAGACCTACCATCAGCAATCTTATAGGTAATGTGGCTTTGAATGAAGGCTCTAGCATTAAGGATACCTCTCCAAGCTGCCGAATTATAAGGTTTAGGAACAGCCTGCCAAATATTGGATTTTGACAGATATTTATGGTTAAGCCAATGAATCCAAAGGGTATTGGATTGCTGCAAGATCTCCCAAAGCTGCTTAACCGTATAAGCAATGTTCCAATCCTTAAGCTTTCTGAGATTCAAACCACCTTCCTGTTTAGGGGTGCAGATTTTTTCCCACTTCACCATATGGAGAGATTTACTATCTCCATTGCCATTCCAAAAGAAGTTACAGAGGATTTTGTCAATCTCATGAAGAAGCCCAGAAGGGAGAAGGAAAGCATTAGACCAGTAAATAGCGTAAGATTAGCCTCCCCTTACTTGTTTACTATTGCTATGGAATGTTTGACTTGCATGCTTGAAAAGGAGGTCAGCCATGGTCATCTTCGGGTCCCTACTGTGGCCCTTTGAGTGTTTCGCACATCACCTTTGCTGATGATCTGATTATCTTTCTTCAAAATGATATTGGTTCTGTCGAGAAGCTTGCAATCATTCTTAAGGAGTTTGGAGATTCTTCTGGTCTTAAGCTCAATCATTCCAAGAGCAAGGTCTATGTGGGTGCTGGAATTCAGAACAAGCAGAATATCATTGACTGTCTTGGGGTTGCTGAAGGCACCTTCCCTGATCTTGGCCTTCCTCTAGTTTTCTACTGGGATCAAAAAGAATCACTATCAGCTGATCATTGAAAAAAATCAAAAACCGCTTACAATCTTTGAGGACGAGGCTCCTGTCTAGGGCAGGTAGACTGGAGCTCATCAGATCGGTTCTCCATCTTACGCTATTTACTGGTCTAATGCTTCCTTCTCCCTTCTGGGCTTCTTCATGAGATTGACAAAATCCTCTGTAACTTCTTTTGGAATGGCAATGGAGATAGTAAATCTCTCCATATGGTGAAGTGGGAAAAAATCTGCACCCCTAAATAGGAAGGTGGTTTGAATCTCAGAAAGCTTAAGGAATGGAACATTGCTTGTACGGTTAAGCAGCTTTGGGAGATCTTGCAGCAATCCATTGGATTCATTGGCTTAACATAAATATCTATCAAAATCCAATATTTGGCAGGCTATTCCTAAACCTTATCATTCGGCAGCTTGGAGAGGTATCCTTAATGCTAGAGCCTTCATTCAAAGCCACATTACCTATAAGATTGCTGATGGTAGGTCTAGCAGTCTATGGTATGATCCTTGGGTGCATGGTAAAAGCATTACTCAGCTTTATGGTGACAGGATAAGACAGGACATGGGGGCTCCTACCGACATCACTGTTTCTAATTCATTGCTAATGGCGCCTAGAGGTTGCCCACTCCCATCTCAGCAGATATGTTCGCTCTTTGGCCTATTATTGCTCAAATCCCAATTCACAACAGCCACACTGATTCCATCATCTGGATTCATCACCGAGGTAAATTCAGTGCAACTTTAGCTTAGAATCAAATCAGGACCAAAGATCAGCATTGGCTTCCGTTCGGTTGGACTTGGGACAGCCCGCTTAATCAAAAGCACTCTTTATGTACCTGGCAAGCTCTTCATAGAAAGCTCCCTACCCTGGACAATATTCAAAGGAAAGGCTATGCCCTTGCTGACGGTAAGTGGCACCTTCCTCCTCTCACTGCTATGGAGATGTTTGACATATGGCCCATGATTACAAATACTGCACTCCATAGTACTGATGAGATCTGCTGGAATTATGGTAAGTTTTGTGTTAAAAGTGCTTGGAATATGATAAGAGAAAAGAACCAGAAAGTTGGTTGGGACCGGTGGGTCTGGAAAGGTCCTACCGTGCAGAAGTTCTCCATTACCTGTTGGCAGGCAATCATGCACAAGCTTCCTACGATTTCTAATCTCAAGAAAAGAGGCTTTCAGATCCCATGCAGATGTGTCCTTTGTTATAACTCTGAAGAGAGTGAAGATCATATTTTCTTCAAGTGCCCTTATACCATTTCGGTCTAGAGGGAGATGCTGCACCGATTAAATGTTAATCGCCTTCCTCATCCTTCCATTAGTGAGAGATGCATGCTTTGAGAATGAGCTTCAAAACTGATGGGTTTGGAACTTCTTTAGCCCGTCTTCTCTTTTTTTTTTTGATAGGTAAACGTAAATTATATTGATCTAAAGAAGAATGTACAAGTAGCCATATCTACACAATTTGTAGATTATAGCCATAGTCCGGGTCATACAAGAGTTAAAAAGGAATTCATGACTACACAGCTCGTAGTCTATGAAATCATAAACTTTATGAAACTCAAAACTCTCCTTCATAGAAAATCCCATGAACTCCACCCTGCAGAGGAAGAAAATAGAAAGATCGCAGCTAGGAGATAATCATTAGTATTGAAGCAATAATAAGAACTATGCATGGAACTAATCAAAAGACTAATGACTAATTTCTGATTATATGAGGTTAAAGTTAAATTTTATTAGAACCCCTTTCTCTCTCTTGGTGAGACCATGCTTATTGATGTGGTGCTCCATCAGACTTCTAGCATCAGAAAGAATATCAATAAGAATACTGGCTTTCATCTGTTCTTATCATCAAATGTGCGTAAGCATCTTTCCCTCCAAATCCACCAAACAGTACATCTGAGCACAACCTTCACTAGTCTAATAAGAATGCCCTTGCTAGGGAAAGAGTGAACTAAAGCCTACAGCTCAGCCTGGATATTAGGAAAAGGAGCTCTACTGAAGTCAAATCTCTTGAGTATTTCGTGCCAAATGCATTGAGAATAGGAACAAGCAAAATAGAGGTGATCAACAGTTTCATTATGACAATTGCACAAGCAACATCTATTAGCAAATGAAAACCCTTTTCTTTGGAGATTGTCAATGGTAGGGAGCTTATTATAAATAGCCTGCCAAGTGCATAAAGAGTGCTTGGGAGAAGCTGGGCGATCCCAGACCCAGTTATAGTGCGGCCAAGGAGAGTGTTTAAATCTGATGTGATTCCAAGCTGAAGTTGCATTAAATTTACCTTGATCATGGATCCATTTGATTTCATCTTCCCCATTATTGCTAATAGGGATAGTTTCAATTTGCTTCCAAAGACCAATCATATCACCAGAAGTGGGCTGAGGAAGTCTCCAATTACATTCTGAATAAACTCAGAAACAGTGATATCTATGGGAGCACCCAGATCTTGCCTAACCCGATCACCATGAAGCTCTTGGATACTCCTGCCATGAATCCAAGGATCATACCAGATACTAGTTGAATTGCCATTGGATATAGAATAGGAGATATTAACTTGATCCAATCTCTAGCTTTTAGAACCCCTTTCCAAGCAATTGAATGATACGGTTTTGTGTTGGCCATCCAGATATTAGTATTAGCAAGGTATTTACTATGAATATTTCTGCATTTTTCAAAACATCCCAAAGCTGCTTAATCAAACAACCTTTATTCCAATCCTGTAACTTTCTTATGCTCAGCCCACCTTCTTCTTTAGGAGTACAGATCTTGTCCCAACTAACCATATGAATTGATTTCCTATCTCCATTACCATTCCAGAAGAAGTTACAAAGAAGTTTATCAATCTCATGAAGAAGTCCAGCAGGTAAAAGGAATGCATTAGACCAATACACAGCATAAGATTGTAAAACAGATTTGATAAGCTCCAATCTTCCAGCCTTGGACAGAAATCTTGTTTTCCAAGCATTCAATCTAAGTTTAATTTTCTCAACAATTGGCTGACAATGAACTTTCTTAACTCCAAGAGAGAGGAGTGGAAGGCCAAGATAGGAGCAAGGGAGCGAACCTTCCTCAACCTTCAAACAATCAGTGATAAGGTGGTTATTCTTGATGCTAGCACCAATATAAACTTTGCTCTTGGTGTGGTTGAGATGAAGCCCCGAAGTATCACCAAAGTCTTTGAGAATGTAGTAAGTTGCTGGACAGAATTAATGTCATTCTGCAAGAAAATAATGAGATCATCTGCAAATGTAATGTGAGAAATGTAGGTTTCTCCCGCATAAGGGACTTTGATCTGGCCACTATCCACCGCCCTGTCAAGTAAGCAAGTCAATCCTTCCATAGCAATGGTAAAAAGATAAGGTGATAATGGATCACCTTGGCAGATTCCATTACTACTGCTAAAGAAGCCAATAGGAGAGCCGTTAAAAAGAATGGAGAACTTTGGGGTTTCCAAACAATTCCTGATCCACTGAATGTAGTTGTACGGAATTTCATTTTTCAAGCATATGATAGATGAGGGACCTTTTCACAGAGTCAAAAGCCTTCCTAAGATCAGCCTTGAGAATAATTCTGTTCCCTTTGCTTTTGGAATGCATGTCTTTTGCCAAGTCATTAGCTAGAAGTATGTTGTGGTGAATACTTCTCCCTCTAATAAAAGCCACCTGGTTTAGACTGATGATATTACTCATGACTTTTTGCATCCGATCAGCAATCACTTTGGAAATAATCTTGTACGCAAAATTACAGAGAGATATAGGCCTATAATTTTCCATGCAATCCGCCCCCTGAGTTTTAGGAATCAAAGGAATGAAGGTGCAATTCATCTGATGGTGGATCTGGCCAGTGGAGAAGAAGTGCTGGCAGGCTTTAAGAACATCCTGACCAATGATTTGTCAAGTAACCTGAAACTCGTCTTCTCTTTAGAGCAACCATATGGTGGATTTGGCGTAAGAGATGCAACAGAACTTTTGAGGATACAAAAACTTCTTACATGCATACAGTCCTTTCCATAATTAATGATGTCAGGAGCTGTTTGGAGGCTTTGCCTCAAACAGGTGCCATTTTGGTCGGTCTAGAGTTCTCTGTATGAGATTTAATATCACTCTTAAAACTACATTGTAGTCACTAGCTTGTGGTGTCACAATGTTTCTTCCTTTGTGTTCTGGGGGATGTCACCGATCTGTGGTGTTATCCTCAAAGCAGTTAGTTTTTTGTATTTTTTTCATCCTTATTAATTAATTCATTTCCTTGGTTGACCGAAAAAAAAAAAAAAAGATGCTGCTTTTGCTTATCTGATAATGAAACTATGATCATCTGTACTTTACTTGTTCTTACTCTAATTGGATTTGGAAGGAGATCTTGAAGAGATTTGATTTCAGCAGGAATCCTGAGCATAATCTCCACCTTGAGATGAATGCGCTTATGCATTCTTTCCCTGGCAAAAGTAAGCTTACTTGCTTGGCTAAGACTATTTTCAGATGCACTATTTGGTGGATTTGGAGAGAGCGTTGCTTGAGAATTTTTGGGGGCCGGAACAGAGATAAGATGAACCTTCTTATTAATATTCTGTTTGATACTAGATGCATTTTGGAACACAACATGAAGAAGGGTTCCTTAACCCACAGAGAGAAAGGGGTCTTCACTAGATTTAATTTCTCCATAAGTTAGATAGAATCGGGGCTTCTTCGAATAGTTTGCATATGATTTGGTTTTAACTTGTTTTCACACTAACAGCTATCTCCAGGAATGGATTGTTGTTCTATTTTGCTCTTTGCAGGTGGTCGCTCTTGCTCTTGGCTCCTATGCTTAAAGTGGTGGCTTGGCCGTTAGAGGATGAGTCTCAATCTTCTTTAGTTTTCTTTATGTTTAAGGATTTCATAGGCTACGGGCTGTGTAGTCATGAATTACTCAGTACTTGTTTGTTCTTTCCTAGGGTGGTTACTGGTGGAGTGGGTACATTCCTCCTCTTTGAGGATGGGTGCACTCTCCCAGATCCCCCTGAGAAATTCTCGCTATAATCTACGGCTTGTGTAGATATAGCTTTCTGACATTCCATATTTCAATATAGTTACCGTTTACTTACCAAAAAAAAAAATTGTATCTACCGAAGTTGAGAAAGTGCAACCAAGAAAGGAGGCCGAAGGTAATAGATTATCTATTCTTAACTCTTTAAATGAGGAAGAAACAATGGAGGGAAATCAGGTTGTCCATATAGAGAAGGAAATATCTAACAAGCAAGGTAAGGAGGCAGCACAAATCAATATCTCTCCCTTAGCAAAAGGTGATTTGCAATCTTCCAACAAAGGAAATGAAGGAAACATGCAACTTTCTGAAATTCAAATTCCCACAATGGAAGGAGGGGTATCTTCACCGCCCACATGCACACCTCCGCTAGATTTCTTACCCAAGTCAGATCTCTTAGTTGAGAAACTTAGAAAGGAAAAGGAGGGAAGGAAAGACAGTAATAGAGAGATCTATGAGGTGGCGAAGATTCCTGAGCAAGAACATATTAAGTTCAATTCTTTGCATGTGGTGGATGAAGTGGACAAAAGAAGGAAGGCCGGCCATGGGATGTCCCAACAAGGAAATGCAGCTAAGATGAAAGGTAAGGATCTTAGGCAAGGTGTGGCAGGGAATTCTTTGCACATCCGATCCTAAGTAAGTTTCTCCTCCTTCCTAAATCTTTGATAAAGATTTACAGCTGGAATGTGAGAGGTATCAATAAGGCTACTAAGCGCAAAGAGCTTAGGAGTATTATCATGTCTAGAAATTATGATATTGTCATTATCCTAGAAACAAAGATCAAGTTTCCTAATGTGATATTTGTAAAGCTCAAATTTGGCCTGAAGCTGAGCTTATCCACAATAGTAACATTTCTAATGGGCGGATTTGGGTACTTTGGAACCAGTAATTTATTCCTTCAAAATTCATGACATGAGTAATCAGATGATTCATCTTCAAGGAACTAACTTGTGACGACTCAACCAGCAAAACTGGCCCAACAACCGTACTAGTTGATAGACTTCCCAGGAAGGTCACCCATCCTGGGACTACTCCCAACTGAGCACGCTTAACTTCAGAGTTCTTTTCCTGCTCGAGCTCTGAAAATGACTAGTTCGGGTTGTTGGAAGTCTGCTGATTTAGTCCATTTAACATATTCTTATATGGGGTGTTACAATCTACCCCTCTTATATAAGAGACGTCCTCGTCGCTACTTACATATAGCACACAATCAAACCCCAAGCAGGCAGGATTCTAGAGGTGGCCCCCACAGGCTCAAGAGGTGGCTCCCACTATGTAGCACTTTGCGCCATTATGGCCTCAAGAGGTGGCTCCCATAGCGTAGCACTTTGCCCTGTGTGGCACTTAGTTCCTGCACTTCCGGCTGGGCAAGGCTCTGATACCATTTGTGACGACCCAACCAGCAAACTGGCCCAACAACCGTACTAGTTGGTAGACTTCCCAGGAAGGTCACCCATCTTGGGACTACTCCCAACTGAGCACGCTTAACTTCAGAGTTCTTTTCCTGCTCGAGCTCTGAAAATGACTAGTTCGGGTTGTTGGAAGTCTGCTGATTTAGTCCATTTAACATATTCTTATATGGGGTGTTACAAACTTGGCTACCAAGGATAACTTTCATATATCTGCTATCTATGCATCGAATTACCAATTGGAGAGATTATCTTTGTGGGAGAATATAGTTAAACTTTCGGGTTCTATAGGCAATTCTCCTTGGATTACTGTGGGAGATTTTAATTGTGTCAGATATGCTTCAGAAAAAGTGGGAGGGAAAACCGGTCCCTCAGCCCATTCTAAAGGCTTTTGATACTATGATAAATCAAGCTAGACTGATGGACATCAAATTTGTGGGGAATACTCTATCTTGGCACAATTGCTCATCTGGGAATAGAAGAATTGCTGCTAAGCTTGACCATTGTCTATTAATGACAAATGGAGGATTGATTTTCTGATGGCTTTGTGGATTATGGGTCAATCTACTTCTCTGATCACTCTATGTTAATTGTAAATACCTCTCAGGTGGTCAACTATGGACCGAAACCTTTCAAGTTTTTTAAGATATGGACGCAGCACCAGGAGTTCAAGGATATTGTCAGGGATGCATGGAATCATCAGTTTTATGGCTCACCTACTTTATTCTGTGCAAGAAGCTGAAAATGGTAAAAGAAGCCTTGAGGAAATGGAATAAAGAAATCTTGGAGATGTGAATAACTCTTTAAAGCAGTGGAGGGAGGATCTCTCAAAGATCCAAGAAAAACTAATACAAAACCAAAAGAACAACTTCTTATTGATGAAGAAAACCGAATTAAACACAACTACCTCAAAGCTATGGACATGGAGGAATATTTCTTCAAGCAGAAGTCTAAGCAGCATTGGCTCTCATTGGGTGATAGAAACACAAGATTCTTTCATGCAGCTTTTAAAGCCCGGAAATCTATCAATACCATAAGGAGATGCACAGACTCCGATGGCAAAATCATTGAGGATATTGACATTGTGAGACAGCACTCAATTCAATTCTTCTCCAATCTTCTTAACCAGTCCAATCAGTATGGGAATATGACTCTTGTCAAGCCGAGGCGCATTCTTGAGGATATTGATATTCAGCACCTTGTTCAAGGCATTGCTGATGAGGAGATCACTAAAGTTGTGTTCCAGTCTCCTAAAGGTAAGAGTCCTGGCCCTGATGGTTTTTCGGCTGAATTTTATCAGTGCACTTGGGACATTGGGGAGAGCAGGTGATTTCGGCTGTCAAGTATTTTTTCCATTCTGGTAGACTTCTCAATCAGATGAACTGCACTTTCATTGCTCTTATCCCTAAGGCTGAAGGAGCGGATTCCCTTGATCAGTATAGACCAATATCTCTCTGCAACTTCATCTATAAAGTAATCTCTAAGATTCTGGCAAATAGATTGCAAAAGGTCCTCCACAAGCTCATCAGTCCAAATCAGGCCGCTTTCATCAAAGAAAGAGTAATTCATGACAATATCCTCTTAACAAATGATTTAGTCTAGGATCTTCATTCTTTTTTTAGGTAAACATAAACTATATTGACCAATTCGAGTTGAGATGTGTCTCTCTCTCTAGGCGATTCTAGAGAGAGAAGCTCTGAGGATTTGGTTTCTCGCTGGGAGATTCTGTGGGGTTCGCCCCTGGGGGGCACATGGAGGCTATCCCTCCAAGTGTCCCCAACGGCTCTGTGGTGACCGCGGGAAGGATCCCTCTCTCCAAAGGTGTCCTCCCACAAGGTAACCCCCCCCCCCACCTCCCCCCTTAGAGGTCGATGTCTTCAGCATGCTCCTCGTACTGGGAGATCTTGATCTAGAGTATCCCAGATCAGACGTCCTTGGGCTTCTCTGTTTGGCGCTCAACATGGAGCTGGCGATTCCATCAAAGAAGGAGTTCTTGAGTTTATTGAACCGGCTTCCCTTCCTGATCGGAAGGTGGCGGTGTTTGAAGGGGACGTGAAGGAGCTGGAGGAGACTTGGCGTCTAGCTCTCATGGGATATTGCATAGGTTTGAAACCTATTTACACTACTCTTCGATCCTTTATTCTCAACTTCTGGAAGCCGAAGGGAGATGTCTAGTTGTTGATGCGTGAGGGAGGTTTCTTTCTTGTGGTCTTTAACCTTGAAGAAGATCTGGTGAATGCGCTTGATGGGTTCTGGTGTGTCAAAGGCCACCCTCTAATCCTTCGAAGATGGTCTCCTGATCTCAAGATGGAGAAGGAGTCACTTACGTCTATTCCGGTGTGGGTTAAGTTCCCGGGTCTCCCTCTCAAATGGTGGACTGCTAAGGGTTTAAGCAAGATTCTGAGTCTGCTGGGGCGTCCCCTACACATGTATTCATTGACAACAACTCGGAAGAGACTTCACTTTGCTCGGGCTTGTGTTTTGATGGATATCGATGCTGCATTTCCTTCGGAACTTTCTATCATGGATGTTGATGGATCCTTAGAAAGTGTGCAGGTGCAATATGAATGGAAGCCGGTGCTTTGTTCTGACTGCAAGTCCTTCGGCCATGGGAATGGTGAATGTCGATTGAAGGAGATGGGACCCAATTAAGCAGACGAAGGTCTGGAGGAAGAAAAGAACAGATGCGGATCTTCTTCTCAATCCAATTGAATCGGTCCTGCATTCCTATGCTATGTATTGGTCTAATGCTTTTCTTCTTCCTTCGGGGTTGATTCATGAGATTGATAAACTTCTCTGCAATTTCTTTTGGAATGGTCATGGTGATGGGAAAGCAATGCATATGGTGAAGTGGGACAGCATTTGTACTCCTAAAGAGGAAGGAGGGTTAAATATGAGAAGACTTCAGGATTGGAATAAAGCTTGTATGGTGAAGCAGGTTTGGGATATTTGAATAATTCTGAGAGTCTTTGGATTAAATGGATCCACAGCAAGTACCTGAGGAAAAACAACATCTAGCTTACTAATTATAAAGTCTACCACTCGGTTGCTTGGAAGGGGATTCTTAAAGCCAGGGATTGGATCAGCAACCATATCTCTTATAACATCTCCAATGGTAGGGCTACTAGCTTATGGTATGACCCTTGGCTTCATGGCAAAAGCATCTATCAAATCTATGGGGATAGAGTTCGCCAGGATCTTGGAGCTCCCAAAGATGGTACTGTCTATGAATTTATTCACAATAGACAATGGAGCCTCCCTCCTCCTACTTCCTCAGACATGATCACTCTTTGGCCGAAAATTACTACTATTCCTATTCACAATAGCGGGATTGATGAGATAAAGTGGATTCATGATAGGGGAAAATTCAGTGCCACTTCTGCTTGGAATCAAATCCGAAGCCACTTACCTGACTGGCCGCACTATAGTTGGGTCTGGGACCGGCCTTCCTCTCCCAAACACTCTCTCTGTACCTGGCAGGCTATTCTGAATAAACTACCCACTGTTGACATTCTGCAAAGAAAAGGTTATTCTCTGGAAAATATGTGCATCTTGTGCTTCTGTAATAATGAATCTATTGACCATCCTTTCTTTGAGTGCTCCTATACTCAATGGGTTTGGAAAGAAATTCTTAAGAGATTTGATTTCAACAGAACACCTCATCCTGGTATTCATGCTGAAATGCAGACCTTATTGCAAAGCTTTCCTCACAAAAGTCATCTCACAAGATTAATGAAGATTGCTTTGAGATGTACTATTTGGTGGATTTGGAGAGAGAGGTGCTTACGGATTTTCGAAGGGAAGACAAGAGATAAGGTCGGTGTTCTCATTGACATCTTTTCGGACTCTAGAAGCCTTTTGGAGCATCACTTACCAAACTCTGGTCTCACTACAAGAGAGAGAGGGGTCCTCACAAGATTTAATTTCACCAACATTTAGACAGTTACCATTAAGTTAATTGGTGTTCTTTTCTTTCGGTCATTTTCATGTTTAGATTTGCTAATGTTTTAACACTAACAGTTATCTCCAAGCTTCGATCTTTTGTCTCATTTTCTCTTTCAGATCGGCGTTGTTGCTGCTTACCAGTTGCTGTCAAGGAGTATGACTATGTTCAAATGAATAATCTCATAGGCTACGGCTTGTGTAGTCATGAGCTTACTTTTTCTTGTATCCATCCAAGGTTGGATTCTGGTGGAGTGAGAACACCAATCCTCTTTGAGGAAAGGTGCACTCTCCTAGAAACGCCTTGGAACCTTTCGCCATAATCTACAGTCTGTGTGGATATGGCCCCTTGTACATTATTTTTTTTCGATAAGTAATAATGTATTGAAGTCAAATGAGAATGTACAGGACACTATGACCATATGAATAATGGTGCATAGTGGGGATCTACTAATGGGGCGCAGGAGAGTGCACCCCACCTTAGGGAGGTGGAATGTTCTCACTCCACCGCACACAACATTAGTATTTCCAAGATAGCATGCTCATGACTACACAGATTGTAGACTATGAGCTGAACACAAAATAAAGGAAAACTTAAAGGAAGTTAAGAAACAGATATATTGAAGCGCTTGAGCATCTCTTTCTCTCTTTTTGAAGGTACTTTGTAGTTGTCATTTTCTATGCAAATCTTAATGTCCATGAGTATTGTAATAAGCAGCTGCATTTTGTTTTTGCTTGTCTTAAAAAATGCGTAAGCACCTTTCCCGCCATATCCACCAAACCGTAGCTTTAATGCCAGTTGAGCAAGCTTCCAAGCTAGATTATGGTTAGGAAAATTCTGATTTAAAGTATTCATCTCCTTTTCAAGAATCGCTTCAGTGGGTCTTCCAAACTGAAATCTGTAGATGATTTGTTTCCAGATCCATTGGCTGTAGTGACATCTGAAAAGATATGAGTGTTGCTTTCTTCATTTTTCTTGCAAAGTGTACACTGGTTTGCCATCTGAATTCCCTTCTGTTTCATATGATCTTGAGTAGGAAGCTTTTCCATGACAGCTTGCCATAGGCAAAGATTAAATTTCTGAGGTCCAGGCTCCCCCCATATCCACAAAAATTTCTTGTCTTCGGTTAACTTTTCTCTGATTTCATTCCAAGCAGAACTTAAAGTGAACTTTCCCCTTTTATGATTCCAAAGAATCGCATCAATATGACCACTGTGAATAGAAGTATGTAATATGGCAGGCCAAGCAGTGAACTTCTCATGGGAAGTTGCAGGAGGATGATTCCAAGTACCTGAGTTGATGAAAGTGCTTACCTTGCAATCTTTGTCCGCCCCAAGGTCATGACGAATTCTATCACCATAGGTTTGAAATATGCTCTTCCCTCCCAACCAAGGATCATACCAAAGACTAATATTGGAGCCATCAGCAATGGAGTATGAGATATGTTTCTACATCCAATCACGTTCCTTAAGCACCCCTTTCCAAGCACTAGAGAAGTAAGATTTGACCTTGATTAACCAAATATTATCTTTGGTTAAGTACTTGTTGTAGATCCAGTCAATCTAAATCGATTCCTTTTTTTGCAAAGTTTCCCAAAGAAGTTTTGCCGAAGCTGCTCTGTTCCAATCATGCAATTTCCTAAGGCCCAAACCGCCTTCTTTTTTAGGTCTACAAATAGTGTTCCATTTAACCATAGTCATGACAGATTTATCAGTGCATCCTTTCCAGAAAAAATCTCTAAGAATTCCTTCAACTGGGAGATGAGGCCAGCAGGAAGGATAAAGGCTGAAGACCAATAAATAGAATAGGACTGCAAAATAGATCTAATAAGCTCAAGGCGCCCAGCTTTAGAAAGGAGACGATTTTTCCAAGCATTCAATCTCTTTTGATTTTGTCAATAAGAGGGCTGCAATGCACTTTCTTGATGGTAGTAGAAACTAACGGTAAACCAAGATAAGGTGCTGGAAGGGAACCTTCCCCCACCTCCAAAATATTTAAGAAAGTATCCTTGTGTTGAATATTTCCTCCAATGTAAAGCTTGCTTTTAGATTTGTTGAGAGCTAGACCAGAGCATAGGGACAAATCATGCAGCACATTTTTGAGGTGAGTAGCAGAATTAACATCATTCTTCAAGAAAATTATGAGATCATCAGCAAAGACAACATGTGAGATCCTCATACTACCAGCCGATGGCACTTTGATATAGCCCTTCCGTACAGCCTCATCCATCATGCAAGATAGACCTTCCATAGCAATTGTGAAAAGATAGCGGGATAAGGGATCTCCTTGTCTAATACCATTTGTACTTTGAAAAAAACCCCATTGGACAGCCATTCAGAAGGATAGAGAAAGAGGGATTCTCTATGCAATTTTTAATCCAGTTGATCCATTCATTGGAAAGCCCATTGCTGCATCATATAGTAGATAAACTCCCTATTCAAAGAATCAAAAGCTTTCTTCAAGTCAGCCTTGAAGCACAGTAAGTTACCTTGTTTTTGGAGTGGATATCTCGAACAATGTCATTTTTAATGAGAATGTTGTGATGAATCGATCTTCCCTTTATAAAAGCAGCTTGATTGGAACTAATGAGTTTGTGGAGCACACTTTGTAACCGATTAGCTAGGATCTTGGAGATGATTTTGTAGGCAAAGTTACATAAAGAAATCGGCCTATATTGTTCAAGAGAATCAGCACCTTCAGCCTTGGGGATTAAAGCAATGAAAGTACAGTTGAGCTGCTTGAGCATTCTAGAAGTGTTGAAGAAGTGCTTCACTGCCTTTACAACATGATCACCCACAATATCCCAAGTTGATTGATAGAATTCAGTAGAGAAGCCATCCGGCCCAGGACTTTTATTTGTTGATGCAATATAATTTATGTTTACCTACCAAAAAAAAAAGTGAAGGAAGAAACCAGAATGGATGTTATTCAGGTGTGTCTATGGACAACACAATGGACAAGCTGCAAGCTAGGATCCGCTCTCTCTCTCATGGTCAGTAATGAAAATAATCTCTTGGAATATTAGGGGCCTGAATAAAAGGGGTAATAGATTGAGTGCTAAAAATTCAATTTCTCAATCTAGTGCAGACATTGTTATCTTACTAGAAACTCGTGTTAGAAGGGATAACATGATAAGTAGAAGACTTTCCATTGCTCCTCATCTCAATATGTTGCAAAATTATGATGATCATCATGGTGGAAGAATTTGGGTTCTGTAGAATGGTAATACTGCTCAAATTCATTGTGTTAAGCTACCTCCCAACTTATACACATGGATTGTACGGACAACTCAATAGGGAAGCTGTTCCATTTGACTGCGGTGTATGGGTCGAACCTTCCTTATGAAAGACAAGCTCTTTGGTGTGACATCACTCATCTCTCAGTATCCATTCCGTTACCTTGGCTTATTGTTGGTGACTACAACTGTGTTCGTTACCCGGAGGAAAAAATTGGTGGTCGGAAGCTCACTCCATCCATGCTTCGTGATTTCAATACATGCATTGAGTTATCATCTTTGCTTGATTTGAAAAGTGTGGGTAACATCTATTCCTGGGGTAACCAGTCTGAAGGTGCTAGAAGGATTCTTTGTAGATTGGACAGAGCTCTTATTAATCAATGTTGGATGGATGAATTCCCTGATAGCTATGTTTCTTATGGTGATCGTCTCCTCTCTGATCACTCTCAGCTCACTATATTCAGTGAGGAAAATGTTGCTAGCGGCCCAAAACCCTTCAAGTTTTTCACTATGTGGGCACAGCACAACTCTTTTCTCACTACTATGGAGAAAGCTTGGAACTTTCAGATCAAAGGAACCCCTTTATATATTCTCTGTCAGAAGCTTCGAGCTACCAAAGCTGCCTTGAAAGTGTGGAACCGCACTGATTTTGGTCTCATTTTTAAGAAGGTTGCAGGTGCTGGTGATGCTCTCCACAAAGCCCAAGAAGCTTTGGCTGCGGATCCTTTGAATGAAGATTGTATTAATGATGAGAGGAAGGCCCGTGATGATTATCTTGCTTGCCTTACCATGGAAGGAGCTTATGCTCAACAAAGGGCTAAGCAACACTGGCTTACCCAGACTGATGATAATACCAAATTCTTCTATGCAAGTATTAAATTAAGGCGAATGATTAATACTATTAGAAGATGCAAGCTTCCTGACGGAAGTATCACTGAGGATTTTCAGCACCTGAAGGATCATGCAAGTAAGTTCTATAGCTCTCTTCTTAACCAACACCAAGATTATGAGATTCCTGGTTTTCAGACTTCTAGAGTTCTCTCTGAGGAGGATAAAGAGTCTATCATGAGGCCTTTCACAGATGAGGAGATTACAGATGTTATCATGGGTTCCCCGAAGAATAAAAGTCCATGTCCGGATGGCTTTCCTGCGGATTTCTATCAGATGTGCTGGCCCATTGTGAAGAGCGATGTTCTGGCCGATGTTCATTACTTCTTCAAGGGTGGGAGATGGCTTCGTCAGGTGAATCATACTTTTATATCTCTTATTCCTAAATGGGAGAATGCTGATTCATTTGATCAGTTTCGACCTATCTCCCTTTGCAATTTTCTCTACAAGATCTTCACTAAACTTATTGCAAACCGCATGCAAAAGCTTATGCCTCATCTTATTAGCAAGCACCAGTCAGCTTTCATTAAAGGACGTCGGATTCAAGACAGTATTCTCTTAGCTAATGACATTGTAAGAGACATTCACTCTAAACAGCGAGGAAATCTTTTGTGTATGATGGTTGATCTCCGAAAGGCTTTTGATACTGTCAGTTGCTCCTACATTCTTCACGTGATGAAAATTATGGGGTTCCCTGATCGCTACCTTCATTGGATTGATACACTTATTAATTCTGCAAGCTTTTCTGTGCTTCTTAATGGCAGCCCGGTGGGTTTTTTCCAGTCTAGCAATGGTATTAGGCAGGGGGATCCTTTATCCCCGTACTTGTTCTACATTGCAATGGAGGGTCTATCTATCCTTATTGAAAAGAAGATGAGGGAGGGTATGCTGCAGGTGGGAATTCGAAGGTTTCTCACTTGATTTTTACTGATGACTTACTCTTATTCTTCAAGCCTAAGGTTTCCTCTGCTCATTGTATCTCATCTACTCTTGAAGAGTTTCATAGCTACTCTGGGCTGCAGCTCAATGTGGCTAAAAGTAGAGTGTTTATTGGTTCTAAAATTCATCACAAGGATCCGCTTCTCAATGCTCTTCAACTTCAGGAAGGATCGCTTCCTTCCATCTATTTGGGCTTGCCACTTTTCTCTACCAGGATAACCAGTCATCACTGTGCTCCCATTCTTCAAAAAATTAAGAAGCGTATTGCATCTTGGAAATCCAGATTACTCTCTAAAGCGGGTCACTTGGAGTTAATCAGGTCAGTTCTTAATTCCTATGCACTCGATTGGGCGATCTCCTTTATCTTACCTAAGGGGTTGATTGGTGAGGTGGAAAGATTACATAGAAACTTCTTCTGGCATACTTCGGGGGATTACAAGCCTTTTCATCTCATTAAGTGGAAGTACATATGTCGTCCTAAAGAAGAAGGTGGTGTTGGTCTTCGTCGCTTAGCTGATTGGAACTTATCTTCCATTACTTTGCAACTTTGGAATATTCTCTCTAATCAGGATAGTCTTTGGATCAACTGGGTGAGGAACAAATACCTTAAGAACACCTCCATCTGGTGTGCCAAGATGCATTCTTACCACTCCCATGCTTGGAAAGGTATCTTACAAGCTAGAACCTGGCTGCGGCAACATGTGATCTTCAGAATTGGTAATGGGCGACATCTTCAGTTATGGCTTGATCCTTGGTTTGAAGGTACCTCTCTTATCTCCAATGGTGGGGAATACATCAGATTTCTGCTTGGTCTCCCTCTAAATGTCGCTGTAAGCACCTTTATTCAAGATGGTAGATGGCACCTTCCCCCACCTACTGCTGGTGAAATGATGGATCTTTGGCCGAGAATTGCTTGCATTCCTATTCATGCTGGTTGTGATGATTCTATTGTGTGGAAACACAATCAAGGGATTATTAGTATCAAGCACATATATGATCAGAAACGGGTCTTGTATCCGAAGGTTCCATGGGTGCAGCTGATTTGGCAAAGACCAACAAATCAGAAACAATCCTTGCATGCTTGGCAGGTCTTCATGAGTGGAATCCAAACTTTTGATACTCTTCAGAGACGTGGGCTTCAAGGGCCGAACATATGTGTCTTATGCAATCAAAATGAAGAAATCATTAATCATTTATACTTCCAATGCTTTTACAGTTCTTGAGTGTGGATGCAACTATTGCATCTCTTGGATATTCACAGGAGGCCAAAGCAAACTATTATTTTTGAAGGAGAGAGTTTAATTAGAAGTTTCCGAACTTCTGGTGCTGGTACAAGTGTGGCCTTTGCTAGTTTTCGTGCTGCTCTCTGGTGGATTTGGAAGGAAAGATTCTCAAGAATATTCAAGTCTATTGCTCGAAGTCGGATGCAAGTGTTGCTTTCTATTCTTTTGGATATTAGCCACATCACTGAAGCTCACATTCAGAAATGTTCGCCCTTCATTAGATCATCAAGAATTCTTAGAAATTTTAATCTAAAGACTTCCTGACTTTTCTTTTGTTTTGTAGCTTGAATACTTTCTATTCTACTAGCCACTTTGAGTGATCTTATCACCGTGTGTGCCTCATAGCTATCGGCCTGTGATAGCATAGCCTATCATTGTAATTGTTCTGATTTCCTTTGTTCAATACAAATTCGGTATTACTTACCAAAAAAAAAAACATAAACTATATTGAATAAAGTAAGAATTTACAAAAAGCCATATCTACACAAGTTGTAGATTCTGGCCAGGGTCCCAAGGTAGACAAAGGTGAAGACAACCCTTAAGAAAAGTATAAGAAGGAAATCATGACTACACAAACCGTAGTCTATGAAGTCAATAAGAGCAAGACTCTCCTTAATACAAAAAGCCAACTCCAAATCCAACATCGCATGATTAATCCAGCAACTCCAGCCTGCGAAAAAGAATAAGAGAACAGATCTATGCATGGAGTTAATGATTAGTGTTAGACAATAATAAAAGAGCTAGACATGTAGTTATTTGAAAGAAGAAAACCAAGATCTAACTATGTTAAGGTGATGTTAAATCTTATGAGAACCCCTCTCTCTCTTTTTGATAACCCGGTCTTCTTAAGATGATACTCCATAATGCTTCTGGTATCGGAGAGAACCTCAATGAGAATGCTAGCTTTATTTCTACTCTTCCCTTCAAAAATCCTTAAACATCTTTCTCGCCAAATCCACCAAATTGTACATCTGAAAGCAATCTTGACAAGACTGGTTAGAGTGCCTTTGGAAGGAAAGGAATGCATTAAAGCCTAAACCTCAGCATAGATCGTACAGTGAGGTTTCCTGCTGAAGTCAAATCTCTTTAAGATTTCTTGCCAAATCCACTGAGTGTAGGAGCACTCAAAGAAAAGATGGTCAGTGGATTCATTGTTACAACAGCACAGACTGCATCTATTGACCAGTGCATAACCTTTTCTTTGAAGATTATCAATAGTAGGAAGTTTTTTGTGGAGAGCTTGCCAGGTGCAAAGAGAGTGCTTGGGGGAAGATGGCCGATCCCAAGTCCAGCTGGAGTGAATCCAGGAAGGGTGCTTGACCCTAATTTGATTCCAAGCAGAAGTAGCACTAAACTTACCTCTGTCATGAATCCACTTGATTTCATCATAACCATTCCCATTGTTGCAAAGAGGGGTAGCATCAATTTGAGGCCAAAGAGTGAACATGTCAACAAAAGTATATTGAGGGAGATTCCAATGACCATTGCTAATAAACTGAGCAACTGTAATGTCTTTAGGAGCACCAAGGTCCTGCCTGACTCTATCACCATAAATTTGATTAATGCTACTACAATTAAGCCAAGGGTCATACCACATACTAGTTGACCTGCCATTGGAGATTTGATATGATATGTGGTTGATGATCCAATCCCTAGCTTTGAGGACCCCTTTCCAAGCAGCAGAGTGGTATGATCTATGAGAGATCATCCAAATAGTAGTTTTGGCAAGGTACTTACTGTGAATCCATTTAATCCAGAGGATTTTAGAATTCTGCAAGATATCCCAAAGCTGCTTGACCATACAAGCTTTATTCCAGTCACTTATTTTCCTGAGATGCAGACCGCCTTCATCTTTTGGAGTGCAAATAGAGTCCCATTTAACCATGTGAAGAGCTTTATTATCACCACCATTACCATTCCAGAAAAAGTTACAAAGATTTCTATCAATGTCCTGAATGAGTCCAGTGGGCAGAAGGAAGGCATTAGACCAATAAGCAGCATAAGTTTGAAGGACAGACCGAATGAGCTCCAATCTACCAGCCTTGGACAGAAATCTGGTTTTCCAAGCATTCAAGCTAGCAGTAATCTTCTCGATGATAGGCTGACAATGGTTCTTCTTGACACCCAACGAGACAAGGGGAAGGCCAAGGAAGGGGCAAGGAAAGTGACCCTCTTCCACCTGCAAACAATCAATAATTTGCTGCTTGTGAGTAATAGCAGCCCCCACATACACTTTGCTTTTATTTCTATTGAGAAGAAGACCGGAGGCAGCACCAAAGTTTTTGAGAATGGTCGCAAGGTGCTGCACAGATGGAGGGTCATTCTGCAGGAAAATTATGAGGTCATCCGCAAAGGTAATGTGAGAGATACTAGTGTTGCCAGCAAGGGGAACGCGGAGATGACCACTTTGAACAGCTCCTTCAAGCAAGCTAGTCAAACCCTCCATAGCAATGGTAAAAAGGTAAGGGGATAGTGGATCACCTTGTCTAATGCCATTACTACTACTGAAGAACCCAATGGGAGAGCCATTAAACATAATGGAAAATTTTGGAGTCTCCAAGCAATTCTTGATCCACTGGATGATAGTGTTAGGGAACTTCATTCTATCAAGCATATGATAAATGAGGGATCTATTGATAGAGTCAAAAGCCTTTCTTAAATCAGCCTTCAAGATGATTCTTTTACCCTTAGAAGCTGAATGCATGTCCTTTGCCAGGTCATTAGCCAAGAGAACATTATGATGAATGCTTCTCCCTTTAAGGAAAGCGGGCTGATTAAGGCTAATGATTTTATGCATAACCTTCTGTAATCTGTCAGCTATCACTTTGGAGATAATCTTGTAGATGAAATTGCAAAGGGAGATGGGTCTGTAGTTTTCCATGCAGTCAGCACCAGTTGTCTTAGGGATCAAAGCAATGAAGGTACAGTTCATTTGTCTATGGATTTGGCCAGAGGAAAAGAAATGTTGACAAGCTTTGATAACATCTGACCCAATAATGTGCCACGTCACCTGGTAGAACTCAGCCGGGAAACCATCAGGACCAGGACTCTTGTTTTTTGGGGAGTTGAAGACAACATTTTTGATATCCTCATCAGTGATCGGCTCATTAAGAAGATCAATATCTTCTTGAGTCAGATGTTTAATGGGCTCGATGACAGTACTATGCTCATGCTGAGGCTGATTCAGAAGCGAATGGTAGAAATCAATAGTATGATCTTGAACTTGGTTGAGATCATCAATGAGATTACCACTGCCATCTTTGCACTTTTTAATACTATTTCTGGCTTTCCGAGAAGCAATGGATGCATAGAAAAACTTCGTATTAGAATCTCTTTTTTTTTGGTAATCAACCAAGAGATTCAATTAATAGTGAAGATAAATGTACATAATAGGGGAATCAGGTGAGGACACCCGAAAACTAGCACACTAGGAAACGAGGAGATGACACCACAACATGGTGACTATCTCCAACACCCTCTTAAGAACTACTTAGTCTAATATTAAATCTCTTGAAAATAGCATTAGACCGACCAGACAGAGCCTGGTTAGAAGAATTAGCTTCCATGCAAGACCGAGCATCATCAATGATAGCTAAAGTGAGTTGAATTGGAGATAGCCTTGAATCTTCAAAAGTTCTTCTGCACCTTTCATTCCAGATCCACCAGATAGCGGCACGAAAAATAATACGGGCAAAAATAGTACCAAGTCCATCAGATTTAAAGCTAGCCCCTCAAAGAAGAAACTTCGTCAAGAATGTTATGGCGGGGCATTCTTCTAATGTTTAACAGGTGCAGGATTTCTTTCCAAATCTCAATGGAGTAAGCGCATCGACAGAAGATATGATCGTCACATTCTTCATCCTGACAGCAAAGAATGCATCTACTGGGCAAAATCATACCACGTTTCCTTAGATTGTTATGAGTTGGAAGCTTGTGCATGATCACTTGCCAACAAGTTAAGGAGAAACGTTGAACCATTAAGGATTTCCAGACCCAATCGGCCCAACCAACTTGTTGGTGCTGCTCATGAAGTCTATTCCAGATGTCTTTGGTGCTAAATCCGCCATGTTTCCAGATGATAGCATCAGAGTGAGAAAGAGGCATGCTATTGACATGTACGTGCATGGTACGAGCGCGGAGATTAGTCTTTGGAGTACTTTGTGACTTTTGCGCTTCATAGTATGTAAATTGAACGTTGTGTTAGCGTTATCATGGAAGGAATGTATAATGGTGGACATCTATGTATTAAATTTTCAGCAATTTAAATTATGTGAACTTTTAAGTTCTTTAATGTTATTGCAATTTCATGTATGCTAAATGTGGATGATGAATGAATGAAGACAATAGTTCTTTTTACTTCCGCTACTCTGTTCTTATAGAATCATCATGGTTGGTTATTCATTTCAAACGTTAAGCATGATACACGATGAGTTTTTTTTGCAATGGTGTGTGTAGAGCCTACTATGACATGTACGTGCATGGTATGAGTGGTGTTACTTGCTGAGTCTTTAGACTCACTACTTTGCATTTTAACTAAAACATGAAAGCACTTAGCATGATTATCCTACGTACATGAAACAAAAACACCTAGCATGGAATCTACACATTCTTGTGCATGTACACGAACATTTTACACACTTTAACTTGTTGGTTTTCACATGATTTAGCAACCATAACCCTACACATGGGAGCTACAATGTTATTTAAATACAACATGTGAACAACCAAACATGGGATTTTGTACACATACTTGTTAATTGTCCCTAGCATGGTTTCTAGGCATTTTACACATATAAACATGATCCTAACATAATGAAGCTACTGATTTAACATGGTTTCAGATTTGTCACAACATGGATTACAATATCATATCCTCACATTTTGGTCTCACATTTTCTTTACACAAATTTCCAATTCACATAAATTGCACTTTGCACATACACATTACACATTGTTCACTTTCACAATAACACATGAACACATGCACATTTACACATTTACACTTTCATATTTAGTGCCGTGACATATAGTCCAAACCACCAAAGAAGGACACAACACATCACATCACATAGACGCCATCTAGGCAATACAATGGCAACTCTTGGACTGCGCAGACCGGGAGAACAAGTCTCCACCCTAACCAATGGTACTTGTCCACCTCCAAGATTTCCCCCTAATGCCCTTAGGGTCACTTACACATTGAACCTTCTCAGGGGGACTTTTCCCTGATATGGTTCCACTGCCCTCTACGGAAGCAGTGTCACATTTGGCACAAATTTTCACATTACACATTTTTACCGATTTTACACATGGGTTTACACATGTCACTATCATTCTATTCACTTTCTCTCTCACATTCACATTTCTCTATTTTCCTATTAGGACACTACAAATTTCAAAATCTACATTCAGGTAAATATCACCGATCAGGTCGGATTACACCTAAATCGAATTGTTTCACATTGGCATGCATAAATACACATTTACATGGGAAAATTCATATTACATTAAATACTAGTCCAAATGACCTGAAATTTTAACCACATGTTAATTTCGGGTTTAGGATTCTTCATGAAAATTTCAGATTTTCTGAACTAAAACGGAATTACAGAAAATCTAATATTAATTTCACATGCTATCCGCAATTCGATTTAACATGGAGTTAAACACAAGCACAGTTTTAACCACTCACTGTCTGAACCCTAACAGGCATGGAACCACATAATTTATTCCTAAATTTACTGGACAATCCATTAATTTATGGAAGATTTATCATGACCTAGCATGATCTCTATTTTTCCTAAACAAATTTTGCAATAATTCACACAAGCATGGGAATAATCTCAAAAATTTAGAACAGGGACTGAACCTCACATGCATAATCCTCACAAATTAGGACATTCAGACTTGTCCTAAATCATGCAAACATGGTTTAACAAGATTAAAACTCATCACACATGTATCTTCATGAAATAATTAAGTCTTATCATTCGTGATAATCCATCCACACACCGCATCCATCACACCAACAATATACATAGCATATAAATGATTTACAGTATATCCTCATCGTGAAACATATCGAAAATAGTCATATAGAAGGGCAGAACTGGTCACTGTTCTGTCCAGATGAACTTGGCGGCGGTCTCTGGCCGCTAATTCACTGTCAACGGCATAGTCGATGGACGCTAAGCATGATCTTAGCGGCAAGGGACATTGCCGTCAATGTCAGGTCTGTGCAAAACATAGACCCGAGCTCCAAAGATGGGGTGAATTTGGGGGTCTAGGACAAGAGGGAAAATATACAAAAATAGTAAACCAGCCTAGACATATACGGGGACGTTATGAGTAGGGTACTTGCCTTTAGTAAAATACACCAATGGATCTAGGGCTCGGTGAAGCTCTCCTTGAGCTGTCCCATGAAGTTGCAAAACACCCTCCAAGATCACCTCCCTCCGGGTTCCTGAGCAGTCTCCACAGCAAGTCGAGGTCGGGGAAGCCTTCCTCGATGATCCAGCAAGCTCCTTGTTGCAGCAGAACCCCGGAACAAGCTTCAGGTGTTGGATTTTGGGTTCCAAAGTGGGGGTTTTCCTTAGTCAGAGAATAGGGTTTCTTCTCTTCTTTCTCTCTTGTAAAAGGCAAGGAGAAGGGTTGGGGAAGCAAATTCGGGTTTAGATATATGGGAGAGGCTTCTCTCCCACGCACAGGGTGACATGATGGCTCTCAGACCGTTGGGAGACAGCTCCCCAATGGGTGAGTTGCCTTGGTTCCGGAATTTCTGGCTCTGTAACGCATGCAGGTCAGAGAAGTTGGCGTCCATATCATTGGACGCTGGGATTAGTGTTGGCATCCATGGGGTGACGCTGACACCACATAACGGCTATGGGATTGACGCCAATCTGGCCTTCGGCCAGAAGTCTAAAACATGCAGAAACCCATGTACATCATGCATATATACATGTAATATCTATATAGTTTTGTGCACACACTACCATCAAGTAATGCATATATTATTTATACCTAAGCTATACACATACACACATAAGTATACCACTAATACATACGTAGATAGATACATACGTACATATACGACACGAATTATTTACATGCATTACAATAATGCAACAAAATTCGAGGGCCTTGCACCCTCTCCCCTTAAAAGAAACATCGTCCTCGAAGTTAGAACGACACTACTCAAACAAAAGGCGATACTTCTTCTTCATCGCATCCAAGCTCACAAGTAGCCTCCTCTCGTGAGAAGTTCCGCCATAGAACTTTCACCGACGCAATACTCTTGTTCCGGAGGTGCTAACCTTCTAGTCAAGAATAGCTACTGGTTGCTCGACATACGAAAGATCTCGCTGGATCTCCACTGGCTCATGACTAATCACATGAGACGGATCTCGGACATACTTCCTGAGCATAGATACGTGGAATACAGGGTGAACGCTAGCCAAAGCTGGGGGTAATGCTAGCTCATATGCCACGCTGCCCAAACGTCTGAGAATCTCATATGGGCCAATGAACCTGGGGCTCAACTTACTATGCCTGCCAAATCTGACGACACCATGAGTAGGCGATATCTTCAAGAAGACATGATCGCCAACCTCGAACTCCAAATCCTTTCTCCTGTTGTCGGCATAACTCTTCTGCCTATCCTGTGCCGCAACAAGCCTCTTCTGATAAGCTGGATCTTATCCGAAGTTTCCTGAACTAACTCCGGTCGATCAACTGCCTATCACCAGTCTCCTCCCAACACAACGGAGATCTGCAGGGCCTACCATACAATGCCTCGAATGGAGCCATACCAATACTTGCATGAAAGCTGTTGTTGTATGCAAACTCCACTAGAGGTAAATGACGCTCCCAATCATCCTCCAATCCAGAACAACCGCTCTCAACATATTCTCGAGCGTCGGATAGTCCTCTCCGAACCTAAAGCATCCTGAAGACCTTCCACATCTCGAAGTGAATCTCGGATCTCGATCGAAATGATCGACTTCGGCACACCATGCAATCTAATGACACTACTAACATACAATCTAGCTAAACTCTCTACTGACTGCTTCTTCATAGGCAAGAAATGAGCAGTCTTCGAGAATCTATCTACAACTACCAAATCGAGTCATTGCCCCTTCTAGATCGAGGCAAACCCGAAACGAAGTCCATAGTGACAGCTTCCCACTTCCACACTGGGATATCCATCCTCTGCATAAGGCCAGATGGTCGCTGTCGCTCGGCTTCACTTGCGACACACTAGACATTAGATACATAATCCGCAACATCCTCTTCATGCCGGACCACCAAAATGATCTCTTCAGGTCTTGATACATCTTAGTGTTACCCGGATGAATAGAGAATCGCGATCTATGAGCCTCCGCTAACACATGCTCACGGACATCTACTAAATCGGGGACACAAACACGGTGCTGAAATATAATCACACCGTCCTCATCTCGAGCAATGCTGCCTGACTTCCACTAACTCTAAGAGTCTAGGGTCGGCTCCCTGTCGCTCGATCACCTCATCCAAAACCGAGGACCTAAGAGATAACTGAGCTACAAAAGCCTGACATAGCGATGGCTCTAACTCAGTCAACGCGCAAGCCGCATCCTAAAACATTTCCAGTCCTGCTGGAGAGATGGCCTCTTTCTACTCAGCGCATCCGCTACAACATTCGCCTTCCAGGGTGATACTGAAGGTCGAAGTCATAGTCCTTCAAGAACTCAATCCATCTTCTCTGCCTCAGGTTTAATTCTTTTGGGAGAAAAGATACTTCAAGCTCTTGTGGTCGGTAAACACCTCAAATCTGACACCATAAAGATAGTGCCTCCAGATCTTTAGTGCATGAACCACTGCTGCGAGCTAAGTCATGAGTCGGATAGTTCTTCTCATGCTCCTTCAACTGACGAGAAGCATAAGCCACTACCCTTTCTTGCTGCATGAGCACACAGCTAAACCAATCCGAGACGCATCCGTGTAGATAGCAAAGCCCTCTACACCGCTCGGTAAGACTAACACGGGGCTGACGTGAGCTTAGTCTTCAATAATGAAAACTACTCTCACACTTCTCGGACCAAACAAACTTCACTCCCTTTCTGGTAAGCTGAGTCAAAGGGGCGGCGATGGATGAAAATCCCTCAATGAATCGCCGATAGTAACCAGCTAAACAATAAAACTACGAATCTCCGAAGGGGTCTTGGGAATCTCCCAATCCATAACTGCTGGACCTTCGCTGGATCAACTGCAACACCAGCGCCGGAGATAACATGCCCGAGGAAATGAACCTCGCGCAACCAAAAATCGCACTTGCTGAACTTAGCATACAGCTTGTGCTCACGAAGAAACCTCTAACACTACCCTCAAATGCTGACGGTGGGTGGCCTCATCCGGAAGTAGACCAACACATCGTCAATAAACACTACGACAAAGCTATCTAAATAAGGCCTAAACACCCGGTTCATGAGATCCATGAACGCTGCAGGGGCATTGGTCAATCCGAAAGGAAGGACCAAAAACTCATAATGTCCATAACGGGTTCTAAACGCCGTCTTGGACACATCCTCACTCCGAATCCTCAACTGATGATAACCAGATCGCAAATCAATCTTAGAAAAGACTGATGCCTCTCGCAACTGGTCAAACAAGTCATCAATACGAGGTAAGGGATACCTGTTCTTCACAGTCACTTGGTTCAACTTCCTATAGTCAATGCACAACCTAAGTGACCCGTCTTTCTTCTTGACGAATAATACAGGTGCGCCCCAAGGGGAAACACTAGGGCGAATAAATCCCTTATCAAGCAACTCTGCAACTGCCTCCTCAACTCGGCTAACTCCGCAGGTGCCATCCGATATGGAGCCTTCGAGATAGGAGAGGTGCCCGGAAGCAACTCTATGGTAAACTCTATCTCTCTATCCGGTGGCAATCCAGACAATCATCAGGAAAGACATCTGGAAAATCCTGCACTACCTCAATCTCCGCAAGAGTAGGTGACTCATCAGCCTCTGGTACTAACACCACGCTGGCAAGAAAAGCGTCACAACCCTTGTTTACCATGCGCATCGCCTTCATGGCAGAGATGACCTCTTTCCCGCCAAGTTCCTTGGCAAGGGGTGAGAGAACTCATCCTCACCAGGAATGCGGAAAACAATCCTCTTCCGACGACAATCCACTAATGCATAGTGCTCCTCTAGCCAATCCAGACCAAGAATAGCATCATAGTCCTTCATCTTTAGCAAGAAGAAACACCCATCTAGGATTCTATCCTCAATGCACACAGGTAACGACGGAATGCACTTCCTAGTCGATACCGTACCCGCAGGGGTGTGCACAGACAAAGGGACCTCTAACTCCTCAGACTCTATGCCTGACTCTAGGGCTAACTGCCTAGCGAACCGCTCGGAAATGAACGAGTGAGTAGCACCCGTATCAAACAAAACCCGAGCGTGCACACCTAAAAGCAAAACCGTACCTTCGGTGACATGCTCCGCCTGCTCGGCGTCCTCACGAGCTAAAGCAAACACTCGAGCTGGGGCTCGAGGCCTTCCTGGTCTTCCTGTAGCTGGCGCGGCTGCCGCTACTGCTGGGGCTGGCGCTCCACGCTGAGCTCCCTGCTGAAGTCTTGGGCAATCTTTGATCTTGTGGTCGCTGCTCCCGCACTTCAAGCATCTACCCGCTACCAACCAACACTCGGAACCACCGTGTGTCTTCCCACAGTGGGGACACTCTTTCTTCACACCAGGGGAACGTACAGAAGGTACCTGAGAACTGCCGACTGCCACGGATCGCTGCGGTGTCTGGTACACCGTTTTCTTCTTGTCTTGCCGCTGGAATGTCGCTGCTGGCCTCTTCTGCGAAGCCTTCTTTTCCTCCAGATATTGCTCCATCTCTCCCTCCTGCCTACAGGCAGCACTGAGGGCCTCGTCCAACGTGCGGTGGTCAAACGCCACGAGTCTCGTCCGCAGTGATGGCTTGAGTCCCATCACGAACTTCTTTGTCTTCCTCCGCTCGTCTGCCACGATATGAGGTGCATATTTAGAAAGTTCAGAAAATCTTGCCTCATATTCCAGCACGGTCATGGAGCCTTGAGCCAAAGATAGGAATTCTTGCTCCATCCGATCTTGCACATGCTCGGGACGAACTTGGCCCGAAAGAGCCTCACGAACTCGTCCCAAGCAACGTCGATAGCTCCGTCCTCAAATCGGGTACGCAGCAATGAAGCCCACCATACATCAGCTCTTTCCTGCAATACACCTTCATAAGCTCCAACTAACAGTCTAACTAAACAAAACATACAATCATACAAAATCAACACATACCTGTAGCATGTAGGTGGCCAATGTAACCTTATCCTCCTCTGCACACCTGATGGCTCGGAAGATCTTTCTATCTCCCTCATCCAGCTTTCAGCCAACAACGGATCGCTCTCCCCCTTAAAAGAGGGTGGCAGCATCCTCTTGAATCTCTCCATGGTAGAAGGTCCACCATGGTCCTGAGCTGGTACTTGAGCCTGCTACAGTGCACACATCAAGCAATATACAATCAACATAATATCACATAAGCAATTAAACAGACTATTAATCATTTTATTAGTCTAACCTGAGCCTCCAACTGTGCCTGGAGTGCTGCCTGGGTATGAGCCTGCGTCTGCATGGCTTGCACCAGACCTTGCATGAATACTCCATAGTCCACAGGTGGCGGTGGGGGAAGTACAGGACCTGGCGGTGCCGGGGCCTGCTGCTCCGCCCGCTCGTCACGTCGCGGCTCGTCCTCACGGGCCGGCGCTCCGCCACGCCTACCTCTCGAAGCCATGGCTGTAATAAAATTTCAGCCACCATTAGAGCTAGGTTACTAAGTTTTCTAACCATTTTCTTATCTATCTTTCACTTCTTATTAGTGTTTTCTACACATGTGGACATACTTAGCATGCAATGGGGATGATGACTTATGTATATTCATGTGCAATCTCAACCGGTTGCTCTGATACCAATCTCTGTGACGGCCCTCATTATACCGGTACGGTTATACCAACCCACGTCGGTATAGCAAGCGTCATCACAGTGGGACATTTACCCAACGATACATTCAGCTGAGATACACGTGAATATAGAACAGAGTAGCGGAAGTAAAAGAACTACTGTCTTCATTCATTCATCATCCACATTTAACATACATGAAATTGCAATAACATTAAAGAACTTAAAGTTCACATAATTTAAATTGCTGAAAATTTAATACATAAATGTCCACCATTATACATTCTTTCCATGATAACGCTAATACAACGTTCAATTTACATACTATGAAACGCAAAAGTCACAAGTACTCCAAAGACTAATCTCCGCGCTCGGAGTCCGTCTCCGCCGTCTCCTCCAACGGTGCCACGTCACCAACTACACCTGTACGCCGAAGCAAGTAGTGAGTCTAAAGACTCAGCAAGTAACACCACTCATACCATACACGTACATGTCATAGTAGGCTCTACACACACCATTGCAAAAACTCAACATGTATCATGCTTAACGTTTGAAATGAATAACCAACCATGATAATTCTATAAGTAAACACATGATGCATGCTTTCAGATTTCCTTATCAAGATAAATTCCTAACACATGTTCTCTAATCATTCCTACTCATGAAATTCTACTTTGCATTTTAACTAAAACATGAAAGCACTTAGCATGATTATCCTACGTACATGAAACAAAACACACCTAGCATGGAATCTACACATTCTTGTGCATGTACACAACATTTTACACACTTTAACTTGCTGGTTTTCACATGATTTAGCAACCATAACCCTACACATGAGAGCTACAATGTTATTTAAAATACAACATGTGAACAACCAAACATGAATTTTGTGCACATACTTGTTAATTGTCCCTAGCATGGATTCTAGGCATTTTACACATATAAACATGATCCTAACATAATGAAGCTACTGATTTAACATGGTTTCAGATTTGTCACAACATGGATTACAATATCATATCCTCACATTTTGGTCTCACATTTTCTTTACACAATTTCCAATTCACATAAATTGCACTTTACACATACACATTACACATTGTTCACTTTCACATTAACACATGAACACATGCACATTTACACTTTCACATTTAGTGCCGTGACACATAGTCCAAACCACCAAAGAAGGACACAACACATCACATCACATAGACGCCATCTAGGCAATACAATGGCGACTCTTGGACTGCGCAGACCGGGAGAACAAGTCTCCACCCTAACCAGTGGTACTTGTCCACCTCCAGGATTTCCCCTAATGCCCTTAGGGTCACTTACACATGAACCTTCTCAGGGGGACTTTTCCCTGATACGGTTCCACTGCCCTCTGTGGAAGCAATGTCACACTTGGCACAATTTACACATTACACTTTTTACCGTTTTTACACATGAGTTTACACATATCACTCTCATTCTATTCACTTTCTCTCTCACATTCACATTTCTCTGTTTTCCTAACATGACACTACAGATTTCAAAATCTACATTCAGGTAAATATCACCGATCAGGTCGGATTACACCTAAATCGAATTGTTTCACATTGGCATGCATAAATACACATTTACATGGAAAAATTCATATTACATTAAATACTGGTCCAAATGACCTGAAATTTTAACCACAGGTTAATTTCGGGTTTAGGATTCCTCATGCAAATTTTCAGATTTTCTGAACTAAAACAGAATTACAGAAAATCTAATATAATTTCACATGCTATCCAAATTCGATTTAACATGGAGTTAAACACAAGCACAATTTTAACCACTCACTGTCTGAACCCTAACAGGCATGGAACCACAGAATTTATTCCTGAATTTATTGGACAATCCATTAATTTATGGAAGATTTATCATGACCTAGCATGATCTCTATTTTTCCTAAACAAATTTTGCAATAATTCACACAAGCATGGGAATAATCTCAGAAATTTAGAACAGGGACTGAACCTCACATGCATAATCCTCACAAATTAGGGCATTTAGACTTGTCCTAAATCATGCAAACATGGTTTAACAAGATTAAAACTCATCACACATGTATCTTCATGAAATAATTAAGCTCTATCATTCGTGATAATCCATCCACACACCACATCCATCACATCAACAATATACATAGCATATAAATGATTTACAGTATATCCTCATCGTGAAACATATCGAAAATAGTCGTATAGAAGGGCAGAACAGGTCACTGTTCTGTCCAGATGAACTTGGCGGCGGTCTCTGGCCGCTAATTCAATGTCAACGGCATAGTCGATGGACGCTAAGCATAATCTTAGCGGCAAGGGACATTGCCGTCAATGCCAGGTCTGTGCAGAACACAGACCCGAGCTCCAAAGATGGGGTGAATTTGGGGGTCTAGGACACGAGGGAAAATATACAAAAATAGTAAAACCATCCTAGACACATACAGGGACGTTATGAATGGGGTACTTGCCTCTAGAAAAACTCCAAGGGATCTAAATGGGTCGGAGAAGCTCTCCTTGGGCAGTCCCAAGAAGCCTCCAAAAGAGCTCTCCTCCGGGTTCTAGGTCGATGCAGGTGCTGCAGCAGTGGTGGGGAAGCCTTCCTCGATGATCCAGCAAGCTCCTTGTTGCAGCAGAACCCCGGAACAAGCTTCAGGTTGTTGGATTTTGGGTTCCAAAGTGGGGGTTTTCCTCAGTTCAGAAAGTAGGGTTTCTTCTCCTCTCTTGCAAAGGGTAAAGAGAAGGGTTGGGGAAGCAAATTCGGGTTTAGATATATGGGAGAGGCTTCTCTCCCACGCACAGGGTGACATGATGGCTCTCAGACCGTTGGGAGACAGCTCCCCAATGGGTGAGTTGCCTTGGTTCCAGAATTTCTGGCTCTGCAACGCATGCAGGTCAGAGAAGTTGGCGTCCACATCGTTAGACGCTGGGATTAGTGTTGGCGTCCATGGGTGGACGCTGACACCACATCGACGTCATGCTATTGACGCCAATATGGCCTTCGGCCAGAAGTCTAAAACATGCAGAAACCATGCACCTTTTACACCTATATACATGCTATATGTATACGTTATCATGTACACACTACCATCAAGCATTACATACATTATTTATACCTAAGCTATACACATACACACATAAGTATACCACTAATACATACGTAGATACATACATACGTACATATACGACACGAATTATTTACATGCAATAATTCAGAAAAATTCGAGGGCTTTACAACCACTGTTCATACCTTTCGGTTACCGAACACTCATCAGCGCGGTTTTGATCAGAGAAGAGGGAGCGACGTAGCATCCGATGTACTACATCAGCAGGGTCCTCCAAGAAGCCGAAAGGAGGTACCCCCGATAGAGAAACTCGCCCTCGCCTTGGTCACGGATGCTCAGAAGCTTAGGCCCTATTTTCAGGCCCATTCAGTAACGGTCCTCACGACCAACCACTGAAGTCTATCCTTCAATGGCCAGAGACTTCCGGCAGGGCTTGTCAAATGGGCATAGAGTTGGGCGAGTTCGACATCAGCTTCCGACCAAGGACATCAATCAAGGCACAAGCACTGGTGGATTTCGTTGCAGAATGCACACTCCCTACTGAGCAGGACCCGCCATTAGCCGACGAGCCCCCATGGGAGCTCTACGTGGATGGGTCCTCTTGTGTCACAGGGAGTGGGGCTGGCTTGGTCCTCACCTCTTCGGAGGGGCTAGAGTTCCAGTACGCCCTCCGTTTTCGCTTTGCAGCCTCTAACAACGTCACCGAGTACGAAGCACTACTGTCTGGAATACGCCTGGCTCGGCACCTCGGGGCCTTCGGCTCAGAGTCTTCAGTGACTCCCAGTTGGTTGCCAGCCAGGTGAACAGACAGTTTGAAGCTAGAGAGCCCCACATGGCTCAATACCTTCAGCAGGTCAAAAGCGAGCAAATGGTCTCCTCTACTTCGAAATCATACATGTCCAACGGGACCAGAACGCACGAGCTGATGCACTGGCCAAGTTGGCCTCCTCAGGTGACATCATCCTTCTCGTTTGTATCATTGAAGAGCTCGCCTCGCGAGCACCAAAGTGGACGTTGCTACTATCGAGACAGACCCACCAGCTCCGAGCTGGATGGATCTTCCTGGCCTACTACTTCGAGATGAGCTTCCGCCCGAGCAGGGCGAAGCTCGGAAAGATCAGGAGGCGCTCTCAGCGCTTCACCCTCGTAGAAGGCAAATTGTACCGACGGTCCTTTCAAGACCTCTTCTACGGTGCCTCACCCCGAAGAAGCACTCGCCGCCACCGAAGAGGTTCACGAAGGGCTGTGCGGCAGTCACTGGGGGGGCAGAACGCTGGCCCGTAGTATTATTCGAGCAGGGTTCTGGTGGCCTTCCTACAAAAGGATTGCATGGCCTTTACTCGGAGGTGCCCGGAGTGTCAGAAGTTTGGGCAAAACCATCAAGCAGCCAGCCGAACAACTCCATAGCCTGTTCAAACCACGCCCTTTCACCAGCTGCTCGGCTTCGGATCCCCGAAGAGCGGTCGGCAAGCTCGCCCCAAAATGGGAAGGGCCTTATCAGGTCACCCAGGTCCTCGGGAAAGGCTCATATAAGCTAACTACCCCTAGTGGCGAAGCCATACCCAGGACTTGACATGTATCCAATCTCAGGGCTTATCACTTGTAAAAGCCTTTATCAGCATCCTACTTATCTTCTCCTATTCCTATGGTTAGACAAGCGAAGTAGTACACCCCTGATCGGAACCTTTTTTTTACGGTTCCCAATGATCTGCGCGGTACATGCAACGCTTATAAAACCAGCGGATCCCGATCCGATCAGGAACAATAACAAAAGGGAGAAGATGGAAAAAGTGAAGCCATAGACAAACTCCTGAAGAGGAAAGTTTCATCACAAATCTCTTGCTTACAGGGAGACCTCTTTTACAAGGTCGAACAAAAAAGACATGAAGCAGCAAGACTAAGGAGCCTGCTCGGAGGGTCCGACACCATCACCGGAGAACGCATTCGCCCAGATTGGAACTGCGCGAACCGGACTCCATCCAAGCGGGCATCATTGGTACGACACCGGCACTCTTGCACAGCAGCCTCGAAGGCCGCTCGGGCACGATCGACCCAAGAGAGCCACTCTCGAAGTCCTGACCAGCCTTGAGGCCCACCCGATAGCAGCGGGCCCATACTGCTCCAAGTCTTCTTTGTAATCAACTCGGCGCTTATATTGCGACGGCACAGGCCCCTGCATCAGCAGATATTTTGGCAACGGCTTCCTTCTCGGCCCGCGCCAGGGCTAAATTCAGCTCCGAAACTTGGAGGACAGCTTTGAGGTTCTTCACCTCCTCCTCCAACGACGCCTTGCGGGCCTTATGCTGTGCGGTGAGGCCCTGGCAGAAAGCTGTCTGCACCTCCCAAAGATGCTTTTGGTTCTGACCCTGAGCAGCCAAGGCCCTTAGAACGTTCAATGACTTGGAAACCTTGTCCATAAGGGCCCCCAAGTCAACACCATCACCCACGCCATCGTCTTCACGGCCTTCTGGGTAGTATCCTCCACCTGACGCCTCCGGGCTCTGCTTGGTGGAAGGTCCAATCACCTTGCTATCCGGTCGAGAGGCAGGAGGCAGAAGGGCTCGCAGGCAGTTCCCTTGGTGTGTCTCAACACGGTGAAGCGTCGCCTCCAGCGCCGCCACCGAAGGAACCTCGAGAAGCTTCTTCTGCAACACCTCCCTAAGCGGACTCCGATCGTCGTCAGAATCTTCAACCGCCCCTCGTCTTCACACCCTACTGCCTCCTCTCTGGCACCATCAGTTACCTTGGCGGTTGCAACATCAGCAACCGCCTCGGTGGGGGGCATGGGGGGCAGGACGGCCCCAGTTGCAGTAATGAGCTCGCGGTCGGGCCTTGACGCCGCGGCTGCTTCCTTGACGGCCCCCGTAGAGGGATCCATCTCCTGACCCTGCGTGGGGACGCATTTTGTGCTAGGGGTGCCTCCTCCTCGGTAGTCAGCACCCCCTCAGTCACGACATCCTCTGTTGCGCCGGCGCCCTCACCAGGTCTGGAGTCAACTCAACCCTCCGCCGCCAGAGCAGCGGCGTCGCCCTCGACACCCCTGGCACATGAAACCCCACGAGCACCTCTCCTAGACAAACCCCAACGGGGTCTTGCGACGTCAGCACCCTCGCTTCTCCAGACGAAGAGCTTACATCGATGAGCCCGAGGTCGACCGCCATCCTTTTGGCGACCTCGGGGTTTCGTTGGACAGGCATCTGGGGTGTCCCCTCCCAGGACGCCCCCGCAGCCTTCCGCTTCCTCTTCCGCTCCAGCGGCGGCTCGACTTCCTCCTCCTCCTCATCCTCTTCGGTAGGAGGACTAGCAGAGCGCTGCGAAGCAAGCACTAGTCTTCGCTTCTTCTTCTTCTGGAGCGGGCTTTTCGCCACCCCTCTCCCAGCCACGTCCTCGGCTGGTAGCTGTTCGGGCAAGGGCCTGGCTACGACCCTCGAAGCCCCTCGTTCGATAGCCCTCTTCTTCAAACGTATCCTTCCGGGCCCCTTCTCAGGGACCCCCGAGCTGACAACACCCTGTCCTTCGGCAGGGCGGTTTGGGGCGGCAGCAGCAGGACGTTCCTCACCGATCATCGTCACATACGCTGAGACGAGGATTTGCTCGGTGTAGAGGGCCATGTCCTCTGTATTCATGCCCGCCGCCAACTCCTCCGTAGCTGCACAAGGAAAGAGAAGTTAGAAAACGAAGAAGAAGTGGTTTCCGAGGAACGAAAGAAGGAGAAAGGCGAATCCATCACTCACTCCATGCCCTATTGAGCCCGTGCTGGACCAGCTGGGCCTCGGTGATATATTCCTCCGCCTTCTCGACGAAGATGTTGCTGAGGCGCTTTGCAAACGCCACTTCATCCGGTCGCATGAACGGATACAGATCCTTGTGAGCGCTCTTCACCCGCACAGGAACCCCCAATCTGGCACTCCAGTATTGCGCGTCAGGAAGAGGATGCGATGTGTCCACCCTTGTGGCTCAACAGCCACGGGGAGAACTCGATCCTCATGCAGTCCGGCTGGTGCTTGGTGTAGTAGACGTTCCGACTCGTCCCCGGTGACGCAGTCAAAATGAACTGGCTCCGAAAAAGGTTGGCGGGTGGGCTCGATCCCCCGAACTTTGCACGATATGCAAAAGACGCATATCGTCCGCCAGCTGTTTGGTGCCAGTGAACTGGGGCGATCCCCCAAGTATTGAGCAGCTCCCTCGCCACCGTCGGCAACGGTAGCCGGAAACCTGCTTCCAGGATATCATGCGACATTGCTATGCACCCGGGCTTCTCCCACCAGTAGGGCTCTTCTTCCTTCGCAAGCACGATGTCGTATCCCGCATCAATGTGATACCGCTCTCGAAGTCCATCGAAGAAGCGGGTATCTCTCCCGTTGGACAGCTTCCGGCGTGCTGTCGCCACCGCACGCGCCAGCCACGGCCTTGCCTTTCTGCGACATCGCCGGAGATGAGGGAGACGAAGAAACAGTGGAGTCTGGAAAGAAGGAAAAAGGGCTTCCAGTAAGAGGTTCCTTTTTGAAGGCATGGTTCCCCACCTTCGCCCCACCCTTTCCTTATAAGGGAAAGAGGGCGGGAAATCCTAGAAACCTCGGAGCCTCCTCTCCTTCCAAACAAGTGACCGTTCGGCCGTATAAACGGCCTCCTCTCTTGCCACGATACCATCCTTCATCATGAATCCTCCGATTCTTTCAAGACGGAGGGTACGAAGCGACAGTGCCGATCGACGTTCGCACGTCCGAGGTCGCCATCGCATTTAATGCTAGCAGAACATTTGAGTGCTTTACTGCCATGCGAGCGTCTCAGTTCCTGAGCCAGCTCGATAGCGTGGGGGGCAAGTGTGGTGGTCACTTCCTGCCACCCAGGCCCATCAACGAAGTTCGCTTAAGCCCATGACGAAATGAGCTGGCACTGCGTTGTCCTAGGGCATCATCCGTCCTCGGACGATCATCATCAGAGTGTTCGGAAGCACCTATCCTGCTCGGGCCCAGAGCAGCCCTTACGATCATCGAGCACCAGGTTCATCTGCTCCTAACAAGCAAACCTACTTGAGAACTGCAGTCAAGGCCGCCTGAGCAGCCTCTTCGTCTTAGCGACGGTTGTAACCGCCGCAGGCCATGCGCCCCACTATCAAGAGGTGTATTAACTGCTTGGCACCTCAACGGGCACCTGAACGTGTAACCCTCCACTACGCGCGCCAATCAAGGCGTCTCTCCAGGCACGATCCGGAGGTGTTACGCCCGTCCTCTTCAACACCCATGCCTATATAAGACACAGGTACATGGCCATAAAAAGGTATGTAGAACCTCATACAAGCACGCCTCACATACGAGAACTCCCATCCTCTTTAGTCACCCACTGACTTAGGCATCGGATGGTTCTCCCCGGTTCTTCAACCGGGCCCCCCTGATCCATTTTCTGGTTTTGCAGGCTCTCGTCCGCCTTCGGTGTCCTTCCTCCCTTCTTCAAGTGTAGGCCCATCTGGGTCCGGCCCAATCAAGGAAAGGCCTCCACAGTGGTTATTAAGACCACGATCTGTATGATCTGGCATGCCGATTATGACTACGATCCAACGAGAATCACGGAGATCCCCTGCAAAATTCACGGGGTCATCCAACTATTACACAGGTATCCTAACCCTATAAAAGAGACAAACACTCCACAAGCGTAGGTACGCGGTTCTACTCCATAGGCTATGTCATTCTGCTCGCCTAGTGACTTACTAGAGTGTCGGAGCGTCTCCCCGCCGAGACCTCTCGGCGGACTTTGCTGGTTAGATTGGAAGCTCAGAACAAATGTCTCACATCGGCTAAGAGGACCTCGAAAGATCTTCGTTAGCTTGACCGTCTCGACTCGTACCTCAGTTAAGATCACCTCGGCGATCATCTCGACCCGAGCCTACCTATGTTACACAAACTTTAACACCCCCAATCCCCATTCTTTCTCTCTTCCCTTCTCCCAATGATCGTGGATGAGGCACAACTTTTAAAATTACAAATTTCTGCTCAAATGTAACACTTATGGCCTGTATGGTACATGTTAAATAGGGTATAAAGGTAAATCTAACTCCATATCACGTTTGATATATCAAAATAAAAAGAAAATAAAGGTGATTTAAGTATTTTGGAGGTATTGAAAAAATAGATATCAATTGGGATAAGTCATCCCAAATTTTAACTTATCCACATCTCTTATCTTCAATTTTCTCCTTTATTTTTATTTTTTAGATTTTAAAAAAAAGGGGGTCGATTTTATTTCTTATTTTATTTTATATTTTTCAGAACTACTTTAGTGTTATTTAGAGGTGACAATAGACCGGGCTTGGGCTGACCCGGGTCTAACCTAGTCTCTAACTGACTGGTCCCGGCTCGGCCCAGCTCGGGGGTGAGACCCGATTTTAGAAATCAGGCTCTGTTCGGGACGATTAGGTAAGGTTCGGCCCAACTTGATTTTATCTTTTTAAATATATTCTTACTATTTTTACTATAATAAAATTAGTGTTCATTGAATCAGACCAGCTTAAAATAAGTATTAGACCAATCTACATAACCTCATTTCTAAATATTACAAATATGAAATAAATATTAAGTCATTAAATATAACTTTATAATATAAATTTCAATCAAAAGTTTTATAATAATAGAATCATCGTCGTGTCGCTTGCCTTTTAAAAAATTATTAGGCCACCGGGCCACCCAAACTGAGTTGAGTTAAACCCGAACTCGGCCCAATCTTACTTTGGACCGGGTCGGGCCGAGCTCAAAATTCAAAGTGGTAAAAATATTTGACCCAAACTCATATAAAATCGGGTCGGCTAGATCTAGTTGACACCCCTAGTGCTATCATATGTTTATTATTTTTTTTACCTTTTTTTTTTAATTTCACCTTTTACTACGTCTCTTGCAGCCTTCCTGATGTTATTAACACTTCTATTATATCTTTCTTGTCTTCTTAATTAATTCTAATTATATATTTAGGCACCACCTTCAATAGTCACGCCAAAAAATAGTAAACTAGGGTGGCCAACTTGGACAACGATGCTAATCGTATTTTCCTTGATATTATTGTGGAGTAAAAGATTAACAATAGTGGTTTATGCTTTAGAGAATTTAATGAGGTTACTAAAATATAATACACATTACCAAAATTTAAAAATCACTACAAGAATATAAAAAAGATTGTACGCTCTCTATTTTAGTTTAAAAAGGTCATTTTGAATAGTGATATGTTCACACTAATATCATTTTTGTCAAACGAATATGAGATACTGATAAAAATAAAAAATCTATCCCCGCACTAACACCATTTTCATCAAATAAAAAATAAAGTTATCTTAAAAAAATTATCTTTAAAAATATCAAGTAAGAGATGAATTATGAATTGAAAACTATTTCTCCAAATTAATTTACTCTCATCTCTATTTTTTCTTTCCTAGTACCAAAGGGGATGTGCAGTTCGGACGTAACATATATACAGCAGGCCTCTCCCTACCTACTCCAAGTGTAGCAACACCACCACACATCACAAATTAGAATACACAAATATTTTTAATTTAATTTAATTGAAGTTTGCAACTACAGTGTTTTAAAAGGGCAGTTGGAATTTGTCCTTTTCGTGATCCTTCACCTCCTCCCTCTCTTTCTCTCCGGCCTCCTCCTCTCCGTCCGAGCAAAGGAAAAGCGTGTCCCTCTTCACGGCTGCGCGACTGAAAATTACCGCCAAATATCAATTTTGCCCTCGTCACAAGAGTACATCCCGAAACTTATCCAGAGAGACACTTTGCCGTACTCTAAGCCATGGCGCAGAAAAATAACCATTCAAAGAATGCCACGTCAATTTGAGGACGAAGCTCTGCGCACCACGTTGTTGATGACGTCATCGAGGAGAAAAAGATTTGTAATCCCCGAATCAAATTTACAAACACGACCAAAGAAGAAAAATCAAAGCTGGAATACCCCGCCGGTTTCTGCGGACACGTCCACCGTGAACCCCCCCCCCCCCCCACAACTTCCCCTCTCCCTCCCGCAACCACCGCATCACCCCCCGCCCCTCCCTCCCCATGGTTAACCCAGCGCCCTTGGGCGATCGAGATCAGGAGCGGGAGGAGAGATGGGACGGCGGGCCGATGGCGATGGCGATCTCCCCCTGATGCGCCACGCCGGGAATCTCTGATCCGGTGGCGATCGCGTGAGACCGAAACGCCCGCCGTCGCGTCCGTTCGTCCGTCCAACCCCCTCGCACCCGGATGCATCCCTTCTGCTGCGTCTCCCCCGTCCCCGTCTCCGAAGCGTCCCCTCGCGCTCCACCCCACCGCCCCCGCCACCGCCCCCGCCTCTGCCCGCCCTGAACTCCTCGCCAGGCCCCCGCCGCCTCCCTCGTCCTCGTCTCCCTCGCCTCTCCGCGCATCCGGCGGCGACATGGCTCCACCGCCTACCAAGTCCTACTCCTTCGGCCGCGACGCCTTTCCCAACCCCTCCGACCAGCGCAACAGCGGAGGCGGCGCCGGCTGCAGCGGCAACAACAGCAGCAACTGCAATGGCTTCCGCTGGCCAAGCAACGCCAATGGCGGCAGCATCAGCGGCAACGGCCTCGGTGGCGGCGACCACGGCTACAGCCAGAGTAACCACAATTTCAGGTCCTTCCTCTCGCATTCGTCCGTTGCGGATCCCCTGTCGCTGCGTCTGCCTTCGTTCCATGAGGGTATGACGCTCCACCACCACGGCGGCGACCTCCGCGGGGAGCTCAAGCTGAATGATATCGTCGGTAACGGCATATCCGGAATCCTTTACAAGTGGGTCAACTATGGGAAGGGGTGGCGGCCGCGGTGGTTCGTCCTCCACGACGGCGTTCTCTCCTTCTACAAGATCCATGGCCCCGACCGGATCGAGGTCAACCTCGAGACGGAGAAGGGGTCCAAGGTCATTGGGGAGGAGTCCATGCGCCGCCTATCGCGTCGCCGCCAGAGCGTCTCCCAGAGCCGCCGCAAGCCCGTCGGCGAGGTCCACCTGAAGGCAAGCGAAGACATTCGTCCGTTTTGTCCCCTCTTTTGTCATCTTTTGTTTGGTCGATTGTCTAGTAAATTTCTCTAGTCTTTTGCAGGTTTCTTCGATCAGAGAGAGCCGATCGGATGACAGGAGGTTCTCGATCTTCACCGGGACGAAGAGACTCCACCTGAGGGCGGAGACGAGGGAGGACCGGTTGACGTGGATGGAGGCGCTGCATGCCGTGAAGGAGATGTTCCCACGGATGTCGAACAGCGAGCTCATGGCCCCCGTGGAAAACTTTGTTGTCCTCCACAGAGAAGCTGCGGAAGCGGCTCCTGGATGAAAAGATGAGCGACGCGGCCATCCAGGATTGTGAGCTGATCATGAGAGTGAGTTCTCCTTGCTTCAAAATCAACTAATTCTTCTCAAGCAGAAGCAGTGGCGCCTCCTTGACACGCTCCGTCAACTCGAGGTCTGGATCTTGTCTTTTCTCCAAACTTTGTGTTAACAATGCCTCCTCTTTTGCCTTTTTCTTTCGCTTAATTTTTGACTTGCAGCGTTCTTGTGTAATCCTATTATTGAATCCCTTGCTTTGAATTAGCATCGATTATGGAAGGTGAAAACATTTGAATTCAAGATTCCTTTTGTTCGCTTGGGTTCCTTTATCTGTCAGTTGTGAAGTTGAAACTTATATGTAAGTAAACCTATGAATGTATTAGAAGCTTAAAATGTATGGACACCTTATCTAGGTATAGGTTGGAAACTGAGAAAGGAAGACTCTCACATGCACTGATCTTATCTGGGCTGGAAATTGATAATGGAAAACGTTCAATTTATGGACACCTCTAGTAGGTGGAAAGTTGGATGAAGAAGTCCGATAGATGAACACTGAAATGTCAATATGAATTTACATTTTAAATTGCACTTCTCTCGTTCAATATGGGAGTTGATACTATCTTCAGGGATTTTTTTCCAATTGGAGCTTGGAATCACTATTGCCCGATTTTAGACGTTAGTTAATCTTTCTCTCATTTCACATGTATCAGATTGTTCCTGTTTTGGCCCATTAGAGACCCTATTTTGGTCCATTAGACACCTAGAATCACAATTTTGAGGGGACTGTGCAATGGGAAATATATTAGGAGCTCCAAACAAATCCTGAACTTGAAAAGGAAACATTTCTGAAAAACCTAGGAACCAAACTGAACAGTTCAGTAAATTTCAAGGGGGCAAAACTGTGTACCCTGGAACATCATGTAAGAATGGGAACACCAAATTTCCCCGGCTTTTCCATGCATTTAATGGTATAAACTTGTCTTGCTGCTTATGTCTGAAACAAATTTATAGATATAGAGAAAATAAGTGATTTCTACCAGCAGATAACACTGTACCTTAGGCATATAGTTCTGCAGAAAATCATTGCGACATCTGCTAGACCCTAAATATTTAGTAGTGTTGGATTTGTGCTCGCTATACATGTTTGGACCAGCATGAGTAATTGGATATAGCAGTCAAGTGGAGGGATGCAAATCGTGGACATGGTTGACAGTGGATCATATATTTATTTGTTCCTTTTCCCCATCTATTCATTTTGTAATTTGTCTCTTCTCAGAACAGTTAAAACATGGAGGCAGACTTAAGTATATTTCTTCTTATCAACCTTATGTTTGAGAGACAAGGATAGGAGGCTATGTAGAAAAAGGACCATACACACTTCTAGTCGTTATTTGCCCGGACATGCTTGCTGAAGTATGCCTGCTCATGTTGCACTTCTTTCTGGTGTGGCACAGCAGAGCGTGGAGGAAGAAGACAGAAATGGAGGGACAGAGTGAGGAGGAAGAAGGGGGGAGAAATGGTTGGGCTTCCACCCTGAGGATTCCACGCCGCTGAAGGAGAAAACTAGGAGACTGCAATCCAAACTTCTTCCAATCCCATTGGTGCCTAAAGTTGGTAAGTGCTTCAGACAATCCACAAACCATCGATCCAAAACACAGCAAGAGTTGTTGACCGGTCGATAAACTGACTGTGCAAGCCCCAATGGCAGAGCAGAACTCTATTGAGGCTGCCACGTAGCTGGAGCGCGCTGTGTGCAGCTGAGTAGGTGTCGACCTTGCTGAAGCGCCAGGGGTGGCACTATAGCACAGGCTCTGTAATGATTGGGGCTGGTTTGAGCTTAAGACCAGTCAATAGCTTGACCAGCTACTAAAAAGTGAACCTGTCCCTTTTGTTTTATTTTCCCCCCTTTGCTATCACCATGTTGCGAAGAATAGAGAGGGGAAAGAGGGGGCGGTCGCGGCGGTTGCTGCCTCTACTGGGGTCGACGGCGACGAGACGAGGGTCGGCCGCAGAGGTTGGAGCGTGGTGGCTAGCTCTGGCGACGGCTGGTCCCAGTGCGGGGTCCTGCGACGGCTTCCACGAGTTGAAAGGCTGGACCACACGGCGCGAGGACGGGGCTGAGGCGGTCAGGCCTGCGCGCGCGAAGGCGCATGTGGGCGTTGGCGAGGCGGCTCTTGGGCTGCCGCATAGCGGCACGGGCAACGAAGCCTAGTCCGCTCAAGTGATGCGAGGGGGGGGGGAGCATCACGGGGTGGTCGCGATGGCCCCGCTACAGTCGCGGCGAGGAAGGCGAAGGGGGCGAGTGGGGGTCGCGACGGCCCGCGACAGTCGTGGCGAGGGGCGTCAGTTACGGTTTGCGTACGACGTGGGGGATGGTGTATGCGACGAGGCTGTTAGGTAGAAATGAGTAAGAAAACAGGAAGAAGAGATGGAATGGAGGGTGTTTGCAGGGCACGGGGAGGGCCAACGCGTGGTGGCTTGCGACTGTGGGGTCCGACGGGTGAGAAGAGGAAGGTGACGCAGTAGAGGGCGTCTGCAGGGCGCGGGGAGGGCCAACGCATGGTGGCCTGTGGCTGTGGGTCTGGCGGGTGAGAAGAGGAAAACAAGAAGGGGAGGCGCAGTGGGGATGGTGATGGGGCTCTGATACCAAATTGATGCGGCACAGTGGAGCGAGGACGAAGAAGAATATAAAATGGAGGTCAGAGTGAGGAGGAGAAGGGGGGAGAAATGGTTGGGTTTCACCCTGGGGATTCCCCCGCTGAAGGAGAAAATGCGGAGACTGCAATCCAAACTTCTTCAAATCTTCATTAACCCCTCCAAAAATGGATTACAACCTAATTTATAGAGATAAAACCCTAATGACCCCCCTTTTAACCTTTTATTGGACTAAAATACCCTTAGACCTAAAGATGTGCAAAATTTGCACCCGAAAATACCCAGAAAACAGAAAACACTCTAATGGGCCTCATTTGGGCCTTATTCATACACCAAATGTTCAAACAAACTAAAATAGACACTAGAAAGTCAAGGAAGCCCATCGCCAAGCCGGTGCCGTCATTGCTGCATGTCGCCTCCGTCTTCGATAGACTTGGACCTGGTTGGCCTGGTCCCAGGCTCGGATGTCCCCACCACTTTCTTGCCATTATAAATGCATCTACTTTGAAATGCTATACCATTTTATGCATTCCTGCTAGTCTTTGTTTCATACCACTTTTTAAGCAACCAATTTTGTTCTGGAAGAATGGTCCTTTACCATGCTTATCGGTATCTCACAGATTATTTCTTCACATCCAGTTGACCTGCTGCTGAATTGTTAGATTTTAGTTTAATGATTATACACATGATATTTTTGTGTTTAGCCTCCTTATGGACACTGAGTAGTTTATCTATCGTTGTGTAGACAGAAAAGTGGATCTGGAGAACACTGTTGTTGATGAAAGCCAAAGGCAGTCTAAGGAAGATGAATCTATGTCTAGATCAAGGCATGAGAAATACAGTGGTATGGTGTGTGTGACGTAATGTTCAATTTTTTATGCCTGGCTTTTGATCAAAATGGCTCTTCTTAAAAGCCTATGATATGATTGCATTGATGTTTGTAATTCTATTTTCTGAATCTCTTTGCTTGTAATGTTATCTTCCTTTTTTCTTATTTCTCCTAATGGATTTTCAGGAAAATCAGTTGATGTGTAACTAGGTATGTAGTTCAAAGAATTCTGTATAAAGCTTTTTAGCTGTTGCTTGTGTCATAGATACTGCCTTATGTCTCAGCATGTGATTCTAGAGGGTTCCTTTGTTCACGAAGCTATAAATTGCTTAAGAACATTGTGCACTTCTTTCGGATGTGACAATGGCTGTTGCAGAGTAAACCTAGGGAGGACAGAACCACAGGACATCTGTGACCATACCCATTTTCCTATGTTTCTCATAGAGGCATCTGACCGGTAACAGGCAAGACTTGAATGTTTCCAATCAAATCACCTTTTTTTTTTCTTTGTTAGTAACTTTTATTCAACAGTAGTTCTTTGTTAGTAACTTTTAGGAACTCGAGAGGAGAAAAAGACATTTAAACTTGCTAAATTAAGAGAAAGGAAGAGTAGAGATCTAGATCATGTTCGTTGCATTAAGGATGAAGATCAAAAGGTTTTAGTTAAGGATCTAGAGGTTAAAGAGAGATGGTATAACTATTTTTAGAAATTACTTAATGGAAATTGTTTTAAGGATGTCTCTTTAGAAGAGAATCAAGAGTCAACAAAATTTGATAATTATCAGTATTTTAGGCGTATTAAGATGTCAGAAGTGGATGATGCTTTAAAAAAAATGAAATTGGGCAAGGCCTTAGGACCGGATGGCATACCTATTGAAGTGTGGAAAGGCTTAGGAGACATTGGTATTAAATGGTTAACTAAACTTTTCAATAAAATTTTGAAGGAACGGAGAATACCAGAAGAATGGAGAAAACGTGTTGTAGTTCCTTTCTATAAAAACAAGGGATATTCAAAGCTGTAATAATTATCGCGGAATTAAGCTTATGAGTCACACTATGAAACTTTGGGAAAGAATAATCGAGAATCGAATGCGATGTATGACTATTGTATCAGAAAATCATTTGGTTTTATGCCTAGTAGATCTACTACAGAAGCTATTTTCTTATTGTGACAGTTATGTAAAAGTATAGAGAGATGAGAAGAGATTTATATATGGTTTTCTTGATTTGGAGAAGGCGTATGATCGAGTACCGAGAGACTTGATTTGGTGGGCATTAACAAAGAAGAGAGTCTCTCAAGGATATGTTGACTTGATTCAGATATGTACGAGGGTGCTACTATTAGTGTGAGAACTATTACTGGAGAGACTCGTGAATTTCTAGTCACTATAGGTTGCATCAAGGTTCTGCCCTAAGTCCGTATCTCTTTGGTTTGGTTATAGATGAGGTAACAAAACATTTGCATGATGACATCCCTTGGTGTATGCTATTTGCGGTTGATATTGTCTTAATTGATGAGAGTTGATGGTTTAAATGTTAAGCTAGAAAGTTGGAGGCATGCTTTGGAGGCATGCTTTGGAGGCTAAAGGTTTTAAAATTAGTAGGAGTAAGTTTGAGTTTATGCATAGGAGTAAGTTTGAGTTTATGCATTGTAATTATAGTAATCAAAGGGTGCTTCAAGGAGATATGGTTCAAATTGATGGTCAAGATATTTCTAAGAGTAGTAGTTTTCGATACTTGGGATCTATCATTCAAGAGAATGGGGAGATTTATGACGATGTGGCACACATGATTAAGGCAGGCTGGCTAAAATGGAGAAGTGCATCAGAGTCCTCTGCGATCGTCGTATACTAGTGAAACTTAAAGGAAAGTTTTATAGAACGGCAATGATGCCTGTTTTATTATATGGCACCGAGTGTTGGGCAGTGCGAAAGGAACACGTTAACAAAATATGTGTAGCAGAGATGAGGATGCTGAGATGGATGTGTGGTAAGACTAAGAAAGATAAGATTATGATGACGCTTCCGTGAGGATTTGGGGATAGCTCCAATTGATAGAAAAATGAGAGAAATAGACTTAGGTGGTTTGGACACGTGTACCGTTGCCCTAACTCGGCACCGGATAAAAGATGTGACCAAATTTTAGTGGATGCTAGTAAAAGAGGTAGGGGAAGGCCTAAAATGAGATGATACGATGTTATTAGGAGGACTTGGACTTCTTGAGTTTAAACACGGCTAGAGAACTTGATAGAAATCTTTGGCGGAAAAGGATTCATGTAGCCGACCCCAAATAATGGGATAAGGCTCTGATGATGATGATGAGTAGTTCTCATGGTTAAATTTTTTTCCACCCACTAACTGATTGTCAGCAATGTGGGAGATATTATAACTACTTCAAAGAATCTTTCTTAGCTTTTTTAGTGATATTGTAGGTTTTATTTCTTTGCACTGGTAGTGCTTAAAATGTCAGCTACCTAGGCGACTGGGCGGGCCACTTAGTTGGCTCAGGGGATGCAAGGCGGATCCTGACTCAGACTATTTTCACAAATTTTCATTTAGCATGTTATTTCCATAAATGACTTTATCCCGCTGTTTAAGTTGAGTGTTTGATTATATTCCAATTACTTTTTTGTTGTCTTATCCTTCCTCCAATTACCAAGTATACGTGATCATCCTTCCTTGAATAGGACTCCAAGTCTGATTCTCGAATGGGGGATTTAAATTATGTCCATTAATTCAATCAGATTATTTTTCATGATGCTTGCCTTTAGATGTGGGGTCTATATACTCTCGACATGATCAATTACCAGGAGGCATGCATAAGAGATTAAATCCTCAATAAACAACCTACTTGGACTGGAGGCACCAAAGTCACTGCCTAGGCAGTCCGACTAGTCAGGGAGGGAGTCATCCGACTTGAGTTGCCATGCCCTTTTTAAACATTGTGCACTAGTAATATTGACATATTTTGTACTCCAGTTAGTGCTGTCTAGTTACTTCCTAATTGATTTGCTTTTGCTGAAATCTGAATATTACTTGTTGCAAATGACTTCCACTCTCAGGCTGTCACCCAGCAGGCATTCTCTGATCGGTGCTTTCTCTCTATCCTTATTCTGATCATTACGATGACCAAAAGTTTAAACCGGGAGGAAACAAATTAGAAACATACAAATATCATTTTTAGTTAATTGTTTATTGCAATATGTTCGAAAGCAGGCAACATTGTTAGCCGAGAATTTGCTGTTAGGAAATTTATGTTTTTTGAAATGCTATTTGAGTTCCTGCCAAATGAATCATGGCTACTTCACTGATTTGCAACTTCAGTTAAACTCGGTTAGTGAGTTTTCTCTTTTTAAAAACAAATCTTAAATATTCAGCAAGTTTTACATTTTTTTTCCTTTCTAGTTGTTAATTGTGAAAACCTTGCAGAAATAGAAAAGTTGATTGTTTTCCTTTGTGCTTATTATTGGTTATTGATACAAGTAAAATCAGTGTGCTGGAAGCTGCATGCATGCTAGTAACTCTGGTTCACAATTCATTGGACACTGATAAGGACATTTGATGTAGCAGACTTCCATTATTGATCATGGCCTCATTGAACAATCATTTGAAGCCAAACGTCATGAATCCGAAAGACGCCATAGGAGAGGGGACACAAAGGATATGCATCTGCATATTAATTAACAGTTTTATATATTGTTGAGAGCACTCTTATAGTCTTATGGTATTTCAAAACTATTGCAGAAAACCATTGTGTTCAAGTGCTTTGAGGATTCAAAAATGGACTTGAAACTAGTTCAAGGGGATGTAATGGTTAATACAGCTTGTATTCTTGATAGCATTGACATGGTTATTTTAAACCAATAAAAGAATTTTTATTGAAGAGTTTTGATGATTCTTGATAGCTGGATTTGAAAAATACTGGTGTTCAAATTCATGCATCTCAACTTTCTTCAAACTGTCAATGCAGATGGATTTTGCAGAACTTAATTGAGAGCTGAAGGTGTTGAGCAACAAAGTAATTCTATTAATTGGCGTTCCAGAATGTGGATTTCTTCTTTGTTTGTTTCATCATGGTTTGCAATCTCCCCAAGAATCTATCATGTTCTCTCCTGAATAGGGGTGTACAACGGTTCGGTTCGGTTTCCCGAACCGAAACCGAATCCCTCCATTGAACCGAACCGAACCGGTTCAGTTCAAACCGAATTCAGGCTCGTTGGCGTTTCCTGGCGAAATACAGCATTTTTTGGGAAAAAAACTGGTAAAAAGGCAAATTTTGCAGGCGCCTGCGAGTTTCGAACTCGCACCAGCGCGCCCGCTGTGCCATGGAAGGCTTCTGCCACTGCGCCACCGGCGCTTTTTGTTTAAATATATTATTTATATAATTATATATATATATATATTCGGTTCATTTCGGTTTCCAGCCTGAACCGAACCGAACCGTGAGGTCCATGAAACCGAACCGAACCGAACCGGTCGGTTCGGTTTTCGGTTTGGATTTGGACCATATTTTGCACAGCCCTACTCCTGAATCTTCTTCTCTCTGGCTTGTCTTGTTCGAAATACCTGAAACACATAGCTTTAAGACACAAACTTCAAGTATTGTCGCATGACTATCGTGAGATTGGATTGACTAATTTGCTTTTACCTCATTCAAGCTCAAGTCTTTGAAACCCCATTCCTTCACTGCACCCCATAGGACTATGAAGGCTTGGAGTTGATGTGGGGGATGTTGCACTACAATGATACAATCATTGTTGACATGCTACTGTTGACCCGGCACGACCCTTAATCTGCAATCTAAAGAGGAAGAGTAGGAGGAGAAGAAGAGGACGATGATGATGATGAAAAAGAAAAGAGGAAGGAGGGAGGCTCCTACCCATTGGTCACTTGCAAGCTAGAGGGGAGGGTCAAAGAACCTACTACCATTCCTTATCTTCTGAGATTATTTCGAGATCTCTCCAGGATCTTTTATCTTCAACCCTTCTGAGATAAAACTGAGATCTGAGAGTAACATTCCATGTGTTACACAACTTACACTGAGATCTGAGACAACATTTCATGTGTTACATAGACTATCTCGATGCAGTTATATCAAGGTTTTAAAAACCGGTTTCAGGAATTGGATTGGTCCAGACCAGTTCTGGTTCCAGTTCCCAGTATGAAGGCTGGTTCTGCCTGGTTTCCAGTGCCAGTTCTGGTCCAAACTGACTGGTTTTAAAAACCTTGATTTGTATATCCTAAGTTTTGATGATATGTTATTACAGACATCTGGGGATGCCAGGTCTGTCCATAAGCTTGCGAGATGCATCTGGTTTAGTCTGGATGCCCAACTTCATGAGTTGATATCAAGATCAGGTTGATTTGGTGGTTGGAAGAGAAGTAGAAAATTAGAACTGTGCATAACCTAATATGATTTGTTTATGTTTGCATTTAATTTACCATAGATGTGCTGGCAAATATTGCAATAATTTTTTTGGATCAAGAATTATCAAATTCTGGGAAACTTACTTGTTGAACTGATGTGAACCTCTGCAAATGACCTGAGAATGGTTGGCCAAGTCAACTGGTTGTAATTAGGGCAGCAATGTTTTTTTATTAAGCATAAGCTCCTGCAACCATATGCGTTATCCTCGGAAGGTTGACAGACTGTGGAGATGCCTTCTTTACTGTGGAATAAAAATTAAAAGCTGATGCTGGACAAAATTGCTTAGTCCATGACAAAACTTATCCTGGCTGAATTTAATTGGTGTATTTGTTGAGCTGCCTATGATAGCTCACTTGCAATCTCTGTAGCTGGTCTGCACCTTCCACATGTTGAGCACCTGTGAGCATGTCTGAGGAGGTATGGAAGAAAACATGATGGGTGCTTGGAGTGTCCAATGGAGGGATATGAACCTTTTGGGTAGTCTCTTGTGATAGGATGTGGACTCATCACCTGTATTCGGTAAGAAATATGAGAATTTTTCTCAAACTCTCATTTTGTGCATCTGGAAAGAGAAGAAAATAACATGTAAAGAAGAGGATCATAGTCTTGATAATGTGATAGATGATTACGTTTGCTGCTAGAGAATAGTTTTTAGCTTGCAGAGCCATAGAAGGTAGAGGTTTGGATGATTGGAGATTATGGTAACTTTCCACGTCCCTGAAGGGAGTGCAAGATACTGTAGCAGTAAGACTCCCTAATTTCATACTGAATTGATGGAAAAGTTTGTTTTATTTCCTATTTTCTCATACAATTAGTAATATGGATATGTTGCCCAAATTTCAAAAACTGAGCTAAAATCTTGTATCCTAGAGAAGTTTAACTGGAGATAGATGGATGGGACGGGGAGAATGCAGCCTGGTATCTTAATTTTCCTTATCTCAATAATGAGTGATGTCTGTAACTTTTTGTCATTGCAAGGTAGTCTTTATTATGCTTGACATGGTTGAAGTATAAGCAAATGAACCTACAAACGGAATGAGACATTTTGGAGGGGAAAATTGAGCAATCCTTTTAATGGGTTTTATTCGTACATAGGAGCAAATCTTCTATTGGGGATCTGTTGGAATGAAGACTGCTTGGTTTCATGTAAAATATGTCTGGTAGGAAAGAGACACCTACTTTTATTGTTCACAGTAAAGGAATCCAGTCATGCAGCATGTGAGATTGTTCTTACATCTTTGTTATTACCGGTTTCAACATTTGCAAGCACATTGTTCACATAGCCCTGACACAAAACATAAAAATTCTTTTTTTACTGGTCATGTTGTTTTTGTTTTCTGATTATGATCCTTTTAATGCTTGATTACCCATTATATTGTGTTCTAACTGCCTTGTCTTCGCATCTTTCAAAGAAGGTTGCCTCATCTTTGAAGTGCTCTCCTAACACCAAAGATTTTGGACATGTGACATCATTTACTTACATTGTTCTTTTCTTGTTTCTAATAATTAAAAAATCTGCTCATAATTGGGTAACCCCAGAGTTTGTTTAGAAGCAGGAGCTCTTACCGTGGGAGTTTGTCCTTTCCAAGGACAAGATGATCTCATAGGTCATTTGTACTTGTATTGCTTTTTCCTCTATCCTTGGTTGACTGTGGTCTGCATGGCGTATGCTACTTTGTAAGAAGATGCTATTTTTTTGGTTCAAAGTTATACCAATTTTTTGTGTCAATATTTGTGCAGAAGGGAGTGTTTCCGAGTCTGATGATGATAATGAAAGGCAGGATGCAGCTGAGGAAGAAACCGATGAGGATGACAATACATTTTTTGATACACGTGATTTTCTTTCATCAAGTTCTTTCAAAGCAGTGCATCCCAGCGGCTATCATTTGATTCTGATGAGGATGATCTTTATGGTATTGATTATCTTGATGGTAGTGAGGCTGCCATAAAACCTGGTGGTAGCTATCCATATGTCCAAAGGCGTAAAAAATTGCCTGATCCAGTTGAGAAGGAAAAGGGTGTGAGCCTCTGGTCAATGATCAAAGATAATATTGGAAAAGATCTCACAAAAGTTTGTCTCCCCGTATACTTCAATGAGCCTCTTTCATCTTTGCAAAAGTGCTTTGAGGACCTTGAATATTCTTTCCTTATTGACAGAGCATATGAATGGGGAAAACAGGTAGGCTCAGAACTTGTCCTTCGCTGTGGGAAGCAATGTTTATTATATATTTTTTGAATTCTCGTTATATGCTGTCAACTTGTTAGGCTAGATTTCTTGCTTTAAAATTTCTGACCTTTTTTCTGGCAAGATTTCACCAAGCTATCATTTCTACCTGTCTATGAAATATTGTTCTTTTGAACTAGACTCTGCTTAGCATTGCTATTTTTTTTAATCCACCAACTTTAGGTGCCTGAAGTGTTTTTAAGCTAGTGTGTCTGTCTGTCGATCAAGGAATTAAGAATCTGGTTGGAACAGCCAGGATCTGATCATATTTTAACCAATTCAACTTTACTTAGCTTTCCACTTCGCTGGTCCTTGGCTGGATTTGGACAGATCAGAAGATATGATCAGCAGTTGGCTGATGCTGGCTGATCTACCATGGATTATCAAGACACGGACACCACATCCTCTCATTATTCAGTGAATAGAGGGAATTTGTGGGATGGGTCTGGAGAAGGCAAACCTCCTCTTGCCTTCAGAGGGCTGGTCAATTCCATGCCTCCATGCCTGATCTCAGTGCTTGAATCTTTGTTGTCTAATGAACTATTGATATCTAAGTGCATTCACATATCTTGACTTTCTATGTAGTTTCAGAGACTATGGGATTAATAGAGGGATTTTACAAGACTAACTTTAGGAGTCTAACCCACAATGTAATGTAAATGAGAGATTTGAATAGTCAAGGGTGTAAAATAAACAGAGTATTCGATGAAGGATTCATGATAATACTTAATAAAACCTTGACTCTGCTTGTTAGGATAAACAAATTGACTTGACTCATCTAAATTCATTCAAGTCATGTTTAAGTTTTTGCTATTGAAATTATAAATATAATCTTTCTTTAAAAGTAAAAAAAATGCCTGCATCAGGTGCGGTCTGCCTTCATTTACACCAGTCCTAGGAATTCCTCTAGACATAGTTAAATATTTTAACCATGAGTGTGAAGTTACTAATTCATATGTTTAATTATGACTAATAATTAATGTTACTATCTTTAGTTATACAAATGGGCAAAAAGTGGGAGGTGAATGGGTGCATTCTGGGTTAGGAAAAGCGGGAATTACCGAATCACTACACCTGGTTCTATCCCTAAGAATGAGGGATATGCCTAAACCCTTAACCTCCTTATCCCTCTCTCAATTGGTGATACCAAATATATACATGTGGTACTACCCACTTTCAAAAAAAAATGGTGATACCAAATGAAGTTTGGGGATAATCTCCCTCAGTTTGTCCCAGGTGTTGGCCCCTGATTGAGTGAAGATGTCAAGGTTGTTTGTGCTTAATTAACTGAGCTTAATTGAACGATGACTTCAAACTTATTGAGTATTTAAACAAACGGGCTATGATGACTGTCTTAAATGCTGCATTTAGTTTGAACCAAGTTCAAGCTTGGGTTTAAGTGATCAAGCCTAGTCCAAGGAGGTAGTAGCCAGATTGGCTCATTTGCATGCCTTATCAAGCAAGTTCCCTATATTATGTTTTCCTCTTATTTAAACGAAGACCACATATGAACACTTATTAAAGTTAGGTAAGTGTAACTGTCATGATCATGTGTCTGTGATAAAATCTTGACTTTCTTAAACATTAGTAAATTTTCACGACAGACAAGCAGTATTATTGTTCTCATCAAACAATTGTAAGATTGTTTAATTTCAGAAAACTCACAACACAAAGATATAAATGTGAATGTTAATGACAAAACTGTGCGCTTGTTATGTGACATGCAAGGTTTGCTGCATCAGGGAATCGGGGCGAATCAGACTTTTCTTGATCCGCCACGATTCGCACGAATCGGGTCGATTCGCATGGGAACCGGATGGGAATCGGTCTGATTCCATGAGAATTGGGAAAATCGGGTTTCTCCTGATTTGATCCGATTCGGCCGAATCGGACTGATTCAATCTGCCACGGCAAACCATGGTGACACGAGACAGTACCAACTGCATATCCACAATTTAATTTTCTCTTGGCTATCTCATTATCAACATTTTCATAATGAATACAGAGAAAATAGGACGTTGTGAGATCTTGAATTTTGAGAGAGAAGAAATCCAATAGAGGAAAGAGTAGTCCGATGTTCTTTTCAATTCATGTGTTCAGTGATCTAATTGATCTCCAAAACTTCCTCTAAAACAGTCCTCGAAACACTATTAGAGTGAATACAATAAAATGCATTGCTCCAGCGTCTAGGCAGGCTGGGAGGCTTGTAACCAGCCTTGTTCCATTGATTATGCCTTTAACATGTGGCAGTCTATTATATTGGTCAGAGTAAATGAAGATCATTTTGCAATTTCAAATCTTTGCAGAGTTTTATCCAATAAGCACCCATATCACAGGCTACCATGCAATTCTCTCCATTAATAAATCCATGGTTTGCCGAATCGGATTGAATCGGTCCGATTCAGACGAATCGTGGCGGATCAGGGAGAATCCAATTTCCTGATACACCGATTCGCCTTATATATTATTATCATATTGGTGTACACACACATATATATAAATATATACATGTATAATTATATTGTGACATGCAAATGTGTATATATATATATATATATATATATATATATATGTATTATATGACATACATATACCCGATTCTCTTTATATATGTATAATATCTTATTTACATGAACATCATCTAAGTAAATGTTAGTATTTGTAGTTTCATTTACTTATGATACTACATGTAAATAAGGAAGTACTCTCCATTTGAATCCAGTAAAAATATCAAAAAAATCATATCTCTTACCAATAAAACGTCAACTCTTTCATCTTAGAAGAAAATCACTATTTTGGTGATTTCATCAAAATCCCGACTTTCTAATATCTCATAATTTGGCCTAGTTAAAATTTTCCTAATTCAGATAGACCACATGGAATACTAAAAATCTAAAGTCTGGTGAAATAAGTCAAACATACATATATATTTTGTGGTCTACATGTACGTTTGACTTATTTCACCGGACTTTGGATTTTTAGTATTCCATGTGGTCTATTTGAATTATGAAGTTTTTAGCTAGGCCATATTATGAGAGATTAGAAAGTCGGCATTTTGATGAAATCACCAAAATTGTGATTTTCTTCTTAGATGCTTCCCTATTTACATGCAATATTTTAAGTAAATATGTATCATTTACTTAAATGATTTTCAAGTAATAAATGATTTTCAAGTAAATAAGGTATTTCACATGGGTAAGATATATATATACTCTGTATAGAGCAATGCTACAATATGGCGGTGCGGTCCCACCATACTGTAGCACCCCGCCATTGGATAGGGATCCAATGGTGGTTCAAAAATTCACCCCACCCGTTTTGGTGGGGCTGGCCATTGGATTTAAATCCAACAGCCCTTGCTATGTTACGGCGGGGCCGCCCGCCGTAACATAGCAAGAGTCACTCTGTATATACATATATATGTATATGTAATACATATATAATTATATATACACATATGATTTATATACAATTATACATATTTATTATATAGATAAATATTATATTAAATATATATAAAATAATCCCATGCGAATCGGATCGAATCAAGAGAAACCCAATTCGATCCGAATCGGCGATGCGGCAAACCTTGTCCCATACCAGAATGGTAGAGTAATGGGAAGTTTTCAGCCAAATCCTAGACAAGAATGTCTAATGGGGGGGGGGGGTTTGAGAGTGTGATGTGGCGCAAGATGATGACCTGGAACAAAAGATTGCCTACTAAAATCAATTTATTCTTGTGGAAAACTGAACTGCTTGAAGAAGGCTTCCTACAGTGGACAGAGTGAAGAATATTCTTCATATTCAGAAATGCAAATGTGTTTTCTGTGGTACTTATGAGGAAGATATAAATTGCTGATTCTGTGTGGCATAATCAGAATGCTATGGGCAGTCATTTTGTAAAATTTTTCAGATAAGGGAGAGTGCCTGAGGATATTCATAACCTAATGCTATGGCAGATGAATGGTAGGCCGCCAGCCGTGGTCCATCATTTTTGCTGCTGACTTATGGGTAGTTTGGAAGAGGATCCTACTTCATCCTTTGACATTCTCAACAGAGCTCTTAGGTGGTCTGAAGAATGGATGAAAGCCACAAGGCTAGATGACTGCTGCATTGATGTGGTGTAATAGTTGGAAATTTTTTATTGTGTAATCCAAGGTTTGGCGCATCCCCGATTCGGACCGGATCGGGATTTTCCTGATCCGATCCGATTCGGGCGGATCGAACCGATCCGGTTCGATCCGCTTGGATTCGGCTAGAACCCTTATTTATGAACCATTTTATGGCCGATTCCATTGAATCTGGCCTTTTTTTGAATGATTGTGTGGTTTAGGCCTCTTGTACATATGTTTCATCATATTCCATGAGATTTATATCATGTAATTGGTATAAAAACATTTATTTTCAATGAAATAAAGCATTAGAAGAGTGAAAACAAATTGAAACTCATTAATTGAAAGATATTTACATTGCACAAAGTCAATACAACTATCAAACTCTAAATTCCAATAAAAATACAATGACTTACTCTAATATCCCCAATGCCCTTGTTGATATGGATCATATGCATTCCATTGGGATTGGCTAGGCATGGATTCGGACTCATCTGACTCTGAGGGGAGCTCCCCAATAAGATGATGACCTTTCGTTCTTGACACAAAACCACGAAACTCATCCCATGTCATCATGCTATGGTATCTCTGCCGAAACTGACTGAGATAATGGTCCCACACTTGACAGCCGGGACGGACTACCCCCAGTTGTGCCATCTGTACATCCTCCTCAGGAACAAAAACTTGGACTGGAATAGGAATAGAATATGCAGGAGGAGGATGCATATATGGAGATGGACCAAGGTAGCCTGTTGTGGCAGTGTACCCACTGTACGGTCCGTACCCACTAGAGTAGTCTGTGCTAGTGGAGTCGGGCTGGTAGCTATGACCGCCATAGGATCCAGCAGACTCATGTGTACTCATCCTCTCAAAGTCTGATAACATAGTGTCATAACTATGGGAATCCACTGGTTCACCTCTTCCTTGACTGCCAGGTGGAAACCTTTGCCTTCTATTGTACCGAAGTGGGGCACCATGACTGCTATCTTGTGTTGCACCCCCATAAAATTGCTCCTCTGTGAATGCCATGCCACCTCCTCCTCCCTCACCACCCTCACCTCCTCCTCCGCCCTGACCATCGTTACCACCTCCACCGTTACCACCACCGTCACCACCAGCATCTGAAGAACCACCTGCAAAGGCAATATCATTTGAACATTAGTTAGAACAAATACAAAATTACAAATACATTTTGAGGTAATTTTTAATACAAAATGATGGCCTACCAGTAGTCATCGAATCATGGGAGGCACTATTGGGCAATCGGGGTGAATCCAATGGAGACGGTGTCTCATCATCTGCATTTGGATCCAAAGTCTCTGCATCGGCAATGTCAAGTGGATCTTCAACAACGGTAGCACCTTTCTTGCCTTTCTTGGATCCCCAACCAGAAAACCAACCCTTCTTTTTTTGTGCTGGGACGGGAGGTGGCTCTCGTATAACAACTCCTTTACTTGGCCGGGACTCTGTTGCACCAGTTTTTTTTCTGCGGGATTCTGTTGCTATTTGCTTCCCTTTTGCCAATTGAGATGATGTGGGAGCCCTTGTAGATTGTGAGGGAGGCGCATCCTGGGTAGATAAGCCTCTCCTTCTAGATTGTGTGCGGGGGAGGCCTTCCATCAACCTATCAAAATCATCATCATCATCATTACCTCCTCCTCTACCTGCAATAACCCCCAACATTATACATTAGGAAGTTAGCATAAATGCAACTGATAAAACATGTAAGATGAAAGAAAGAAATGACTCTCCCACCTGCAGTACGCGTCACATGCTCTACTTGTATGTCCGCAAGAAGATCCACCTCAGCCTCTGGATCCATCTCATAACGAGGGGAATATGGCTGTCCCACATTCCCACGATCTCCCTCCTCCTCTGCTGTTGCTTCTGCTACTGCCCTTGCCAAGAAAGTGTTAGGGCGAGGTGGATCTTCAGGGTCGTCTGCCTCCTCATCTAACTCATACTCCCCTCGCTCTGTTGTTGCTCGTGCAACCCATGCAACCATTGGGTCTTCTTCATCTCGTAGAAATCCAACATCAATTGGATCATACTCTACGTCCCCACGCTTCTTTGGATCTTCTGTAAGATGTTTGACCCTCAGCCTCATATTATAGTGGACGTACACCAATTGGTCCAAACGCCTATATGAGAGACGATTCCGCACTTTGGTGTGTATCAATGCAAATGTACTCCAGTTCCTCTCACATCCACTAGATGAGGAAGTCTGCGATAAGACCTTCACTGCAATTTTCCTCAATGTTGGCGCGGAATGCCCAAAGTTGAACCACCAATCAGCTGCATCCAAATTCAATTATGTCAATCAGATGTCAACCATCAAGTTGCAATGATAAAAAATGTAAATGGGAAGCATATTACCGCCGTCTACACGCTCCCGACCAGCAATGGCAGATGGCTCAGCAAAGGTCCCAGTGGCTTCCCGAAAACGCTTCATCTGCATAGCATAAATTTATCATCAACTCCTATGAACTTCAAGTATTTGATTTAACTTTGGATGGAAGTTGATAATCCTATACTTGCCTCATCAATGGCATCTGCCGCTAGCACAGGACTTCTTGACAATCTCTCAACCACCCTTGCAAAGGCAGCCGTCAAATCATCATCATATGCTAGCTCGTGTGCGTAATGGTATGCAGGGTGGAGATAGTATGCTGCAATTGAATAAAATACCATCATCAATACAATAAATAATAGATTATTACAGAAATATGATTTATTTCCTTACCCGCCATATGGAGATCTCTACTCATCTGCCGGTCCCATCTATCGTCAACAACATCCAAAACCAAGTGTGCATGCCGAGGTGAGACTTCACGGATCTTTTTCCTCGCGGCTTCAAGCTTTGCATATACCAATCCTATAGATGGTCTCCTATCCCCATCCACCACCCTCAACACCTCATATAGAGGTTCAATGATCTGTACCAGCTTGAAGACCCGATCCCAAAAATTGGAGCTGTTGACGATGCCTTCCACCTCCTTTCCATCAGATGTATTAGCAAAATTACTCTGCAACCATTTATCACCCCTGAACATGCGTTTCAATCCATCCTTGTGCTTCAGTAGACTCTGTAGTGCCACAAAATTTGTTGCAAAGCGGGTGACACCGGGCCTCAACAACTCTCCACCAGTGGACTCTCTCATCCACGCCAACACCAGATGATGATTGTAGATGAAACGTGTTATCTTCTGTCCTGCATCCACCACCATTTTCACAGGTTGCAGTGTCCCAATTTCTTTAAGCATTAAATCAACACAGTGGGCAGCACATGGGGTCCAGTATAGATGAGGATAGATATTCATCAACTCCTCCCCTGCTTTCTTGTACGCAGCTCCATTATCCGTGACCACCTGCACAATATATTGCTCCCCAATCTCCCCAACCACCTCTCGCATCAAACCCAAAATGTATTCATAGTTGTGTACATGCTCGGATGCGTCAACTGATTTGTGATAGAAGACTTGTCTATCACAATACACTAGGAAGTTGATGAGGCTGCTCCTGGTGATGCCCGACCAACCATCACACATGATGGTGACACCATACTTCTCCCATTTCTTCTTAAATCCATCTATGTAAGACTTTATCTCATCAACTTCCTCCTGCAGATATTTCCCTGCCAAGTCCCTAGCTGTAGGAGGCTGCACATGTAGGCCTCCACGTTGAACCTCCTGTATTGCAGTTTTATAATAGGGACTGTTCGCTGCATTAAATGGTAACCCTGTATGGTGCCACCACTTTGCAATTGCTCTCCCCACCTTGTATTTCGGCCCCTGCTGGTTGTATGAATCATCAATCCTAGTCTGCTTGCCATGCTCCCTAGGATACACATAAGGGTCCACATCCTCAATTTGCACACCTGTGGGTCTTTTGCTATGCCTGCCTTCTTCTGGTACTTGTGTGGGAGGGGGTCGAGTGAAATAATCTCCCACATTTGAAAATCGACGGGAGCCACTGCCACCTACCGCTGAGCCACTGCCACTGCCACTGCCAACCTCATGCTGAGCTCCCTGAAAACTCATTCTGTGCCCTGCCCTTTGATCAGCTTCCCATGCCTCAGCCCTGCTATGTGCTCTGGCTAGCCTTTCCTGCACATCAGGATCAGGAACATATTCTGCATACATTTGAACTTCATCATCATCATCTTCATCTCTTTGTCTTCCTGATATAATCCTCTCTGCTATCTCCTTATCTGCCTTCTTTCTTGCTGTCTCAGTTCGAACTTGCTTAATGTGTTCACTCATAGCCTTCTTGACTTCTTTTGGCACCGATTTACACCCCTGCACGTCATGGTACCCTGCTAGTCGACCACCAGCAAGGTGCTTCTTCAAACGGGAGACCCCACCTCCTTGTCCCACAAAACCACAATAATTGCACTTAAAGTTGTGCCTATTCTCCAACATGATGCCATGCTGCCACCCAATATCATCAGAACCTCTTTTCGGTGCCATCTACAATGACAAAAAATAAATAATAAATTAACAGTAAATTAAATTAAATTTCAGAATTTGAACACTAAAAGAAAGTATTCTTACTTCTTAATTGTTATATGATATTTTTTTAATATACATGAACACATGATCACAGAAATCCATTCACACATGCATATATATTTTCTGTAATTTCACATTTTATTTTAAAATACTTCTTATTAATCTAAGAATATAAATTAATTATTGCTCAACTTCTTATTTAATCAACTTCTAATCATGATGTACAAGTTATACAACACATTTCTATCAATTTTTGGTAGTTTACACTTTTTAAGATTTATAAAATTATTATTCAAATTTTAATATAATTATTAATTATTTATGAACATTAATTAATTATACCTAAACTTCTTATAGAATCAAGTTCTAACCATGATATAGAACTTATAGAACACCTTCCTATCATTTTTTGATTGTTTAATTTTTTTTAAGATTTTTCAAATTATTTTTCAGAAAATCATATTTTAGGGAAAATCATCAAATCTACATGAAAACCTTGTAGATCTTGATGAGAAATGGTTGCAAGTGAACATCAATCCCTTGCAACATCATTTCCTAACAAGATCTAACCCATACACCAAGAAAAGAACAGAAAAATGAAGAAATAAGGTTGCTTACCTTGAAAACCCTGTAGAACCTTCAAAAAACTTGAAGAACAAGGCTTCAAAGCTTCCAAATCCACCTCCAAATGGACACAAATTCACTTAGGAAGCCTCCTCCTGTGGATTTGCACCTAAATCTAGGTTTTTCTCTTCAAAAAAACTGCAAACGGGGGGGAGAAAGGGGCCTGCGGTTTCCTGCGCTGCGAATGGGACTGTTCAGTCCCGATACGCAGCGCATCGCCGACACCCTTTAAGGGTGTCGGGCGGATCGCGCCCGATGCGACAGTGCCGGATCGCATCGCATCGCATCGGGCTCGATCCGCCTGCTAAGAAAGGATCCGGGCGCATCGGGCGAGTCGCGCATCGGATCCTCCCTGATCCGATGCGATTCGGGGGGATCGGCCCGGCTCGATCCGGCGCGCCAAACCATGGTGTAATCTGTGCTCCGACAGTGATTACTGCTCTTGAATCCTATCATCTCAGTGGGCCAATCAGTGTGTAGTCATTCGATAGGATGTTTTTGTTTGTTTCCTCACTTCTGTCTTGTACTACCATACGTCTTCAGCTTTGGTTATTTTATGCTTTTGCTTTTTAATGTATTGTGACCACTTCTTGGTTGCCTTTAAAGAACAAAGCTAATATTAGTTGTTCTCTTGTTTTTTTTAATAATCTATCTTGAAGATGATATTCTGCTTTTCCTTTGGTCTCATTTGTGAATTATTGGTCTTTCCAGCTTATCAGTATTTGTTTTTCCATATTTTCCATGGACAATCAGATGTCTTTTTCTTTAATAGTTCAATCTTCTACAAAATTCTGTAGGGCAACACTCTCATGAGGATTCTTAATGTAGCAGCATTTGCTATATCTGGATATTCATCAACTGAGGGAAGAAACTGCAAGCCTTTCAATCCACTGCTAGGGGAGACATATGAGGCAGAATATCCAGACAAAGGTCTCCGCTTCTTTTCAGAAAAGGTTTAATCTTTAAGGCCAATACTCCTGCAATTTCCAGTGATTCTGTCAAATCATTTTTGGATCTCTATGTCCTGAATAGGCCAACCAATATGATGATCTGTATATCTGACTTTGAGTTGATGCTATTATTTCTATAATGACGGGATCCTGTCTTGTTCGATAAAAGATGAGCAATGTGGATACATGTTATTATGATTCTTTTGTTATTTGTTCTATGCATGGTTATTCTTTACTTGCATGAAAAGGCATCCTTTATAAGATAACTCGTAGACATGTTGGGCTCCTAGTGTCAAATGTGTATGAACTATACCATTTTGTTTAGATGCCTGGAAGTTTCTACTCTATCTGTTATACTTCTGGATGGATGATGAGGGCAGGTGATCTGGATTCTATATGTAGCAGTGTGGGTTAACTATTTCTTAATTTTCTGTTCAATGAGTACCTTTCACCTGGGTAGCATGATTCTTTTACATAAGGTGTCTATGATAATGGGTTTCTGAAGTGTGATTTTTGTTTTGTGCTACTTTTCAAGTATTGGGAGAAAGAAAAGGTATTGTGTCTTTAGATTTTGGGCATAGAACAAGGTAACCTAGTCTGCCACTTATACCTATATTGAATCTGTCCAAGTATGATTTAAATAAGCAAATTATGAAAAACCATGTATTTCTTGATCTGGACAGCTCAAGCTAGGTTTGCCACCATTTATGATTTAGTGAATAAATTATGAAAAGAAACCAAAAATGCAGTTGCTGCACATTACGGTAAACATGATGATGGGGGATTAAAAGTTAAAGATGCCATGGCTGAGAAAGTCATTGATTATGCTCGAGCATGGAGCATCGTATAAATACGCAAGAGTTTGAAGAATCTCAAGAGTGTTCACTAGGATGCTTAAGAGTTAAATGCAGGTAAGGTGTAACATGCAATCGTTTGCCAGTGGTGTAATAAGTTTATTTGTCAGTCCTCTTGAGGTATTCACATTTAGCTCTACCTGACTACCTGCCAGCTTTTTCATAGATCATTACTTTTGTAGATAAAGAGTAAACAATTGTATCAGAATTTGGACGTGTGCAAAGATCCCAAGTTCTTAAGTGGAAGGGGATAAAGATCGAAGAAATTTTGTTCCCACTAAACCCTAAACATTAACCCCTAATATCCCAAGTCAGGTTGAGAATTTTTCTTTGTAACTGGTCCAGGGGAGAATTCACGCTGCAGATAAATGAGCAAAGTTCATCCCTGCTATTAGAGATATTTGGCCTTTGTGTAGTCTTCAAGGTGTTTTATAACAATCTGTTTGTGCATTGTGATTTGTGATACTGCAATTCTCTGAATTATTCTTAATATGGCTCCTGCTATCTTTTGGTGGAAGCCTAGGCACATTGTCACATCCACATCATGGTTCTTTTCCGCAGAGGAGCAAGAAGCTATAGATCACCATTCCTTTTCACCATCTGCGTTACTTGGGTAGAGAGAAACAGTAGAATTTTCAGGCCAGTCTGGCAGTGTTCCTATGAAATTGTTAAGAGAGCAGCTGGATTTATCTAGGATTGACAGTTTTTTGGATTGCATCAATTAAAGTGCTCAGAGTTTCTGTTGAAGTTTATGCAGTGGGCTTCATTTCAGTTTTGTCCAGATGTTCTTTCCATCATTTCCTCTGATATTCTGTGGACTTCTTGTTTATTGTTCTTGCATCTGTCTCTTGATTGTTGCTTTGGTGCACTCAGTTATCCTTCTCTTGCAATGAAATATGGCTTATGCCACCTTAGAAAAAGAGAACCTTCCTTGACCTGAATGTTCCTATTTTTTAGCTTTGAACTGCCTGCAAGGTCTCATGATCCTTCCTTTTTCTTTCTAAATGATCCTTAGTTGACCTTTTCAAGGAGGTTTTTTGGATACCCTGGATGAATGAAATAGTCCATAACTATGTCCACTTCTTTGTTTAGAAAGAGAAAAGCAAACCAAAACTACCTGTCCGCGCACACACAGCTCTCATGTGTGGCAGTGTGGGGCCTGCCCACGTGGGTGGGCCCTTGGACTTGGTGTGTACGTATGGGTAGAAAAACTGCCTGTGTGCACTGGTAGATAGCACTTCTTGTTTAGAAATGACCAATGTGGGTTATGAACGTATGAGGCAACTGCCTCGCTACCTAGGATCCATATGATTTTATTTTGAGTTATGTATGAACACTATATTCATATATGTGGAATACTAGAGTGTAGAACTATTTTAAAATGTTACTAGACTGGGCAGGCTAATTCAGAGGTAAATTCATTCTCTGGCCAACAGGCTGGACAATTATTGCATCATGATCAACAAAGTTCATATAAAATATTTGACTTAGTCTACATTCTCTTCATTACCATAGTATACAAGTTAAAGATATTATAGAAACAGAAGGAATGCCATGATGCTGCAACTTTTTGGCGTAAATCAGTGGCAGGAAAGAGCAAAACAAGTTTGGTGCTTCTGAGCTTGTGTGCCAAATTATTGTTCACTTGGCTGTCCGATTTGACGATGACACACTTTTTACCCACATTGGTGGCAGGAAAAGATCAACTTAAGTTTGGTGCTCCTGAGCTTGACTGCCAAACTGAAATCATTCACCTTGATGTCCAATCTCAAATCAGACAGCGAAGGTGTGAACATGATTGGCAGTATCGGCAGCAACCGATACGTTTCGGCCAAAATGTATTGGTTTCGGACCTAGCTGATACTGAAACCGTGGTCCAAAACCGGCCGAAACTGGACAAACTCCCCTCTTAAAGGAGAGTTCAAGTCCGCCTGGTATGCCCGAAATCGAAACTGATCCGTGCTGGTTTCGAACCCGGCCGAAACTGAAACTGAAACCGACATTGCCATCCTTGGGTGTGAATGGCAAAGAGTCCAGCAAAAAAGTGTGTCTCCGCAGCATTCCTGTAAAAACATTTACCTCTGCTTATTAATCATGATATATGTTTGAAGTAATGCTTTTCAAGTTTCCCTTCGAGGTTCTCATAGATGTCCATTATTAACATTTTCATTGGCATAGTAGGTGATACATATAATTCATTCTTGTTTCTACTGCTACTGATGTACAACATTCTAAAAGATTAATGTAGTGTGGTATTTTAACAAGTTAATGCTTTTGTTTATTTGGCAGGTCAGTCATCACCCGATGATTGTTGCATGCCACTGTGAGGGTAATGGATGGAAATTTTGGGGTGATAGTAATCTGAAAAGTAAGTTTTGGGGCCGTTCAATTCAGCTAGATCCTGTTGGTGTCTTAACTTTAGAGTTTGATGATGGGGAAGTTTATCAATGGAGCAAGGTAGGGACAAGCATAGCTAAGTTTGCTTTCTTACTTCTGTGCAGTTCTTTTCTTTCAGTTTGGAATGATGATTTTAAAACTATTACACAGGTGACAACTTCAATCTACAACCTTATATTAGGGAAGCTTTATTGTGATCATTATGGCACAATGCGCATCCAAGGGAATCGTGAGTTTTCTTGCAAGCTAAAGTTCAAGGAGCAATCAATAATAGACCGGAATCCACATCAGGTATGTCCCTTTTTTTTTTCTTCCAACTATTAGATTACCATGCATTTTCTTCTACATTTTTTCTTGCTTATTTTATTTATAAACTTTCAGCAATCTATCATTATCCTAACATTTTGACATCAGCATTTAATAGATGTACTTTCTAGGATTTGGTCTACCCTTGTGTTCCCTATTGCAAGGTTAGAGTAAATATCAAGAAGCAGAGATGTGACTTTCCTATGAGCTGTCACACTTTCAACTTTAGACATTTTAAACACCATTGCTAGCTTGTCCACTCTTTTTATCTGTGTCCACTTGCTTGGTATGGTTACTCCATGCCTTGTAATACTCCCAGAATATTTAGGGCTCCTAGACAGTGATGTTATGTTGCATGATTTTTAACTTTTAGCATTATTTGGTGGGCATTTAATTTGCCCAATACACAAATCTAGCAATTAGCTTCTTGCACATGGGGTTACACAGGTAGGTTCACTGGATGGCTCTTTAATTGTTTGAGAAGGCTGTGGATGTTGTGTCCCCTCTGAACAGGCGGTGATAGTCTGTGCTATTTCATTCACTTGCAAGGTGGCGGTCATGTTTGCTACTTATCCCTCAATTGAATTCTCTCTCCTCTTAAGAGTGAAGAGGAAAAGGGATTTAAGAGCCATAACAGGTTAGAAACATTCTGTTTTATCTTTTATACTTTTGAACAGTTAAAGATATAAGCAAACTGATGAAGATAATAGGAGGTGCAGTGTGAAGGACGAGAAAACTATAGACTAATGCTCTGATGTTAATCTTGAATTTGAATTAGGAGTTTCTGTCAATTTTAGGTATGGTTGTGTGTTGGTTCAGTTTTAGTGGCCTATAGTGGTACACTTCTGGTCCACCTGTTTAGTTTAGGGTTGGCCTGTTTGGATGTGGGTTAACATGTCTAGGTGACTGCATTATGTATGTTAAAGATGATGAGGTCAACAGGGACGGTATTGGGTATTGTGCCCGAGAAAGCATTTTGACAGATTTATTGTGAACTGAAGAGGTGAACAAAACATCATGGTTCTCTGCTATGGGCTTAATTACTGAGTAGGCTCACAAGATATTAAAGTTGTATATGCTTTAAAGTTAATTTGGGATCTGAGTTGAGTTTTAGTTAAGAGAAAGCAATGAACTGATGCAGCTTTGGGTTTTGCTGTTGTAATAAAGGAGGAGCCAGCGAGGGAAGTGACTAATAAGGCTCTAATGGTTCAGAGTAGATCTGGGGTGAAGTTGAACTAGATGCAACTGATTGCAGAACCAGGCATCAGAGTTTTAATGCAAGTGTTACCAAGTGTTGGATAAGATGTCCTGGTCGTGAAAACTATAACATGCAAAGACTTTACCCCAAAACATCATCATATTAGAGTACCCTATGGTGAAGCCATCTACAAAATATTAGATTAAATCATAGAATTTGATCTGCCTACATTTGCTCTTCCATCACAGCACTTCTCTAGAGCACAAATGGAATAGATTTTGCATTTTGGTTTCAGGCCAAAGGGCTAAGGTGTAGCCATTGGATGCCCAGTCATGTTTAATGTGCTTGAGAAGTAATGATTTAATATGATTAGTGTGGAACAATAATATGGAACATTAATTAAGCTAAATATAGGCAATATAGTGTGGTTTGTGTGGGATCTATGGATATCCTAGAGGCTAGCATTGAAATCAGTCCGTATGGAGGTGCAGAGTGTAGCCTAACACTCTCAGAGCCGCAGCATTGCTACCCTGCCTGCTGGAGCACCCCAGGGCCCCTCTGCCTGCTGCTCCGACTGTCTGAAACCCCTCATCTCCCCACTGCCTACCCAAGGTGGTGGTGCCTTCGTGCACCTACCAGAGCCCTCCTTACTGTTGTCTCTCCCTCATGTATTAGCCGAAACCACAACCAACCCCTCCCACCTGCTGGCATGGCTGGGCTGGGCTTTTTTGGCCCATAATTAATTGTCTGGGCCTTGGGTTCATTGGAGTACTTATTTTCCAGCCTTTGGACTATGCCCAGGCCTGTTGATAAACTCCTGGATTGGGGCTTGTGGACCATGGGTCCATTGGAGTAATTATGTTCATGGCCTTGGCCATGCCCAAGACTGATGAAAGAGCACTGGTTTTGGCTTGACCTGGCCCTGCCCGTTGACACCTCTGGGTGTGAGTGTTCATGGTGAAGAGAGAAAAGTGCAAAAGGTGATGGCAGGGGAGGGAAAGGAGGAAAAGAAAGAAGAAAATAATTTTAGATCAAGTAAGACAAATGTGAACCGAAAGTGCCAATTGGAAAGTGAGCATCAGTTTTCCCTCTTTCTATCAAATTTCCTTGCATGGATGGAAACAGTGCAAAATATCAAGAATTTAAGATTATTAAAGAAAGAAATTCTTGTTGAGGTTTTGCGAACTTGGATGATTGTGGAAGAAAAGGATGTTGATTGGTCAGTCTCATACCTGAACAATGCATCTTAGTCCAGATGACATTATGCTGGAAGTTAGTTACCGGCTTCTCCCCAGAGCTGAGGAGCTAGATAATCATGCCATGAAAATAGATAATTCTTATGCTGCCATCATAACTCTCTAAGCATCTTATTGTTTTATAATACTATTTTACATCTTACTCCAAATCATGACATGACAAAGAAAATGATCTGCCATCGTAACTGGTTCTTGAAGCCTTGAGCCTGTTGATGGTGCTTCTTACATCTTTACGGCCACCCAACAGACAATGGCCATGTGTCCATCAAGAAATGCATAAAACATGCCTTTATCTTTTGCCCAAAAAATGTCCTCGAGTATTTGTAGGGAAATTAGCTGACTAATTTGAATTTGTTTAGTGTACTTTTTGCACATATTTTTATCAAGATAGTTGCTCCAATCTTATACATATGTAACCTTGAAGATTGGGAGCTTTATTTTCTCAGTGAAAGCCAGTGATTCCTTGAAGGATATCTTTGTTCTTCATTCATTGAGTTTCCCACGAGTGTCTGAACATGGTTCAAGTAACAGCTTTTTTCATCTAGTATGATCATGTTAGTTCTCCGAACCAAATATTATGTCCTTTAGTTGTCACATTAGATTCTTGGAATATTCTGTTAGTGAAACATTTAGAACTGTTTCTACAGGTGCAAGGGGTTGTTCAAGATAGAAATGGAAAAACTGTTGCCACACTCTTGGGGAAGTGGGACGAGAGTATGCGTTATGTGATTGGAGATGGCTCTGCTAAGGGCAAAGAGTCGGAGGCTCCACTGTTATGGAAATGTGCAAAGCCTTCTTGCTATGCAACAAGATACAACCTGACACGTTTTGCCATTACCCTGAATGAACTCACTCCCGGATTGAGGGTCAGCCCCCATAAGCTGTGCGCTTAATTCAATCTTCTTTGTTTTGAAGATCTTGTCGTTAACCATTCTTGTGCAGGAAAAGCTGCCACCGACAGATTCAAGGTTGAGGCCCGACCAGAGGTGCTTGGAGAATGGGGAGTTTGAAATGGCGAATGCCGAGAAGTTGAGATTGGAGCAGAGACAAAGACAGGTGAATAAACTGCTTGCTATCATTTTTAGAAATTAACTTTTAGCAACTCAACTAAAATGTTAGCAGACTATGCTCATCAGCAGCCGTTTGATGTTTCCATTTGGTGGCTCCTCCTAAATATATCTCGGGGATTCCAACTCGGGAATGTGTTATTTTAACTGCCCAACTGAAACATCAGGTGGCTACCGTTGACTGTTGTGGTAATCTCACATTGTGCATGTTTAAATAGTGTTCGTCGTGGGGGCGTGGGCAGATTTGAGCGGAAGCACTGTTAACTTCTGTTAGTGCGTGTGTTAGCACGGGAGTACCAGGAAACTTAAAGTTTCCACAAATGTAGCACGGCTTGGAGAGCTCATAATTATGCTTTGAGCGTCCAATATTTTTCTGCCATTAATTTCATATGCTGGCTATTTCTTCAGTTTATTATGTAAACGAATAAATTAACAATACATTTGATGAAATGTAGGCCCGAAAGATGCAAGAAAGGGGCTGGAAGCCTAGGTGGTTCGCCAAAGACAAAGGCAGTGATACATACCGGTACATTGGGGGATATTGGGAGGCCCGGGAAAAGGGCAACTGGGAATCCTGCCCTGATATATTTGGGAAAGTCCCGTCTGACCCTAACATTGACTAGCAGAAGAGAAAGATTCAGCTTGTATCTTAAAATTTTTTTCTTAACCCACCCCTGCTAGTGTTGGATAGATCACAGTGTCTTTGTATTTTTTTTCTCTCTCTCATGCTCGCCATTTCGAGTAATTGAGATGCCACAAGGCATATGTAAAGAATCATATTGTGTAATAAGGATCTCTCTCCATCTCTCCGGTCTATGCTCTCTTTCTGCATCTATTATAAGGAAGAAGGCAGAAAATTAATCCTCTGATCCGGCAGTGTATGACGTGGAAGGTATGGTGGAGATGTGAACGAACATTGATAATATGGTTTTAAATATGTAAAGACTTAATAGGACGTTTGGTTTGCAGTTTTTTGAAGAGACATAACTTGTTTGGTAAGTAATTTTTTTTTTTAAAGTGAAAATTTAATCTTATATAGATCTCTCTCAAAATAAAAACAAATGATGACCAGTTTTTTTAAAAAAATTACACTCGCGGCTCTCTCCTTCCTTTCCCAGACTCCTCCGCCCCTCCCCCTCCCATTCACTCCCCCTTGTGCCGGCGGCTCCCCTCCCCCTGCCGGAAACCCCCCCCTCCATGGCCGGAATCACCCCCAAACCCCCCTGTGCCCTCACCCCCTCCCCCGCTGCTTCCTCTCCCCCGCCCTAGAACCCCACCCGCCCTCGTCGGAACTGAATCGTCGCCCCGGCGCCCCCACCCCTAGCCCGCCCCCTGCCTTCCCCCCGCAGCCCCAGCGACCCCGCCCCCCACCCCCAGCCCTGCTCCCCCCCTCCCCCTGCCGGGCAGAAGCCCCCCTGGCCCCCCCCTGTGCCCTCACCCCCCTCCCTTCGCCTTGTGAGCCCCCCCCACCCCCCCTGCGCCCTCACGCCACATCCCCCGGCCAGAACCCCCGAACCCCCCTGGCCCCCCTCCCCTCCACCCTGCGAGGCCCCCCCCCCTGCGCCCTCACCCCCCACCCCCCTGCGCCCCCTCCCCCCACCGGGCAGAAGCCCCCCCCCTCCCCCCACCCTGCGAGCCCCCCCCCCCCCCCCCCCCCCTCCCGCCGGCAGAACCCCCCCACCCCCCAACCCCCCTGCGCCCCCTCCCCCGCTGAGCAAAAGCCCCCCCTCCTCGCCACCCTGCGAGCCCCCCCTCCCGCCGCCGGAAGCCTACCCCCCTCCCCCCTGCGAACCCCACCAAACAGGTCAACATAAAATTTAAAATTTTCGATATTTTTACCAAACAGATAACCGAAATTATTATAATCTTCAATTTAAAAACAAAACAATTGACACAACATAAATTTTTAAGTAAAAATAACTTTTTTTTAAAAGTGTTCCCAAACACCCCATAAAGTTAAAAGAAAGGAAATTTATGATTTTAATATGGTAACGGACACTTACCTAAAAAGGATGAATGAAAGGTCAGTGAAGGCCTGGTGGAGAAATGAAGTTCAAGAGGTTATTAAAAGAAAGAGAATATAATGCTGTAGTAAGCGGCAAAAGAGCAGAAATTATCGCATCTCTTAAAAGGTTAGTTTCTGAAGGTATCACCTTTGTTTTCTATTTTATAACACTACCCTTCCTTTTCTATATTCACACAATTGAACACGAAGGAAAGAAGATAACATCTGATTTTGTATAAAGTTAGTGTGGTATGCGGTAAATATTCAAGTTTCTTCGATGGTCTTTTTTGTTGCTGATTTTGAAAACCATTAGTGTCAATTCTTCTTGAGAAAAGTTTAGTGCATTTGGACCCCTTCCGGGATGGTTGCTTCCATCAGGGGAAGATTGGGGGGGGGGGGGGGGGGTCAGCTGGTTTCGCCTCTTAGACGGGAGGCAAGTATGACCCAAATTTGGAAATTATACTTTCTCATACATTCTTAATTTTTCATTAGATGTGCACATTATGCTCTTAATATATTAGCTAATGAGAAGGTCAAAGTCATGAGAAAATGTAAATCCCAAGTGCAGCTTTATGGACAATGGGGACCATATATGCTATGCAAATTTGCGACCTCGAAAAAAAACCCTATGATGCTGTAATCTTTCTGGATACACTAGCAAGATTGGATATCTTAAATGCTAAAGCATGTCCTTCAGAGACGTAAATTGATTTAAATCTTGCACAACATGGCGAAGACGACATACATGATGAGGATGCATTCCCCAATGACATGTGATGAGAGGAGTGAAGGCACATTGTATGGCAATAAATAGGAGAAACATTGATGCCATGTCATGCTGTAAAACTATTAAAAATCAAATCTACATGCCAATGCAATAATATATATATTTTTGTAAAATTTTTTCATTCCACCAACATAGAAGATCTTTTTTTTTTTTTTTTGATAAAAGGGTCCTCAAGGCCTCAAAGTAAGAGAGGCACCCTCCCTCAGAAGGGGAGAATGATCCCACTCCACTAGTGAGAACACCTGGGCCAAAGATATATAATGGTAAAAACAAAACAACTACTTAGGGCATACCCCCGTCAAACTAGTCTAACCATACATAAGACCAGTTTATCCAATACAACCGACCCCTTACAAGAAAGCGATCAACTATAAAACCCCCGAAGACTCATTGTGCATAGAATAAGTGGCATGATTAGCAAGCATATCCGCCACCTGGTTGGTCTTCCGGAAGACATGGGAAATCTGAAAAGAGTCCCTTTGTATCATATTCCTCGCGACCCGCCACCACCTATAAAGACTCCAGGATAAGCACTTGTCCTGCCAGAAAGAATTGACAAGAGCTTGAGAATCAGAATAAACAATAGAGAGGCGGAAGCCTAAAAAACTCGCCAGGCGAAGGCCATCACATAAAGCTCGAATTTCTTCTATCATACTGTTTTCAACTTCATAGAAATGAGCAAAAGCCACATGGACGTTACCTTGCCTGTCTCGGATGCAGCCTCCACCTCCACAATTCCCAGGATTACCTTTACAAGCCCCATCAGTATTCAAACAAAAATCAACTATAGGAGGAATCCATCTAATAAGCTTCAACTGCTTAGTGGTAATATGTAGAGCAAAGCCAAATTCATGAGAATCTGCTATTCTGTGGGAGTTGGAGCAATCTTAAAAGAAGCTTTGCTCAGGGAAAAAAGAGATATGAACTTGATGTTTTTGATAATATCCCAGCCAAAACAGTCTTCGATTCAAACCTAGCCGAGCACCTCCCCTTCCAAATTTCCCACATCATAAGGAGCATGCAATAAAGAGAAATAAAACCAAATGGAGAGCGAGTGTTAGAGTGCAAAATAAAACTCCAAAGTCTTGCTATAATCTGACTGTGCAAATGGACCCTGGAGTTGATGAGCGGCTAAAACCAGCGCCAAAGCATAACAACAACATCACTGTAAATAAACAAGTGGTGAGGTCTTCAAACTGGGGGGACCTAAACAAGAGCATCAAGAGACCATGGGAATACCACTGTCCGAATTTTTGCTATCAATAGGTACCACTTTGTTCAAGATTTTCCAACAAAACAAAGATGCTCTATGATAAAAAGATTGCTGCCAAATCTTAAAGAGAGTAGGTATCCGAACCCTAACGTCCCTGACCAAGTTGTAGGCAGATTTGGTGGTAAAAGAACCGTTATGAGATGCTGCCCAAACACACTTATCCTCATCATCTGTCAGTACCAAACCTGTAAGAGAGCACATGGAAGAAGGGATCTAATAGGGTGGAGTCATCTAACACCACCTCTTGCAAAGAAACACTGCCACCCTCATAAGATCCCTGGAGCATACCTGAAAGCAGTTTGTCTCCAATCCAGATATCCTTCAAAATATCAATGTTATCACCCTTCCCGTGGATCCATCTTGTATTATCCTGAATAATCCTCTCGGCTTCCATGCGAACATGATTAGGCACCCAGGAAGATGAGTATGACATCATGATTGAAACCGCCTTCTAGCATAAGAAGCCCATAAAGAAGAGCCATGGTAGATATTCCACAGTTGCTTGATAGCAAGGGAAATCTGAACATGATATAGACTTCAGACACCCAGTTCACCTTCAGCTTTGGGGTGTTGAATTGTATGCCAGGCAACCCAATGACGACGGCGAGAGCCATCCGTGCTGTTCCAGAAGAAAGCATAAGAAGATTTATCAATGTAAGAAATAATTGATTTCGGAATAGATGAAGCAGTTGCCAAATAGACAAGAATGGAAGAAATCACTGAGTTAATCAACGTAACCCAGCCTGCTTGAGAGATGAACTTCGATTTCCAACTAGCCAATTTACCATTAACTTTATCAATAAGGGACTTATAGTTAGTAGCAAGGACCCTGTCTGATCTCAATGGAATGCCCAGATAAGTGAGAGGACCACGCTGTCCCATGTACCCAGTAGCCTCCTTGATTATGTTAATGGAATGAGAAAGAGTCTTATCATACAACATAAAGGAACTCTTACTAGAATTAATGTAACGACCCGACCTCCCGGACCCCCGCCATGGACCCGAAGGTCGCGCTGCCACCCACGGATCCGAAGACCCAGAAGGGTTAGAATTTAGTCCAGTGAGATAAGCAATGAATTCAAATAACTATAACAAGAAAGTTCGTACATTAATAAGGAAATTATGTACAAACATGTCCCAAATAAAAGTACATGTAAAAAAAAAAAGGTGCAGTCCTTAAGGGGCATACCCTGAGGACTTGCAAAAGGACACTCTCAACTCACGGTACAAGGAGCACTCACACTCACAAATCACATGCTGGCATCGCACGGCGAACAAGCCGCCACCACGACCGTCTGGAAACGCACTCCTGCGACAGCGAGTCCTACCTGAAGAGGGTAGGGGGGTGAGCCTTGCGAACAAGGCTCAGTAGGAATAACCAGTCCCTTACTAGCCAGAGCAGCATGAACTCCAATAAGCGGAAGCAGAACTACTCTACAAAGCAGTAAAGCGAGAAAACGCCTACCACAGAGTACTACAAAGCAGCGAAAATAGAGAAATGCCTCGACCACAACTCGGGTCAGGCCAAACACGACTCTCATAGAACCAGCGGAGTCAAACACAATGCAGAAGCAACACCTCGGCACACACCCGCCGAGACAAAGGAGCTCACAGAACACCGAAGCAACCACGTGAGACTAGAGTCTCACACACAAGCACCAACATCCCGGACCTCCACGAGGTCGGGAAGGAACAACCAGATGTCACCCATAGAGACACCAAGCAACCAAGTGAGACGAACATCTCACCACAGGCATGACCACCTCAGATATCCACAAGGTCGAGGGCCCACAAACAGAACCACCCTGTGCCTCGGGCACTCCACGAGGTCAGGGAACTACAAACTCCAGTGCCACCACAGATGGCACCAAGGAACAGGTTACCGAAACAACAGTTGGGTGTCTGCACAAGGCACCCCGAGAGAACCCGCAGAGCGGAAAACACTAAACACGGCCCACAAGGCCAAACCAACCAAACCCACGGCACTAGACACAGCTAGGCTACAACCACCGTGCAGGCTAGGGTGACGAGACTCAATTGGAAACAACGTGAGAAACTCCGTCACAGCAAGAGCAACCAAGCCACCGCCACAGGCAACTAAGAGAGGGACACACAGTCCACCCCTCTCGCTTGCCAGCCGCTGACTCCTGCCTTTGACCTCCCTAGATAGAGTGAGGCTAGAGAGTCATAGCAAGGAACACAACCACAAACGCCGCAGTCCGGCCGACTGCGGCCCATGCCTGACCTCCCTACGTGGCTCCGGAACCAACGCAGAGTGAGGCAGTGAGAAGGACTAGCTGGTCCGCACCGAAAGAGCACCAAAACCACCTCGGAGACCCAGACCAGCTAAGAGAGCTCTACAAATGGCTCACGCCGCTGCCCCCACCGTTTTCCCCTCTGCTCCAAGTCCGAGACTTGAGCACTCCCGCCGCCCGGAGCAACACCCTCTGACACAGGCGCGCGGGGATAGGGGTCCCAGGTAACGGTAACAACCTGTCTCGCGGACGAGCCCTCAAGTGCCGAGCACCGGGCGAAAGAGAACTGGCATGGCAAACACCAACAGAAACAGCACCACTGGCTCGTAACCCAGACAAGCCCAGCGGCCACAGGCACGTACGGCACCCCTTCCGAAAACCCCTAGAAGGGCCGTCGGCCAACGCCGGCACACATGGCACGGCCTGAAAAACTGGAAGACCACCAGGCAGAACAGAAACCAACGCTCTGCTAATAATCGATTGGCAGCCAGACCATCGATATTAGACAGACGCGAGCCTCCTTGCGACGCCGCTAGGACACGGCCACGAAGGTGTCACCTTCGGTCAGTGAACGCAGGGAGGCAACCAGCCGCGTTCCCACCAGAAGGTCCTAAGGGCACCCCTGCCTTGGGGCACACGCCGACACGCCAACTGTGGCCACAAAAACACCCGAGGCAGACCAGGTCTTATCGTGGCCTCCTAAGCCATTGCGATACCATCGCGACGGTCAGGGCCACCGCGACAAGACCCAGGTTGCGTCGGGAAAGGACGCCGCGACAACACTCTTGTCGCGACAGGAAAATAGGTCGCGATAACCTTGTCGCGACAAGGTAGCGCGTCGCGACAACAACCTTATCGTGACGGGCAACCGGGTCGCGACACGAGCCTTATCGTGACGGCCACCCGGGCTGCGATAAGGTCGCGTCCAACTGGGGCGATGCCTCCTCTGATTTGCGACGTGCTCGACTGTCGTGACATCATCTAGAAGGCAGACTGCTGGGATACCACATCCTGGGGTCGCCCACACATTACAAAACATACAACCATGGGGAGGGGGGCATGGTGAAAGCTGTAAAAACATGCAATCACACACAAGGACCTCCAATTGCCCGGAATAGAAAGAGTTCTAGAAATCCCTATAGAGAATGAAGAACCAACCCACAAAGGGGCCTTCACAACACCACGACCGCCTGCTCCTCGCTCCACGACGCCGCTCCAGAGCTCCACACGAGCCGCCGACGCCACCAAGCTTAAACCGCCGGAGAGGGGAAAGCTTTCCCCCTCTGAGAGGAGGGAAAGGAGAAAGGGAAAGAAAGGGAAAGGGGAAGCGGCCAAGGCTTTTAGCCTCCAGCCCCCAGAACATGACGGGCGGGGCGTCGCGATACAAACCTTGTCGCGACGGCCGCCTAGACTACGACCAGAACGCGCCCACCCTAGGCGCCGCGACAACTTGATAGGTCAGTCTACCACGCCTGCCACTCTGATAGCATCAGATGACCAAAAAGCAGAAAGCAGTCGCGACCCATTGACCGGGCGCGACAAGAATGCGACGCCAAAGGCGTCGCAACAAGGATGACTGTCGCAACAGGAACCTCCGTCGTGACAAGGCCAGTCATCCCCCACACAATGGAAAGCCGAAAACCTGAGATGTTACAATACATCCAAAAACAAAATATTTCATCCTCGAAATCAAGGGCAAAACCCGGTCCGAGAAAACAATAGGTGCTATGGGGCCACTAAGTCGTACTACGACTTCCCGGTGGTCAACACCCACGACCTCGCCACAAAAAAGTGCCAAACAAACATCCGACAGCTCACAGAACGCACAACATGGCGCTGAGCACACAAGCAGATGTCGAAAACTCCACAGGCACGGTGCGCACCAAGCAGACCAGAAAACACTGAAACCGCCAAATGGAAACCACACGACTGAGCCCTCAATAGACACGCCGTTGAGACCAACCGTCAGTAACCCACTCTGTCACCAACGACAAGACAGAGGTCCCAACTACTGATGACAACCGAGGCAAACGCAAAGAGTCATCCACAAGGACTCCGCCGAATGGCTCCGTATATCTAGCAACAACTAGCAACATACGACAAGGCCAAATGAGAGCTTCTTAGGGTGACCCAAAACCAAGCGAAAAACACACACATGGAGAACCCACGGCGTGCAAGGCAGTGTCTGTCGGCACCACTAGATCTCACCCAGATCATCCTTGTGGTCCGTCAAGGACACACAAGGACTGTGGAGCCACAAAGCTAAAGCACTCGCTCCACAGGCACACGCACAGAGGCAAAACCCAAGAAGATGTCTGAGGTTGCAAGCCAAGCAGATCGAGACGTCGACAAACCGCACGAAAATCAAAACAACAGCAAAGGTCGAGGACAGCACGTCGTCCTCAGGGGGATCCAAACGAAATAGGGTACCCTAACCGAGCACCCTCGCTCCAAGCGAGAGGGCAAAACTCGAACACAGGCCGGGACCAACACCTGGCATACCACGATAGGGCTACCTAGACAAGGCAAAGCAGCCACCCCACAGCGATAACGGTACAACCACAAGGCACGGCCAGCACAAAGTGTCCCAGAGGCGGAAAGCTCAACACAACACCAAACAAACTCGCGAAGCGACGCATGAAGCTTACGATTAGGACACACGGCACAACACACGGTGCCAACACAAGCACCGGAGCCACCCAAGGTACAACACAATGCACCCAGGCTCCAGATAGAACAAAATAAACACCTGAGCACGAGCACATGGTGCCACCACAAGCACCCAAACCAGGCAAGGTGCAACACAGTTGCACCACAGGCCGAAACAACACGGGCTAAAAGGGAGGAATCTCCACAGGAGACTTGCCAAAAGCACACACAAGGAGTCGCAAGCCAAAAAGGGCAGGACAGGCCCCACCGGCCCCGAACCCCTTTAAGGCACAAAGACACGGACCATCGAGACAGAACAACGCTCAAGGTGCAGTACACAACTGCACCAACAGCCTGAAACGACTGAAGGCCAACCGAAAGGGACTCTCCACCAGAGACCCACATAGGAAAAACACGCGGAGAACCGTAGCTTCAAGAGTGCAACAATCACGTTGGCTCTTAGAAGCACACCACACAGGCACCACTCCACCACGCAGGCGGAGAGGGCCACACACCAAACAGCGACAAGTGCCTCCAAGCACAGTGAGGCACAAGCGAAAACACCCACCGGGACGATGCTTGCATGCACAAGCCAAACCATAGAAAACCAGTGCTACCTCACACTGAACATAGGGCACGCTGCCCTACATCGTCTAGTCAGGCAACAAGAAACTAGCACAGCAAGAGAAGGCCCCATGGGGTTACCACAACCATCGTGCCACAAGGAACAAAGCACACGAGGGGAGCAACAGCTCAACCTCAAAACAGCTCAACAAGGGAGGGACCTTCGCCACAAAGGTCGCCACGGTGCGCACACAGCACCAAGGCCATGGCAGAGCACCACCACCCTGAGCAACCACGAAAAGCAGAGGAAGAAAGCGCACAACTGGCTTCTTCCTCACACAAAGGAGAAAACAGCACGCAAGGCTAGCACTCACACGTGAGGCACAGCCGATCAAACACCCACTACACTCACCAGACTACCATATGGGAGAGCAAGTAGGGTGCAAGAAATGAGCAAAACACCCAACCACGGGGACACACATAGTCCCACCACGCAGCCGAGAAACGCGCAAACGAACTGGAAGACAACTGGCCAGCACCACGGCCAGACCCACGTCAAGGGCACAACACCTCGACTGACAACGCCCAAAACAGACTGTCATACGGACAGTCCAACTGATAATGGCGACAGCTCATCTCCACAGAGAAAGAGCAGCGACAAACAAAAAACACACAGGCAGCTTGGGGAGGACCCCTACCCAAAGTGCCAAGAGCTGTTCTGGGAACCATCACCAGAACGCAGCTCAAACAAACGGCCAACAAAGAGAACACAACAGACAACGGAAGCAACATAAACTGGTTCTGGGAGAACCTCCACCAGACCACCAAGGCGCCGTTCTGGGAAAACCACCAAAACGCAACAGCCAGCACAACAGCAACATACCTCAACCCTGAGGTAGCACAACAACTGGCAGAAACAAGCCAGAACAGTCCTGAGAGCAACCCTCACCAGGACAACAACTAACA
>CM024758.1:69623542-69770267 GCA_014218235.1 Colocasia esculenta
ATGTTGTACATAATTTCCTTATTAATGTACGAACTTTCTTGTTATAGTTATTTGAATTCATTGCTTATCTCACTGGACTAAATTCTAACCCTTTCGGGTCTTCGGATCCGTGGGTGGCAGCGCTACCTTCGGGTCCCTGCGGGGGTCCGGGAGGTCGGGTCGTTACAGTGGTATCAGAGCTCAGGGGTCCAACGAGATTTGTAATGGGTTAATAACTATGGCGGTCCCTAAGAAAGTTACTTGTGCGCTGCTGTCCTGTCTGTGCATAGTTGTTGTTAGGTAAGCTTTTGGCTCTTTGTTGCAGGTGGCTAGCTTCCAGCAGGGTCCGAGTTGAGCTGCAGGAGAGCGTTGCTGCTGTTGCTGTGTGCGCGTGCTGCGAGCGTGGTTGCTGGTTCGCTCGTGCTGCGTTTGGGTTCGTCCTCGGCTTGCGCATCCGTGTGGGTGTGTCGCGAAGGCTGAGAGAGCCCGCGTGTGGTGTGACCTTCACCGGTGCAGTGTTGTTGCCTGCGGATCTGGTAGAAGGTGTCCTTGCCTTGCTGGCTATCACCCTTGTTGTTGGGGTGTGTCCTTGTTGGATGTCCCCTTCTTGTTGGGGTGTGTCCTTGTTGGATGTCCCGTTGTTGTTGGGATGTGTGTTGTGTTGGCTGGTGTTTGGCCTTGTGTGCCTGTGCGCCGCTGTGCACTGTGCTCTGCTCAGTCGACGTCGTTGCTCGAACTAAGCATGCTCTGTGTGCCGTGTTTGCACCGGGTTGAGAACTGCGACACTTTCTGTGGTTGTTGCCGGCTTTGTTGGCTAGTTGTGAACTCCGGCGAGGTATTCCCGGAGTTCTTCTCTGCTGGTTCTGGTGGAAGTGAGGTTTCCCCAGAACTGTGTTGTGCTCGTTTCTGGTGTTGGGATGTTGCCCTCTCATTGAGGTGCATCGCTTGGCTACTATGTTCTGGTCATGTTTCCCAGAACTGTTTGTTGTTGTCCTAGTGAGAGTCCTCTCCCTCTGGGATTACTTCTGTGCTCATTAAAGTCTTCTGTTGTGTTGCCTCCTTGGTTTGAGGTCTCTGTTGTTTGGTTGGTCGTCGTTGCGTTGCTCTCGAGGTTGAGGTGCATCGCTTAGTTGCCCTATGTTCTGGTGCGATTTCCCAGAATTGTTGGTTGTTGTCCTGGTGAGTGTAACGTCGCGCATTTTTCGGATCCTCGTGGATCGTGTGTTTAGCGCTTGTGGTGGCCAATGTGAGCCAATATGGCTTGTGTGCCGTGTGTGTGTGTGTTTCTGGACTTCTGGGCCGACGTTTTGGGCCTGCAGTACCCTAGATTGCTCAGCCTGTCATCGCGATAGGAAGGTGGGTCGCGTTCTTAACGCGACAGTGGTGGCCGTCGCGTTCATGTGGCCGCCCTGAGGTGTTGAGCATCTGCATGTGCGCCACGTGTAGAGCTCAGGGCAGCGGCGTTGGAAGGCGACGCTCAGGTCCGTCGCGACCTGATCGCGGCGCCACGATGTGTCGCGTTGCGAACCGCTGTAGGTTTTTAAATAACCCCAGCCAAGCAGAACGCACAAGGTTCTGCTCGGCCAGGGGGAGGAGCTGTGGCGATTTCAGCTGGGTTTTGGCGTCTTCGGCGTGTCCTCGCTGCAGGGAGTCCGGGAGAAGCAGGGGAAATGACGTAAGATCTCCGCACAGTGTGTTCTTCACGAAGGTAGGTGAACTTTTCCTGTTTTCAGGGTATATAAATCGCATAAGGATTGGGTTCCAACAGTTTAATGTGTTTATAACATAGATACCATGCTTAGGTCTTCACAAAAGCATGAAAACGATGATTAAGGGTGGTTTGTATTGTGGAAATGGGTTGTCATGGAGAGAGCCCGGATTAGGGTTCCCGCCTGGTAAGGCGACGGTCCCTATGTCGCGTTCCAGACGCGACACAGCAATGTGTCGCGTTAAGGACCAAGAGGCGACAGGTAAGTAGGTCGCGTTCTGAATATGAAGGCGACAGGTCGTGGCGACGCCTTCTGAAGGTGACCCAATGGGCTGTCGCGACTTGGCCCGAGAGGCCCTTGTGTGCATGGTTTACGTATGTGATTATCTAATTATCGTTATCGTACGCTCAGTGTTTGTGAGCAGTGCTTTGGCACTTGTGGCGATCTGGGAAGCGCGTGTGTACGAGGCTAGCTCACAGGTTACGTAGCTAGCTAGTAGTTGCCTGTGGACATAGTGTTCACATGAGGCAGGTGGTGTTAACGTGTTGTGGACCGTCAGTACACGAGGTTTACGTGAGATTTCACGTGGTTTGTGCGGTGCGCACGTGTTTTCTGTGTGCGGTAGTAGACGCCTACCGTGTTACCTCTCCAGTTGGGTGCCCCGGTTCTCTGTGAGCCAGGCTGTTAGCTCGGGGCTTTGTCCCGTACTTGTGCTGTACCGTTGAGGTCTGTGTCGTCTGACCTGGACACCCTCACTCCTTAGTTTGAGTTGTACGTCCGGCTGAGGGAAAGACAACAGTGGGACAGTGACTCTTGATTTTGTTTTTAGTCACTTGTAGCGCGCTCTTAGTTGGGGGTACGGACACCAGTTGTCGACACTGGTCCCCGACTAGTCCTTTTCTAGTGCCTCACTCTAGCGAGCCCAGGCCAGGGTCTCTAGAGGTGCCAGGCATGGCCTGTGACCCTGTGGTCCGCAGGTGGTGGTGTTTAGTTGGTCTCCACAGTTGCTTGTCTTTTTCACGTGGAGCGGCAGCTGGACTTTTCATCCGTGGCTGCGAGACTGAGAGGTAGACTGTGTAGTTTGTCCGAGTCTGTTGCTGGTGTCGCAAACCAGTCTACGTGGCTCGAGTGTGGCGGTCTCTACTGTAGCTCATACACGTGTTAGAGTTTTACCATTTATTTATTACAGTTGTTTTACGCAGTCGCTAGCGGTGAGTTTGTTTATAGCTTTAATATCCTGTTTAGTTGGCTATAAATTGCTAGCATAGTTTACTGCTTTTGGTACTTGTGTTTGTTTTGCTCGGTGTTGGGGGAGTTCCCTACTGAGCCAGTGACTAGCGAGGCTCACCCCTACCCCCCCCCCCCCCCACAGGCGAGGGCGAGGAGGAGGTTTCCCTACCGTCGTCCAGTTCGAGCCGTGACGTAGCGGTATTGGCCCAGCGCCTCCAGCAGTGTAGCTTTTCTTTCTTCAGTTGTACCTATACCTCGGGGTATGCCCGACTTGTGTACTTTCTTTTATTTCTTTTGAAATTGGCTATGTAAAACCTTGTATATTATAAATGCAATGGTGTGTTCCTTTGTGTTTTCATGGACTAGTGTGTGGTATCCTTGCGAGGCTTCGGCCCGTTCGCGGGAGACGGACTCGGGTCAAGCACGTTACCGGTTTAACGGGCTTGGACGAGGCGTTCTGTCACAGTTGGTATCAGAGCAAGGTCCTTGTAAATATAAAGGAATTAAGAAGTTACATAGCCATATCTTCTTCTAGATACACTGCTGGTAGCTGGCCTTGGTTTTGTTACGATTTGTTGTTTTGCCTATGGTTGGCTTGTTGTGTGTGTAGGCAGTTGTAATGGCCGATAGAAGAGACTGGGGTGGTGGAGGAGATGACCCTGACGAGTCAACTCAGCGATGATAGAAAGATTTGGGAGAGCCTCACCGATATTCGGATGAGGATGGATCAGCAGGCACCGGTCAACCAGTGATCGGAGAGGCGGTACCTGTGGCCCCAGTTCCACCACCGCCAGGGGTGGAGGTACTTTTGTGGCACCAGTACCACCATCACCACCTGTGATTGAGGCAGAAGAGCCAGTGGTGCAGGTTGAAAGAATTTGAGGTTACAGCCGCCTACTTATTCTGGTGGGCCGAATCCAAATACTGGGGAGCACTGGATTCATGAGATTGAGAGGGTCTTTATGACCATGAGGTGTCCGGCAGCGGACAGAGTTGTGTTGGCTACTTTTCAGCTGAGGGGATTTGCGCAGGAATGGTGGCGTCTGAAGATGCAGACCACCTTTGCAGGCAGAGCAGAGGGTGCTATTACTGGCCTGAATTATTGAAGTGTTTAATGATACATTCTTTCCTCTCCAAGTGTAGCAGGCAAAAAGGGAGTAGTTTAGGACCTTGCAGCAAGGTGGGACTTCAGTTTTGGAATATAAGATGCGGTTCATGGCACTGAGCAGGTATGCACCCTATGTTGTCACGGATAATGCTATGATGGTTGAATATTTTATCCGTGGTTTGAGGCCAGAATTGCAGACTGCAGTGATACCATTAATGTGTAGAACAGTTGAAGAAGCAGCCCAGAGAGCAGCTACTCTGGAAAGAGCAGTTCGGACTCGTCAGGTGGGCGAGTCAGGTTCGGGTAGATTCCGGCTACCCCAGCAGTCAGCAGGTGTAAGTAAGGGCAATTGATGATCAGTATATTGATGATCAGTCTATTCTCATGTAATTCTAATTAATTACATATTGATTTTGGAGAATAACAAAACGTGATTAACAAAACCTTCTCAAGCTTTCTAACATACATTCTATAAGCTTGTGAGCTCAAGGAAAATCAAGCCCATTTGGTAAGTATTAGTACATGTATAACATGTCAAGCTCAGTATGATATTTCTCTAAGTCCACATCGATTTCTATTGAAAATCACAACAATTTCCTTAAAGCTGTAACAATTTGATGTCGTAACGATTTCTTTGTAGAACACTGTTGATTACAAACAAATTGTTCCCATAACGATTCCTTAAGTCATCACATCGATTTCTTAAGACTTCGTAACTATTTGGTCATCGCAACGATTCCCTAAGTCATCGCATCGATTTCTTAAGACTTCGTAACGATTTGCTCATCGCAACGATTCCCTAAGTCATCGCATCGATTTCTTTAGAGCTCATAACGATTTGCTTTGCGCATCGATTTCTTTAGATCTCATAACGATTTGCTTCGCGCATCGATTTCTTTAGAGCTCATAATGATTTGCTTCGTGCATCGATTCTTTAGAGCTCGTAACGATTTGCTTTGCGCATCGATTTCGTTAGAGCTCATAACGATTTGCTTCGCGCATCGATTTCTTTAGAGCTCATAACGATTTGCTTCGCGCATCGATTTCTTTAGAGCTCATATCGATTTGCTTCGCGCATCGATTTCTTTAGAGCTCATAATGATTTGCTTCGCGCATTGACTTCTTTAGTAATCATAACGATTTACTTTCTGCAACGATTTCTTAAGTGTTCATAACGATTTCTTCTTTGAACACAACGATTTGCTTCATGCAACGATTTCCTAAGTGTTCATAACGATTTCTTCACTGAACACAATGATTTGCTCTCCATAACGATTTCTTTAGTAACATAACGATTTGGTTATGTCTTACAGCGATTTAGCTAAATTGACTTGATCATAACGATTTCATAAGTCATGATTGTATCGACTTCTTATCTACAATGATTTGCTATTGGTCAAAGCATTGAATAGTCAAAGTCGTCACGCATATCCTTCTGACACCTCTGCATTTAATGTAGACTGAACGTATCTCTGCATGCATGCAGATGATAACGTCCATTATCGTGCTTACTCTGTGTGTATCTTTTAGAACAGCCATTTGGCATTACTATTTCTGTGATTATTTGTTTTAACGTTGACTGACATCAGAGACAGCTTAGCTGTCTATCGTTTAAGCTTGAATATGTGCAGATATCTGATGACAGTCCATCTTACAACGTTGGACAAAATAGAAGCCAAAGAATAACACTGAAGATTTTGCGTGCACAAATGGATAAAAGACTGTTGACTAACAGCTTCAAAAAGGTCATTCAGTCTAACGTCTACCAAAGCTAGAGACAACGGACTTCTCAACGTTCAAATTTCAAATAAGAGATATATATAAGCAAGAGTGAAACTCCAGAGTAGATAACCTTTTGAAAAACCCAGCTTCCAAGCAACTGCATTGAAGTTCTCTACGAGTTCTCTAGAAAAGAGCCAAGCCTCATTTTCCATTAGTCTTAGCTCTTAGCTCTCTGTGTTGTAATAGAAATCTTGAGAGAGAGCCTGTGTAGTTCTGAGAGAGACCATTGTTTAGATCTCCTTCTCTCAGGGCTATTTGCTTCAGATCGTGGCTTGTTAAAGCATGATCTAGGGGCATGTTTTATTGCTTACTTTATGCTGAGTAGTTCACTTCTGCTGTGAAGGAAGACCTGGTGGGGCATCTAGGGTGTTGTGGTTTCCTTCGTGTGGAGGAAGACCAGCTGAGCTGGGTGTATAGTGTCCATAGGGGGACTGTACCCTAGTTAGTGGAATCCTGAGTTATTGCTCAGGGACTGGACGTAGGACTCCTAAGGAGAGGAGGTCCGAACCAGGATAAACTCTGTGTGTTGTGTGATTGATCTCCTGTGTGTATTTGCTGTTTATTCTAGCTTTCACTAACCTTCATCGAAGAACGTCTTTGTGTGAATGTTTTAAGTACAGGTATTAATCAAATAATTTTTAAAAGAACTCATTCACCCCCCCCCCCCCTCTGGGCTCGTCAACTGGGCAACAAGTGGTATCAGAGTGAGTCTCTTCGACAAAGAAGAAGATCCAACGATCTGAAGAGTAAAGATCCATGGCAGCTCTAGGTAACATTGAAGGTCAGTCTGTCACCGACCCCCTCTCTTCGATGGTGAAGATTATGCTTATTGGAAGACCAGAATGGAGTACTTTCTGCAAGGCCACGATTATCAGATATGGTCCATAGTAGAAGAAGGCGATCTCCTGGTCACAAATGAGAAGGCTCAGTGGACAGATGATGACAGAAGAAAAATCTCCTTGAATTGTAAAGCAAAGAGTATTCTGTGCTGTGCCCTGAGCAAGAAAGAATTCAACAGAGTTTCAGCCTGCAAATCCGCAATGGAGATGTGGGAAAAGCTCAGAATTACCTACGAAGGCACAGACATGGTGAAGGAGACAAGAATTGACATTCTTGTTACACAATATGAGAGATTTCAGATGCAATCAGGTGAGTCCATAACTCAAATGTTCAGTCGATTCACTGATATTACAAATGGGTTGGCTGGACTAGGGAAAACTTATGAGATTGGAGACATGGTAAGGAAAATTCTCAGATCCTTACCATCCTCATGGACCCCAAAGGTAACAGCTATTGAGGAAGCTAATGATCTAAAAAATATGTCTGTGGAAAAGCTCATTGGGTCTCTTATGGCCATGAGATCAATATGGAGAGACTAGGAGAGTCCTCAAGTAGAAAGAAGCAGTCCAATGCCCTGAAAGCTGAAGAGAACCCGTCAGAAGTAAGCTCAGATGAAAATGAGAATGTTGAGGATAGTGAAAATGAAGAAGCAATGCTTTCAAGAAGATTGCAGTAAATTTTGGCCAAGAAAAAGAAGTTCCAATCCAGCAGAAGACACTTCAAGAAACACAAGGATTTTAAGAAGTCAGAAGGAATAGATCAGAAGAAGACTGATCCAATATGTTATGAGTGTAAGAAGCCTGGACACATCAAGGCAGAATGTCCAAAGCTTAAGAAAGATGGACACAAGAAAAATGACAACTTCAGACGATTCAAGAAATACAAAAGAAGGCAATGGCAGCCGCTTGGGAAAACAGTAGCGACTCAAACAGTGAGTCAAGCTCGAGCAGTGATGAAGAAGAAGCCAACCTGGCTTTCATGGCAAATACAGATGATAAGGTAACATCTGACTCCTCTTTTGATTCCTGCAATGATTCTGATTCGGATAATTTAGAGGAAGCATTCAATGAACTATATGATAAATATAGAGATGTATCTAAATTATTGAAAGCTAGTAAGAAAAACATTACTTGCTTAGAAAACACAAACTCAGATCTAAAATCAGAAAATGAACAGCTAGAAAAATAGTTAACTGAACTTAAAAGAAGAAATGAGTTATTATGTGAAGATCTAAAAGATAAGAATGAACAAATAATTAAATTGGAAAAACAAGCAAGCTCATATGAACTGAAAACAGAGATAAACTCATTAACATAAGAAAATAAAAAGTTATCTAGCACATTGGAAAAATTCACAAATGGTAAAAACTCCCTCATATTAAGAGGTGCTAGAAGATCAGGTAAGAAGAAAAATAGATTAGGATATACACCCCCAGATAATGAAGAAACCATAGTTTATCCTAAAATATATCCAACACCAAAATTTGTACCTGAACAAAACATTGCATACAAAGCAGATTTCAAATATATAGAAAAATAACTAAATTATCCTGTTGTATTCACTGTAACAAGTTAGGACATATCATAACAACATGCCCAACAAGACACAAGAAATGGATAATCAAAAGCAAAATCAATGATACTAACCAATCAGGACCCAAAGAACTTGGGTACCTAAAGCTTAGTGTTTTCATTTCAGGGAGGCCTTAGAGCATCAAAATGGTACCTGGACAGCGGGTGCTCAAGGCATATGTCAGGGAACAGGAAAATTTTCTCTCAACTAAAGCCGAAGAAGGAACAGTTACTTATGGAGACAATGGAAAAGGCACAGTTATTGGTACTGGATCAGTTGGCAGTAAAGGAAAACCCATAATTGAAGATGTTCTTTGTGTAAAGGGTTTGAAGCATAACCTCATAAGCATCAGCCAACTTTGTGACAAGGGTCACCAAATAAAGTTTCAAGAATCCAAGTGTATTATCATGAAGGATGGAGCAGTTATTTTTGAAGCAAATAGAGAAAAGAATATGTATGTTGTATCTTGAAGAAGAATAATCAAGATGTCTGTTTGGCAGCAAATAGAGATCAATCAACTGAATTATGGCACAGAAGATTAGGACATTGCAGCTTAGATAGTATGAGAAAATTATTAAAGAAAAGCTTAGTGGAAGGTCTACCAAAGGTTAGCAAAAATGGAAGGTATTTGTGTTAGGATCGGATGGGTGGATGGATCAGATCTAGAAGGGGGGGTTGAATAGATCTCACACCAATTAATGCGGAAGCTCAAGCAATTCAAAAATTGCTTCGAATCAGAGATCAATTCACCCAAACAATTTATTGATCTGAAGTGTGATTAGTGTGTGTGAGCAAATCCATTAGTAGTGTGAGCGAATCCCTATGCATGCATCTAGCGAAATACAAAGTCAAACCACAATTCAAACCACTGCACAGAGATTTTTAGGTGGTTCAGAAATCACCTCCAGTGACTCCTACGTCCACCCCTCACACAGTGAGGCCACACACTACTCAAAACTTGAGTACAACTCACACTGGAGCACAACGACTCAAAACACCTTGAGCACGACGACTCAAGAAACAACGGAGCACGATGAGTCCAACCCTTTGAGTACAATGACTCAAAGAAAACCCAGGAGATAGATACGATGATCTACTCACAACCACTTATGAGTACGACGACTCACAAGCACTTGAGCATAAGGCTCAAAACTGGAGCACTACGGCTCCAAACCTTTGGACCACGAAAGATCCAAGTTCTGCTAGAACAAGCTCAATTAGAGAATAGATCCTCTAGCCCGATCTATCTCAATACAATGATAAAAGTAGAACAAACAGAATTAAGTGATCTGTGTAGAACACATACACAGATCACACAATGAAAACCTGGATGAACACTCCAAGAAAATAAATGAAATAGATGTGACTTGGATGTTCCTTGATGAAGAAGACTTGCAGAAGCTTGGATTGAAGTCGCTTGAAGGAATTCGTTGAAGATCTTCTTCAATCCACGATGCTCTGCTTTGATGGCATCTGAAATGCTAGAAGTTCTTCTTCTATTGCTCCTCTTCAGTTGGATATGCTCCCTATCTCAGCACAGCAAGCTTCTCTCTAGAGATTCTCCTTGATCCCACGTCCTTCCTCTTGAAAGGATGGTCTGCAACTTCTGGAGATGGAGCAAGATCTGGAAACCCCCTTTTAGCCGCCAAAAAGCTTCTTCAGAAGTGTGTGGGCTCTCTTTCCTTGGGGTACAAGGAGCATGGGTATTTATAGCCCCATATGTCCATAAGTGCCTTGGGGTACTGGGCACAAAAACCTAGGTCAAATCCCTTAATTCCCAAGCAGCCACGTGTCCAGACAAAATCACGATTTTGAGTTTTAGCGGAGTGTGAGTGTGTCGACAAACTGTCCCATTTGCGTAGAACTGGTCTTCTGGGAAGAGTCACTAGTGTCGACACTACTTCAGGCTGTGTCGACACACTGTCCAGAACTGCCAAACAAGTCTTTGGGAACTGGATCTAGTGTCGACACCACTTCAGGGGTGTGCGACACTACCATGACAAAATCTGTATACACCTGCAAAATTAACACATAAATCATTAGTACAAGATATTATCATTAAAATATGAGATATTAAACATCAAGAACATGTTGTTTAAGCATTATTGTGATATGTATAGAATGTATAACATGTCAACATATCATCATCAAAATCACAATATGTCATCATTAAAATCAAAGTATGTCATCATTAAAATCACAATATGTCATCATCAAAATCAAAGTATGAGTGATGTTCATTGGTCATCATTAAAATACAATTTTAGGAAATTCCAAAACACACTCAACTAGCAATTTGTAGACCATGTGCAAAAGGAAAGCACACTAAGAGCTCCTTCAAGTCAAAGACCGTGGTAACCACCTCAAAACCCTTAGAACTTCTTCATATGGATTTGTTTGGGCCAATGAGACCACTAGTCTTGGAGGAAAGAATTTTGGTTTGTCATAGTTGATGACTACTCCAGATTTACATGGGTATCATTCTTAGAACATAAAGATGACACATTTGAAAACTTTGTCAGTTTCAGCAAGAAGGTTCAGAAAGACAAGAAATTCAGCATTATTAGTATTCGATCAGATCATGGAGGTGAATTTCAGAACGAGAAGTTTGTAAAATTCTATGAAAATGAAGGAATTGAGCACAATTTCTCAGCACCAAGGACACCACAGAAAAATGGAGTTGCTGAGAGGAAGAACAGAACCTTATTGGACATGGCGAGAACCATGCTGTCAGAATCTGACTTGCCAAGGTTATTTTCTGGGCTGAAGCAGTGAACACAGCAAGTTACATCATCAACAGAGTTTATGATCAGGCCAATCCTGAAGAAGACAGCGTACGAATTATTCAAGGGAAAGAAACCAAAGATCAGTCACTTCAGGACATTTGGATGTCCTTGCTTCTCCACAATAACGGAAAAAGAGATATTGGTAAGTTAGATGCCAAGTCAGATGAAGGCATCTTCATGGGTACACCTCTAAACCTAAAGGCTATAGAGTATTTAACAAGCGTTCTTTATTAATTGAACAGTCTGTTCATATCATTTTTGATGAAACTAACCCTTCCTTGAGAAAGGAAGAAGATAGTGACATTGATGATACAGATGAATTGTCTAAGAAATTAAAGGATACATCAATTGAAGACAGGGATGATCCACCTCTGGAAGACCTGCAACAAGGACATTACACATGATAAATCTTCCAAAGGAATGGAGATACAAGAAAGATCACCCACCTGAGAACATTATTGGTGATCCATCTATAGGGGTAAGAACGAGAGGTAATGTATACCCTGTGATTACCTAGCATTTGTTTCTCAGATTGAGCCTAGGACAGTCAATGAGCTCTAACTGATGAATCTTGGATTATAGCCATGCAAGATGAACTAAACATTTCAAGAGAAACCAAGTATGGTCCTTGTTCCCAGACCATCAGACCATTCCAGTTATTGGCACCCAAGTGGGTGTTCAGAAACAATTGGATGAGACTGGTTGATCCTAATAAACAAGGCCAGACTGGTAGCTCAAGGCTATTCCCAAGAGGAAGGCATAGATTTCGATGAAACCTATGCACCTGTAGCTAGACTTGAGGCTATTAGAATCTTACTTGCATATGCATCGGCATTAGATTTAAACTATTTCAAATGGATGTAAGTTCACTTTTTTAAATGGTTTTATCAAGGAGGAAGTTTATGTGGAACAACCTCCAGGTTTTGATATACAGAATTTCTGAATCATGTTTTAAACTTCATAAGGCATTGTATGGTTTAAAGCACCGCCTAGAGCCTGGTATGAAAGGCTTAGTTCTTTTCTTTTAAACCATGGTTTCAGTAGAGGTCAAGTTGATAGCACCCTTTTTATAAAGTCAAAGGTCAAACATATCTTACTTGTTCAGATTTATGTAGATGACATAATTTTTGGTTCCACTGACGAATCTCTTTGCAAGTATTTTGAGAAGCTCATGCAGGGTGATTCGAAATGAGCATGATGGGCGAGCTCAACTACTTCCTTGGATTACATCAAACAGGAAAAAGGAACACTCACATCTGCCACAAAGTACACAAAGAACTCTGAAGAATTTGGTTTCGAGAACGCAAAGCCACTGTCAACACCCATGAGTACATCACAAGGATGACAGTGACAGGGATGGTAAGAAAGTAGATCAAAGATCTACAGAGGTATGATATGTTCATTACTTTATCTAACAGCTAGCAGACCTGATATTTATATTCAGTGTTTGTATGTGTGCTAGATATCAGGCAGATCCTAGAGAATCACTCTAATTCATAAAAAGAATTTAGATACTTATCTAGACTCATGACTTAGGTCTTTTGGTATCCAAAGCATGTGAAATTACTTGGTGGATACTCTGATGCTGACTACGCTGGATGCAGGTAGATAGAAAAAGCACCAGTGGATGTTGTCAATTCCTTGCAGGATGTTTGATATCATGGTCCTCCAAGAAGTAAAATTCAGTGGCTCTATCAACTGCTGAAGCTGAGTATGTTGCTGTCGGGAGCTGCTGTAACACATTCCTGTGGATCAAGCAACAACTTGAGGACTATGGGCTTCACATCAAAACAATTCCTCTGCTGTGTGACAACACAAGTGCTATAAATCTCCCAAAACCCAGTACAACATTCAAGGACCAAGCCATTGAGGTTAGATACCATTTCATTTCGAGATCATGTAGCTAATGGTAATTTAGAAATATCTTTTATTGATACAAATGGTCAGTTAGCAGATATCTTCACAAAGCCTACCCGAAGAGAGATTCACATCTCTTAGAAGGGAATTGGGCATGTGTAATTTGTGAAAGATCTTTGTTTATACTGATATATAAATTTTCAAAATTTAAGGTATCTTTCTCTCCATGGCGTTAAGCAAAAGATATACTCAACCTTTTTTTGTTGTCTCTCTTGGAAAAGTCTTTTTGAAAAGTCAAACTTGTTTGTCGTTTCTCCCGCCTTTTGGCACCTCACTTTTCGATAATATTCATTTATTTTACTCCAAATTGATGTGGGAACGATTCATCTCCTACCTTTTACCTTTCCTCTTTCGTCTGGTTGCTTGAGTCGATGCCCTAACATTCCGACATCGATTCTCTGCAAAATTCGAAGCCTCTCACTTCTTCCCGCGAAGAATTTCTTGAGGGCTTCACTCACTCTGCCACCATCTCATCCCTCCTAAAACTTTTCCACCAAATCCATGGCTGCACCAGCTGTTTCCGGCAGTCTTGGGGCTACAACGCTGAGTTTCTAACGGTCGAGCAGCAGGAGAGGTTCACGTTTTTGAAGACCAGTTGTGTGCAATAAGGCAGTGGATGTTGCAGATCTTGAGAAGAATCGGATGCACTGTATAGTGGATGCTTTGGACAGGATGAAGTGGACTGGAATCGCAACCTTTCAGAGATAAGCTACCTGGATCTTGTAAAGGTGTTTTATGTCTGTCTGAAGTCAGAAGCAGATGGGTCCTTACATCTTCTGTCAAAGGTACCCAAATCAGAATAGATTATGATTTGTTGAAGTCCTTGTTTGGTGTGTCCACATCTGGGCACAGTGGGATCCACACAGAGGATACCCTAGTTAAGGGACTTGGGATTGTTGGTCCCGAATATAAGTTAAAAGATGGGAAACTAGATATAAACCAGTTGAATGCATTCAATCGTCTTCTGCACTTCATAGTCTGTCAGATATTAGTCCCTAGAAGTGCCACTTTCTCTCAACCTGCACCAAGGCAGACTCAGATGTGATGTATTGGCCATTCAGAACAAAGAGATAAATATGGCCGAAGTTATGATAGAGAGGATGAAGTTTGCTCGTGATCAGATTTGGGATACTAAGAGCAAGCTGAACGTATCACTGCCCTACGCCCATTTGCTCACCAAGGTTTTCAGTCATTTTGGCATAATTTTGTCTGGGGCAGTAGTTGAGAAGATGGGCCAAGCCATTAGGTCCAAAAATCTGAGAAAAAGTGGTTTCTCAGTAGTCAATGGAGTATGGACCAAGACATCTGTGGCTGAGAGTGAAGCCATAATCGGCGAAGCCCAAGATGCTCAACAAGAGGCAGCAGCAGATTTAGTAGAACCAGCAGCACCTTCTGGAATAGCAGCAGCAGAAGAGCCAGCAGAAGCATCAACATCACCTGCAGCAGCAATGGAGAAGGAAGGTACGTGGAAGCCTCACTAGCTCCAACAGAGGCGTAATGGAAGAATCTAGAAGTCGAACTGAGGACATTTCTCTTGAGATCATTGTTCCTGTTGGAACAATGTCAGATGATCCTCTACCTTCTTCCAGGGTAGCTTCAGTGCTTCGAGATGTTCTCAATTCTATTCAAAGCAATACAGAAGGTGATGGCAATTCAGCAGTAGCAGCTGTGGTATCCGCCACATTGCAGACAATGTTTCAGAAGATGCTCCCAGCCAGGGGGAGCAAATTGGCAGTGAGTCTCATATACCTGAATCCGTGGCAGTGGGCCACACTGAGGAAGTAGCCATGGATGAAGCTCCCATTGAGAAGGAGCAATCATTTGTCCAAGATGACACAATGATGGAAGATGCTCCCATTCAGGGCAAGAGAATGAGCAAGAAGTAGCATCACAGGGGAGCACACTGAAGTGTCCCTGTGCATGAAAGACAAAATTCAGTTCATACTGAAGATCAGGATCAGGTGGTAAAGAGAGGCAAGAGGATTGCTCACAGAAGGCTAAGGAAAATAAAGAAGATAAATTTGAAGCCTGTCATGGATAAGTTGGAAGCACAAGATGAGATTTTATCCTCAGTGCAGTCAATGTGAGTTCTATTATTGTTCGCCAGGAATCAATTTCCAATGATATATCTCAGATAAGAATGCCATGAAGTGGTTCAATAAGGAAATGGGCGCAATGAAGACGATGGTGTCTGAAATTTTTGAAGGCAGTAGGACCCAAAGATCCTACTCCTCAAGAGTGTGGGCCTTCAGGGCCTCCGAGCCAATTGTATTGATCAAGTGGAGCAGCCATCAGGGCCTTCATTTGATGCACCAGCAGGGCCATTAGGCCAAGTATTGCAGTACAGCTATCTGAGAGTATGCCTATTGAAGATTCTGATATCAGTAAGGGGACTGGGCCATCAGGACCGGACGAGGAGGCTTTTATCCCAGTGGAACCTGTGGCTGAAAGAGCAGAACAGGCTGTAGCTCATAGCCCCCTGCCACTTCTACTCTTCCCACTCCAGCCCCTCCTCCTCTCCCCTACCTCATCCACTGCTCCTCCAGCTCCAACCACCTTTAAACGACCCCGTCCAAGACCTATATCCTCTCCTACACCATTTCTTTCTCAATCTGTTTCATCTCCTGTTTCTTCCACATCATTCCTCCACCCTTATCTTCTCTTCAGATTCCTCCAGCATCATCTTCAGCTGGGCCCTCCCCTTCCTCTTCAGGACCCTCTGATCTCCCTACCATAACTCCTGCCTCAATCTTCAATCCACCTACACCTCCTTCCTTTATTACCATTATTCCTGAAGGTGCCCAACTCACTCAGCTTGAAATCCAGGATATCAAGGATGAATTTGAAGTAGCAATACTCTGTTCCGTCCTGGCTGTTGGAACCCATATTCACAGACAGGCTCTTCTAGCCCTGTCTCTAAAGAGAAGACTCACTTCCACCCATCCTGTCTCCTCTGAAACTTGTTATCCCCCCTTTGGTTTTCTCTTTCTATCTCAAATAAGCAGAAACTTATCTATGAAGATATCTTCAAAACGTAGTTTTTGCCCACATTTTTTGCCTTCCCTTCCAAAATCTTTCTGATCATCTTACCACCATCTTTCCTTACACCTCTCTCTCTAAGGCTCTGCAGTCAAAAATTTTCTCCATGACTGAAGCCAAACCTGAAGAACAGTGGGCTCGGAGCAACAGACTCTGTACAGTAAATTTCGTCAGGCTCAAGCCGCCAGGTATCCACCTAGAGAAGCTCCTCTCCTCTCTCTGAATGGTTCCAAATTCATCATAAACATCTTCTTGGACCCTTTATTCAGAAGGAAATCAAGTTCATCCGGCAGTATCAGATGTACTGTGATTACTGCTATATTAACTGCATTCCTGAACCTCAGCTGGGTCAATTCCGTGAAGCCATCAGGGCTCTCAGTTCAAGCACAGCTCATTCTGAATCCCTTCAGGTTGATTTTGCTATCTTAGACATTCCTGATGTAGTGTTCATTCCCCCTCCCCATGCCTTGATTATGGACTCTTCTGTGGAACACTTATTTTTTTGAGCGAGCTGCAAGGGTCATGGCTAGGTTATTTGGCAAGAAGGCTGTGATCTGTCTTTTCCAAGATTTGTCTTCAAGCAATATCTTCAGGGTATATCAAGGCAGATATCCTTGCCCCTCTCTCTCTGAATGTGACAGGCTGTCTCCTGCTGATTGGACGAAGTTCTATCCCTTGTCTGCTCAGCAGCTAGAAGACCTTAATGCTTCTCAGGCCAGTTCAAATCAACCTCTTTTGACTCCCGGTGAATTTTTGGATGTCAACTCTCTACACCTCATCAGGGATTCCTATCTGACTTGGGTCGAAAGATACAAAGTCTTCTTTGATTTAAAGAAGGAGCTTAGATCACATCAGATTTTCTATCCCCTCAAGATTGATGCCTTTCTTCGGTTTGCCAGTTTTGGGTCTTTCTTATCCTACAAGATAGCCCTCGACAGTGCTAATATAGGGATTTCATTTCAGATCAAAGGCAAATTCATATCAAGAGGATGGCTCCCACCATGGGACCCTCCTATCAAATTGAGCTTGGGGCCTTTCAAGCTTATTTTGAAGAGCAGGAACGCCAGGCATTCCCTGTCATCAGACACTTTGCCTCTCTTTTGTCTCCTCTTATTATCTACCTGTACCTCCTCAGAATTAATCAATACATTTTGTTTGGGTTCCCCTCAACCTTTTCTCTTCTTCTTTGTCTCTGCTTATCTTTTTTGCTTAATGACAAAAAGGGGGAGAAAAATATTAGCATTTCTGAAATACATTCTACCATATCTAGATTTTTAATCATACTTTTGTTAAGTTTTGTCATCACAAAAAGGGGAGATTGATGATCAGTATTTTTGATGATCACTCTATTCTCATGAATTCTAATTTACATATTGATTTTGGTGAATAACAAAACGTGATTAACAAACCTTCTCAAGCTTTCTAACATACATTCTATAAGCTTGTGAGCTCAGGAAAAATCTCAAGGAAATCAAGCCCATTTGGTAAGTATTAGTACATCTATAACATGTCAAGCTCAGTATGATATTTCTCTAAGTCCACATCGATTTCTATTGAAATCACAACGATTTCCTTAAAGCTGTAACGATTTGATGTCGTAACGATTTCTTTGTAGAAACACTGTTGATTACAAACAAATCGTTCCCATAACTTCCTTAAGTCATAACATCGATTTCTTAAGACTTCGTAACGATTTGCTCATCGCAATGATTCCCTAAGTCATTGCATCGATTTCTTAAGACTTCGTAACGATTTGCTCATCGCAACGATTCCCTAAGTCATCGCATCGATTTCTTTAGAGCTCATAACGATTTGCTTTGCGCATCGATTTCTTTAGAGCTCAAACGTTTGCTTCGCGCATCGATTTCTTTAGAGCTCGTAACGATTTGCTTTGCGCATCGATTTCTTTAGAGCTCATAACGATTTGCTTCGCGCATCGATTTCTTTAGAGCTCATACGATTTTCTTCACACATCGATTTCTTTAGAGCTCATATCGATTTGCTTCGCGCATCGATTTCTTTAGAGCTCATAATGATTTGCTTCGCGCATCGACTTTTTAGTATCATAACGATTTACTTTCTGCAACGATTTCTTAAGTGTTCATAATGATTCTTCTTTGAACACAACTATTTACTTCATGCAACGATTTCCTAAGTGTTCATAATGATTTTTCACTGAACACAACGATTTGCTCTCCATGACGATTTCTTTAGTAAACATAACGATTTGGTTATGTCTTACAGCGATTTAGCTAAATTGACTTGATCATAACGATTTCATAAGTCATGATTGTATCGACTTCTTATGTACAACGATTTGCTATTGGTCAAAGCATTGAATAGTCAAAGTCGTCATGCATATCCTTCTGACCCTCTGCATTTAATGTAGACTGAACGTATCTTTGCATGCATGCAGACGATAACGTCCATTTCGTGCTTACTCTATTGTTCTTTTAGAACAGCCATTTGGCATTACTATTTCTGTGATTATTTGTTCTAACGTTGACTGACATCAGAGACAGCTTAGCTGTCTATCGTTTAAGCTTGAAATATGTGCAGATATCTGATGACAGACCATCTTACAACGTTGGACAAAATAGAAGCCAAAGAATAACACTGAGATTTGCGTGCACAAATGGATAAAGACTGTTGACTAACAGCTTCAAAAAGGCCATTCAGTCTAACGTCTACCAAAGCTAGAGACAACGGACTTCTCAACGTTCAAATTTCAAATAAGAGATATATATAAGCAAGAGTGAAACTCCAGAGTAGATAACCTTTTGAAAAACCCAGCTTCCAAGCAACTGCATTGAAGTTCTCTGCGAGTTCTCTAGAAAAGAGCCAAGCCTCATTTTCCATTAGTCTTAGCTCTAGCTCTCTGTGCTGTAATAGAAATCTTGAGAGAGAGCCTGTGTAGTTCTGAGAGAGACCATTGTTTAGATCTCCTTCTCTCAAGGCTATTTGCTTCAGATCGTGGCTTGTTAAAGCATGATCTAGGGGCGTTGTTTTATTGCTTACTTTTTTGTTGAGTAGTTTCCTTCTGTTGTGAAGGAAGACCTGGTGGGCATCCAGGGTGTTGTAGTTTCCTTCTGTTGTGAAGGAAGGCCTGGTGGGGCATCCAGGGTGTTGTAGTTCCCTTCTGTTGTGAAGGAAGACCTGGTGGGGCATCTAGGGTGTTGTGGTTCCCTTCGTGTGAAGGAAGACCAGTTGATCTGGTGTTATAGTGTCCATAGGGGGACTGTACCCTAGTTTGGATCCTGAGTTATTGCTCAGGGACTGACGTAGGACTCCTAAGGGAGGAGGTCCGAACCAGGATAAACTCTATGTGTTGTGTGATTGATCTCATTGTGTGTTTGCTGTTTATTCTAGCTTTCACTAACCTTCATCGAAGAACGTCTTTGTGTGAATGTTTTAAGTCAGGTATTAATCAATAATTTTTTAAAAGAACCCATTCAACCCCCCCCCCCCCTCCTGGGCTCGTCAACTGGGCAACAAAAGCATCAGCAGGACCTTCCTCATCTGGTTTTGGTAAGTGGGGCCAGAAATTAAAGCAGGCATTTAAAGGTAAAGGAAGAGGATGGGGAGGTCGTCAGCAAATTCAGCAGGGTCGTGGTAAGCCGGAGTTGAGGAGTCGCAGCAGAGTACCGCCAGGCAGCCTACCCTTCCACCAGGCTATAGGTGTTTTAACTGAAATCAGCCGGGGCATTTGATCTGTAATTGTCCCTATCCGAGGGAATATGGTTATGGTAGAGGTGTTCAGCAGTCTCAGCAGCCCCCGGCAGGCGTGGCATAGGAGCACCACAGAGAGAGGTAGGGGCCGGGTTATGGCTATCACCCGTGCCCAGGCGGAGGCATCGAATATGATAGAAGGTACTATCCCCATTTATGAATATTCTGCAAAAGTTTTATTTGATTCAGGTGCCTCGCATTCATTATTTCTGAAGATTCCTGGATAGCATGGCTCATCCTTTAGAAGAAAATTATGTGAATTAGTAGTGGAAGTTCCCTCTGGTGAGTTTATGCTCACCTCGTGTTATATAGATGAGGCTCCAGTTGTGTTTGAGGGGATCCAGATGCCAGGTCGATTATATGCTTTACAGTTGACCGATATGATATCATTTTGGGTATGGACTGGCTTGAGGCCTATGGAGCTATGCTAGATTGCAGGAAGAAAAGGATCAGGTTTTGTCACCCCGATGGTTCTGTATTTGAATATCAAGGTATGCCTTTTTGTGCTTCTAAGTTTATAATTTCTGCAATTAGAGCTAGAAGAGTTGATTATGCGGGGTGTTGTGGCTTGCTTAGCTTCTGTGAGTTTGGTAGAAACTAGTAAGTCAGTTGAGGCAGTTCCCGTGGTTAGGAATTTGCAGATGTGTTTCCAGATGAGTTACCTGGTTTAGCTCCACACAGAGAGGTGGACTTTACTGTTGAGTTGTTGCCGGGTACCATGCCGATTTCTAAAGCACCCTATCGGATGGCACCGGCAGAGCTCAAAGAGTTGAAAAGTAGTTGGAAGAATTGCTAGAAAAAGGTTTCATTATGCGAGTCATCCCCGTAGGGAGCACCAGTGTTATTTGTGAAAAAGGATGGAAGCTTTCGAATGTGTATTGATTATAGAAAGTTGAATGATGTGACCATTAAGAATAAGTACTTGTTGCCAAGAATAGATGATTTGTTTGACCAATTGCAGTCAGCAAAAGGTTTTCTAAAATTGACTTGAGGTCAGGGTACCATCAATTGAGAATCAGAGAGGAGGATAGATAAAACAGCTTTCAGGACTAGATATGGTCACTATGAATTGTGGTTATGCCGTTTGGGCTGACCAATGCTCCTGCAGCTTTTATGGATTTGATGAACTGAATTTTTTATCCGTATTTGGACCAATTTATTGTGGTCTTTATAGATGATATTCTGATTTATTCAGCTTTTGAAGAGGAGCATGCTGCTCATTGAGGTTTACTCTTAGTTATTAAGAGATAATCAATTGTTTGCTAAATTTAGTAAGTGTGAATTCTGGTTAAAGGAAATTCATTTTTGGGTCATGTTATCTCGGCAGATGGAGTGGCAGTCGATCCAGTAAGGTAGAAGCTATAATGAAATGGGAAGTGCCTAAGACAATTACAGAGATTAGAAGTTTCTTGGGGCTGGCAGGCTATTATAGGCGCTTCATACAAGACTTTCTAAGATTGCGGCACCCATGACTAGACTGACTAGGAAGGGTGTGCCATTTGTGTGGTCCGGGAGTGTCAGAGAAGTTTTATGGAATTAAAGAAGAGGCTTACTGCAGCACCGATATTGACACTACCGGCAGGAAGTTGTGGATTGTTTGTTATGTATACAGATGCATCTAGAAGAGGGCTCGGCGCAGTGTTAATGTAGCATGGCAAAGTGATAGCCTATGCGTCCAGGCAATTGAAGCCAGCAAAAGAGAATTATCCCACCCATGATTTAGAATTGGCAGCAGTTATGTATGCTTGAAATGTGGAGGCATTATTTGTATGGCGAAAGATTTGAAATTTTTACAGATCATAAAAGTTTAAGTATATATTTTCTCAGAAGGATTTAATCTTCGCCAGCGTAGATGGGTAGAATATTTGAAGGTTATGATTTTAGTTTGGCTTACCATCCGGGTAAGGCCAATGTTGTTGCTGATGCCTTAAGCAGGAAAGCTTATGTAAGTTACATGATTGATTAAGAATGGAAGTTGTATGAGGAGATAGCAGAAAACTCCTTGTACGTGCCAAGTAGTCAGCGACGGGCAGTACTCGCCAGTAGTACTGTAGAGCCGTCTTTGTATTGGCAGAGTGTTGAAGCTCAGAAAGCAGATGCAAATTTAGCCGAATTTGAAAATGGAAGGGGTTACCCTTGATGATAATTGTGTGGTTAGGCTCAGAGGCAGGTATTTATACCAGCAGAAAGAGAGGTGAAGCAAAGAGTATTAGAAGAGGCTCATAAATCCTGGTACCACTATTCATCCAGGCAGTACCAAGATGTACCAGGATCTGAGGAAGTATTTCTGGTGGCCTCATATGAAAAAGGAATAGCTGAGTTTGTTTCAAGGTGTGCTGTGTGTCAGCAAATTAAGGCAGAGCATCAGAAGCCTGGAGGTCTATGGCAAATGTTACTCATTCCGCAGTGGAAGTGGATGATATTGCTATGGACTTTGTGGCAGGCTTACGGGAACAGCATCAAGTCATAATGGAATATGGGGATTTGTTGATAGACTGACTAAAGTATGCAGATTGGTGCCAGTGAGTATGTCTTGTCCAGTGGATAAATTAGCAAAAGTGTATGCTGATAGAATTATTCCACTTCATGGTGTTCCAAATCAATTGTATCTGATAGAGATCCCAGGTTTACTTCAGGTTTTTGGAGGAGCCTGCAGAGAGTTGTAGGCACTGAGTTGAGGTATAGCTCAGCTTACCACCGCAGACGGATGGTCAAACAAAGAGACCTTTCTAGACAATTGAAGATATGTTACGAGCTTGTTGTTTAGTTTGGGGTGGTAGCTGGGAGCATATTTGGGTATGGTGGAATTTGCTTATAATAATAGTTACCATACAGCCTTGGGATGGCACCGTATGAAGCTTTATATGGAAGACCATGTAGAACACCTTTAAATTGGCATGAAGTGGGAGAGAGGCAGTTAGTGGGCCCCGAATTAATTCAGCAAACTACAGAATTGGTAAGTTTATTAAGGAAAATTGCAAATAGCTCAGAGCAGGCAGAAAAGTTATGCTGATAATCGGAGAAGGCCACTTCAATTTGAAGTTGGAGATTATGTTTTTCTGAAAATTTATCCTAGCAAAGGTATAGTAAGGTTCAGTAAGAAGGGAAAACTGAGTCCGAGATATGTAGGTCCCTTCCAGGTGTTGGAAAGAATTGGGGAGACAGCTTATAGACTGGATTTGCCAGCAGATTTTGCAGATGTTCATGATATCTTTCATGTCTCCATGTTAAAGAAGTGTATTGAGGACCCAGTGCAAATAATCAGTTATCAAGGAAGTGATTTGAGACCGGACATGTCCATGCCAGAATATCCGGTACAAATTACTGATCGCAAGATGAAAAAGTTACGAAATAAAGAAATTGAGTTAGTTAAGTCAGATGGGAGAATAGGATGGGTGGTGAGGATACCTGGGAGTTAGCCGACGAAATGGCTAAGGATATCCTTACTTGTTCGAGTAATGTTTTAAATCATTTTAGATGATAGTATTTGTAAATATATGTGTTTATTGTATGTGAAATTATGTTATGAATTTCGAGGTCGAAATTCTTTTTAGATGATAGTAATGTAACGTCGCGCATTTTTCAGATCCTCGGGATCGTGTATTTAGCGCTGTGGTGGCCAATGTGAGGCCAATGTGGCTTGTGTGCCGTGTGGTGTGTTTTCTGGGGCTTACAGGGCCGACGTTTTGGCCTGCAGTACCCTAGATGCTCAGCCTGTCATCGCGACAGGAAGGTGGGTCGCGTTCTTACGCGACAGTGGTGGCCGTCGCGTTCATGTGGCCGCCCTGAGATGTTGAGCATCTGCATGTGCGGCATGTGTGTGCGCTCAGGGCAGCGGGCGTTGGGAAGGCGACGCTCAGGTTCGTCGTGACCTGATCGCGGCGCCACGATGTGTCGCGTTTCGAACCGCTGCAGGTTTTAAATAACCCCAGCCAAGCAGAACGCACAAGGGTTCTGCTCGGCCAGGGGAGGAGCTGTGGCGATTTCAGCTGGGTTTTGGCGTCTTCGGCGTCCCTCCTGCAGGGAGTCCGGGAGAAGCAGGGGAAACGCCGTAAGATCGCCGCACGTGTGTGTTCTTCGCGAAGGTAGGTGAACTCTTCCTATTTTCAAAGTAAAATCGCATAAGGATTGGGTTCAAACCAGTTTAATGCGTTTTATAACAATAGATACCATGCTTAGGTCTTCACAAAAGCATGAAACGAAGGATTAAGGGTGGTTTGTATTGTGGAAATGGGCTGTCATGGAGAGAGCCCGGATTAGGGTTCCCGCCTGGTAAGGTGACGGGTCCCTATGTCGCGTTCAGAACGCGACACAGTGATGTGGTCGCGTTAAGGACCAAGGGCGACAGGTAAGTAGGTCGCGTTCTGAATATGAAGGCGACAGGTCGTGGCGACGCCTTCTGAAGGCGACCAATGGGCTGTCGCAACTTGGCCCGAGAGGCCCTGTGTGTGCATGGTTTACGTATGTGATTATCCGATTATCGTTATCGGTACGCTCAGTGTTTGTGAGCAGTGCTTGGCACTTTGGCACTTGTGGCGCTCTGGGAAGCGCATGGTTTACGAGGCTAGCTCACAGTTACGTAGCTAGCTAGTAGTTTGCCTGTGGACATAGTGTTCACATGAGGCAGGTGGTGTTCACGTGTGGTGGACCGTCAGTACACGGCGTTTACGTGATATTTCACGTGGTTTGTGCGGTGCGCACGTGGTTTCTGTGTGCGGTAGTAGACGCCTACCGTGGTTACCTCTCCAGTTGGGGCCCCAGGTTCTCTGTGAGCCAGGCTGTTAGCTCGAGGCTTTGTCCTGGTACTTGTGCTGTACCGTTGTAGGTCTGTGTTGTCTGACCTGGACCACCCTCACATCCTTAGTGAGTTGTACGTCCGGCTGAGGGAAAGACGACAGGGGACAGTGACTCTTGAGTTTGTTTTTAGTCACTTGTAGCGCGCTCTTAGTTGGGGGTACGGACACCAGTTGTCGACACTGGTCCCCGACTAGTCCTTTTCCAGTGCCTCACTCTAGCGAGCCCAGGCCAGGGTCTCTAGAGGTGCCAGGCAGGGGCTGTGACCGTGTGGTCCGCAGGTGGTGGGTTTAGTTGGTCTCCACACAGTTGCTTGTCTTTTTCACGTGGAGCGGCAGCTGGACCTTTCGTCCGTGGCTGCGAGACTGAGAGGTAGACCTGTGTTAGTTTGTCTGAGTCTGTTGCTGGTGTCGCGAACCAGTCTACGTGGCTCGAGTGTGGCGGTCTCTACTGTAGCTCGTACACGTGTTAGAGTTTTACCGTTTATTATTACAGTTGTTTTACACAGTCGGCTAGCGGTGAGTTTGTTTATAGCTTTAATATCCTGTTTAGTTTGGCTATAAATTGCTAGCATAGTTTAGCTGCTTCGGTACTTGTGTTTGGTTTGCTCGGTGTTGGGGGAGTTCCCTACTGAGCCAATGACTAGCGAGGCTCACCCCTACCCCCCCCCCCACAGCGAGGGCGAGGAGGAGGTTTCCCTACCGTCGTCCCAGTTCGGAGCCGCGACGTAGCGGTATTGGCTGAGCGCCTCCAGCAGTGTAGCTTTTCTTTCTTCAGTTGTACCTGTTGTACCTCGGGGTATGCCCAGGCTTGTGTACTTTTTTTTATTTCTTTTGAAATTGGCTATGTAAACCTTGTATATTATAAATGCAATGGTGTGTTCCTTTGTGTTTTCACGGACTAGTGTGTGTATCCCTTGCGAGGCTTCAGCCCGTTCGCGGGAGACTCGGGTCAAGCACATTACCGTTTAACGGGCTTGGACGAGGCGTTCTGTCACAGTGAGGGTTGCTCTCAGGACTGTTCTGGCTTATTTCTGCCAGTTGTTGTGCTACCTCAGGTTGAGGTATGCTGTTGTTGTGCTGGCTATTGCGTTCTGGTGGGTTTTCCCAGAACGGCGCCTTGGTGGTTCTGGTGGAGGTTCTCCCAGAACCAGTTTGTGTTGCTTCCGCTGTCTGTTGTGTTCTCTTTGTTGCCGTTTGTTTGAGCTGCATTCTAGTGATGGTTCCCAGAACGGCTCTTGGCACTTTGGGTAGGGGTCCTCCCCAAGCTGCCTTGTGTTGTTTTGTTTTCGCTGCTCTCTCTCTGTGGAGATGAGCTGTCGCCGTTGTCGGTTGGACTGCCCGTATGACAGTCTGTTTGGGCGTTGTCAGTCGAGGTGTTTGCCCTTAACCGTGGGTCTGGTCGTGGTGCTGGCGAGGTTGTCTTCCAGTTCGTTTGCACGTTTCTCGGCTGCGTTGGTGGGACTCCGTGTGTCCCCGTGGTCCGGTGTTTTGCTTCGTTTCTTGCACTTAACGTACTCTCCCATATGGTAGTCTGGTGAGTGTAGCGGGTGTTTGGTCAGCTGTGCCTCACGTGTGAGTGCTAGCCTTGCATGCTGTTTCTCCTTTGTGTGAGGAAGAAGCCAGTTGTGTGCCTTCTTCCTCTGCTTTTTGTGGTTGCTCAGGGTGGTGGTGCTCTGCCATGGCCTTGGTGCCGTGTTGCGCATCGTGGGGACCTTCGTGGCAAAGGTCCCTCCCCGTGAGTTGTTTTGAGGTTGAGCTGGTTGCTCCCCTCGTGCGCTTTGTTTCCTTGTGGCACGATGGGTTGTGGTAACCCATTGTGCCTTCTCTTGCTGTGCTGGTTTCTTGTTGCCTGACTGGACGATGTAGGAACTTGCCCTGTGTTCAGTGTGTGGCAGGCAGCACCGGTTTTCTGTGGTTTGGCTTGCGCGTGCAAGCATTGTCCCGGTGGGTGTTTTCGCTTGTGCCTCAGCTGTGCTTGGAGGCACTTGTCGCTGTTTGGTGTGTGGCCCTCTCCGCCTACGTGGTGGGAGCGGTGCCTTGTGTGGTGTGCTTCTAAGAGCCAACGTGATTGTTGCACTCTTGAAGCTACTGGTTCTCCGCGTGTTTTGCCTGTGTGGGTCTCTGGTGGAGAGTCCCTTTCGGTTGGCCTTCGTTTTAGGTCGTTGGTGCAGTTGTGTACTGCACCTTGAGCATTGTTCTCTCTCGATGTTCCGTGTCTTTGTGCCTTAAAGGGGTTCGGGGCCGGTGTGGCCTGTCCTGCCCTTTTTGGCTTGCGGCTCCTTGTGTGTGGCTTTTGGCAGGTCTCCTGTGGAGATTCCTCCCTTTTAGCCCATATTGTTTCAGCCTGTGGTGCAACTGTGTTGCACCTTGCCTGGTTTGGTGCTTGTGGTGGCACCATGTGCTCGTGCTCAGGTGGTTTATTTTGTTCCGTATGGAGCCTGGGTGCATTGTGTTGTACCTTGGGTGGCTCCTGTGCTTGTTTGGCACCGTGTGTTGTGCCGTGTGTCCTAATCGTAGCTTCATGCGTCGCTTTGCGAGTTTGCTCGGTGTTCGAGGTGTTGAGCTTTCCGCCTCTGGGACACTTTGTGCTGGCCGTGCCTTGTGGCTGTACTGTTACCACTGTGGGGTGGCTCTTTGCCTTGTCTAGGTAGCCCTATCGGTGGTACGCCAGGTGTTGGTCCCGGCCTGTGTTTGAGTTTTGCCCTCTCGCTTGGAGCGAGGGTGCTCGGTTTGGGGTACCATGTTTCGGTTTGGATCCCCCTGAGGTCGACGTGTTGTCCTCGACCTTTGCTGTTGTTTCGATTTTCGTGCGGTTTGTCGACGTCTCAAGCTGCTTGGCTTTGCCAACCTCAGATGTCTTCTTGGGTTTTGCCTCTGTGCGTGTTTCTGTGGAGCGAGTGTTTTAGCTTTCTGTGGCTCCACAGTCGTTGTGTGTCCTTGTCGGACCACAAGGATGATCTGAGTGATCTAGTGGTGCCGGCGGACACTGCCTTGCACGCTGTGGGTTCTCCACGTGTGTGTTTTCCGCTTGGTTTTGGGTCACCCTAAGAAGCTCTCATTTGGCCTTGTCGTAGTTGCTAGCTGTTGCTAGATATACAGAGCCATTCAGCGGAGTCTTGTGGATGACCTCTTCGCGTTTGCCTCGGTTGTCGTCAGTAGCTGGGACCTCTGTCTTTCGTTGGCGATAGAGTGAGTTACTGACCTGTTGGTCTCAACGCGTGGTCTGTTGAGGGCTCAGTCGCGTGGTTTCCGGCTGGTGTTTTCAGTGTTTTCTCTGGTCGGCTTGGTGCTCACCGTGCCTGTGGAGTTTTCGACATCTGCTTGTGTGCTCAGCGCCGTTGTTGTGCGTTCTGTGAGCTGTCGAATGTCTGGTTTGGCACTCCTTTGTGGCGAGGTCATGGTGTTGACCACCAGGAAGTCATAGTACGACTTAGTGGTCCCTTGGCACCTATTGTTTTCTCCGACCGGGTTTCTCCCTTGATTTCCAGGATGAAATTATTTTGTTGTTGGATGTATTGTAACATCTCGGGCTTTTCGGATTTCCGTTGTGTGGGGGATGACTGGCCTTGTCACGACGGAGGTGCCCGTCGCGACAGTCATCCCTGTTGCGACCGCCTTTGGCGTCGCATTCTTGTCGCGCCCGATCAACGGGTCGCGACTGCTTTCTGCTTTTTTGGTCATCGACACCTGTCATAGTGGCAGGCGTGGTAGACTGACCTGTCAAGTTGTCGCGGCGCCCAGGGTGGGCGCGTTCTGGTCGCAGTCTGGCGGCCGTCGCGATAAGGTTTGTATTGCGACGCCCCACCCCGTCGCGTTCTGGGGGCCGGAGGCTAAAAGCCTTGGCGGCTTCCCCTTTCCCTTTCTCCTTTCCCCTCCTCCTCTCCGAGGGGAAAGCTTTCCCCTCTCCAGCGGTTGGAGCTTGGTGGCGTCGGCGGCTCGTGTGGAGCTCGGGAGCAGCGTCGTGGAGCGAGGAGGAGGAGGTCGTGGCATCGTGAAGGCCCCTTTGTGGGTTGGTTCTTCGTTCTCTGTAGGGATTTCTAGAACTATTTCTATTCCAGGCAATTGGAGGTCCTTGTGTGTGATTGCATGTTTTTACAGCTTTCACCATGCTCCCCTCCCATGGTTGTGTGTTTTGTAATGTGTGGGCGACCCCGGGATGTGGTATCCCGGCGGTCTGCCTTCCAGCTGATGTCGCGACCGTCGAGCGCATCGCGACATCAGAGGAGGCGTCGCCCCAATCGGACGCGACCTTATCGCGGCCCGGTGGTCGTCGTGATAAGGCTCGTGTTGCGACTCGGTTGCCCGTCAATAAAGGTTGTTGTCGCGACGCGCTGCCTTGTCGCGACAAGGTTGTCGCGACCTATTTTCCTGTCGTGACAAGAGTGTTGTCGCAGAGCGCTTTCCCCACGCGACCTAGGTCTTGTCACTGTGGCCCTGACCGTTGTGATGGTATCGCGGGCTTAGGAGCGCGACAAGACCTGGTTTGCCTCGGGTGTTTTCGTGGCCACAGTTGGCGTGTTGGCGTGTGCCCCAGGGCAGGGTGTGCCCTTAGGACCTTCTGGTGGGAACGCGGCTGGTTGCCTCCCTGTGTTCACTGACCGAAGGTGACACCTTCGTGGCCGTGTCCTAGCGGCGTCGCTAGGAGGCTCGCGTCTGTCTAATAATCGATGGTCTGGCTACCAATCGATTATTAGCATAGCGTTGGTTCTGTTCTGCCTGGTGGTCCTCCGATTTTTCGGGCCGTGCCTTGTGTGCCGGCGTTGGCCTACGGCCCTTCTAGGGTTTCCGGAAGGGTGCCGTGCGTGCCTGTGGCCGCTGGGCTTGTCTGGGTTACGAGCCAGTGGTGCTGTTTCTGTTGGTGTTTGCCACCCAGTTCTCTTTCGCCCGGTGCTCGGCACTTGAGGCTTGTCCGCGAGACAGTTGTTACCGTTACCTGGGACCCCTATCCCCCGCGCCTGTGTCAGAGGGTGTTGCTCCAGCGGCGGGCGTGCTCAAGTCTCGATTTGGAGCGAAGGGGAAACGGTGAGGGCAGCGGCGTGAGCCGTTTGTAGAGCTCTCTTAGCTGGTCTGGGTCTCTGAGGTGGTTTTGGTGCTCTTCCGTGCGGACCAGCTAGTCCTTCTCACTACCTCGCTCTGCGTTGGTTCCGGAGCCACGTAGGGAGGTCAGCGTGGGCCCGCAGTTCGGCCGACTGCGGTGTTTGTGGTTGTGTTCCTTGCTATGACTCTCTAGCCTCACTCTACCTAGGGAGGTTGTAGGCAGGAGTCAGCGGCTGGCAAGCGAGAGGGGTGGACTGTGTGTCCCTCTCTTAGCTGCCTATGGCGGTGGCTTGGTTGCTCTTGCTGTGACGGAATTTCTCACGTTGTTTCCAAGTGAGTCTCGTCGCCCTAGCCTGCACGGTGGTTGTAGCCTAGCCATGTCTAGTGCCGTGGGTTTAGTTGGTTTGGCCTTGTGGGCCGTGTTTAGTGTTTTCCGCTCTGCGGTTCTCTCGAGGTGCCTTGTGCAGACACCCACTGTTGTTTTGGTAACTGTTCCTTGATGTCGTCTGTGGTGGCACTGGAGTTTGTAGTTCCCTGACCTCGTGGAGTGCCCGAGGCGCAGGGTGGTTCTGTTTGTGTGCCCTCGACCTTGTGGAGGTCTGAGGTGGCCGTGCCTGTGGTGAGACGTTCGTTCTCACTTGGTTGCTTGGTGTCTCTCAGGGTGACACCTGTTTGTTCCTTCCCGACCTCGTGGAGGTCCGGGATGTTGGTGCTTGTGTCGTGAGACTCTGGTCTCACGTGTTGCTCTGGTGTTCCGTGAGCTCCTTTGTCTCGGTGGTGTGTGCCGAGGTGTTGCTTCCGCATTGTGTTTGACTCCGCTGGTTCTGCGGGAGTCTGTTTGGCCTAACCCGGGTTGTGGTCGAGGCATTTCTCTATTTCCGCTGCTTTGTAGTACTCTGTGGTAGGCGTTTTCTCGCTTTACTGCTTTGTAGAGTAGTTCTGCTTCCGCTTGTTGGAGTTCCTGCTGCTCTGGCTGGTAAGGGACTGGTTATCCCTACTGAGCCTTGTTCGCAAGGCTCACCCCCCTACCCTCTTCAGGTAGGGACTCGCTGTCGCAGGAGTGCGTTTCCAGACGGTCGTGGTGGCGGCTTGTTCGCCGTGCGATGCCAGCAGTGTGAGTTGTGAGTGTGAGTGCTCCTTGTACCGTGAGTTGAGAGTGTCCTTTTGCAAGTCCTCAGGGTATGCCCCTTAAGGACTGCACCTTTTTTTTGTACATGTACTTTTATTTGGGACATGTTGTACATAATTTCCTTATTAATGTACGAACTTTCTTGTTATAGTTATTTGAATTCATTGCTTATCTCACTGGACTAAATTCTAACCCTTCTGGGTCTTCGGATCCGTGGGTGGCAGCGCGACCTTCGGGGTCCATGGCGGGGGTCCGGGAGGTCGGGTCGTTACATTAATTCTAGTAAGAGTTCCTTTATGTTGTATGAGAAGACTCTTTCTCATTCCATTAACATAATCAAGGAGGCTACTGGGTACATGGGACAGCGTGGTCCTCTCACTTATCTGGGCATTCCATTGAGATCAGACAGGGTCCTTGCTACTAACTATAAGTCCCTTATTGATAAAGTTAATGGTAAATTGGCTAGTTGGAAATCGAAGTTCATCTCTCAAGCAGGCTGGGTTACGTTGATTAACTCAGTGATTTCTTCCATTCTTGTCTATTTGGCAACTGCTTCATCTATTCCGAAATCAATTATTCTTACATTGATAAATCTTCTTATGCTTTCTTCTGGAACAGCACGGATGGCTCTCGCCGTCGTCATTGGGTTGCCTGGCATACAATTCAACACCCCAAAGCTGAAGGTGAACTGGGTGTCTGAAGTCTATATCATGTTCAGATTTCCCTTGCTATCAAGCAACTGTGGAATATCTACCATGGCTCTTCTTTATGGGCTTCTTATGCTAGAAGGCGGTTTCAATCATGATGTCATACTCATCTTCCTGGGTTGCCTAATCATGTTCGCATGGAAGCCGAGAGGATTATTCAGGATAATACAAGATGGATCCACGGGAAGGGTGATAACATTGATATTTTGAAGGATATCTGGATTGGAGACAAACTGCTTTCAGGTATGCTCCAGGGATCTTATGAGGGTGGCAGTGTTTCTTTGCAAGAGGTGGTGTTAGATGACTCCCCCCTATTAGATCCCTTCTTCCATGTGCTCTCTTACAGGTTTGGTACTGACAGATGATGAGGATAAGTGTGTTTGGGCAGCATCTCATAACGGTTCTTTTACCACCAAATCTGCCTACAACTTGGTCAGGGACGTTAGGGTTCGGATACCTACTCTCTTTAAGATTTGGCAGCAATCTTTTTATCATAGAGCATCTTTGTTTTGTTGGAAAATCTTGAACAAAGTGTACCTATTGATAGCAAAAATTCGGACAGTGGTATTCCCATGGTCTCTTGATGCTCTTGTTTAGGTCCCCCCAGTTTGAAGACCTCACCACTTGTTTATTTACAGTGATGTTGTTGTTATGCTTTGGCGCTGGTTTTAGCCGCTCATCAACTCCGGGTCCATTTGCACAGTCAGATTATAGCAAGACTTTGGAGTTTTATTTTGCACTCTAACACTCGCTCTCCATTTGGTTTTATTTCTCTTTATTGCATGCTCCTTATGATGTGGGAAATTTGGAAGGGGAGGTGCTCGGCTAGGTTTGAATCGAAGACTGTTTTGGCTGGGGATATTATCAAAAACATCAAGTTCAATATCTCTTTTTCCCTGAGCAAAGCTTCTTTTAAGATTGCTCCAACTCCCACAGAATAGCAGATTCTCAATGAATTTGGCTTTGCTCTACATATTACCACTAAGCAGTTGAAGCTTATTAGATGGATTCCTCCTATAGTTGATTTTTGTTTGAATACTGATGGGGCTTGTAAAGGTAATCCTGGGAATTGTGGAGGTGGAGGCTGCATCCGAGACAGGCAAGGTAACGTCCATGTGGCTTTTGCTCATTTCTATGAAGTTGAAAACAGTATGATAGAAGAAATTCGAGCTTTATGTGATGGCCTTCGCCTGGCGAGTTTTTTAGGCTTCCGCCTCTCTATTGTTTATTCTGATTCTCAAGCTCTTGTCAATTCTTTCTGGCAGGACAAGTGCTTATCCTGGAGTCTTTATAGGTGGTGGCGGGTCGCGAGGAATATGATACAAAGGGACTCTTTTCAGATTTCCCATGTCTTCCGGAAGACCAACCAGGTGGCGGATATGCTTGCTAATCATGCCACTTATTCTATGCACAATGAGTCTTCGGGGGTTTTATAGTTGATCGCTTTCTTGTAAGGGGTCGGTTGTATTGGATAAAACTGGTCTTATGTATGGTTAGACTAGTTTGACGGGGGTATGCCCTAAGTAGTTGTTTTGTTTTTACCATTATATATCTTTGGCCCAGGTGTTCTCACTAGTGGAGTGGGATCATTCTCCCCTTCTGAGGGAGGGTGCACTCTCTTACTTTGAGGCCTTGAGGACCCTTTTATCAAAAAAAAAAAAAAAAGATCTTCTATGTTGGTGGAATGAAAAAATTTTACAAAAAATATATGATATTATTGCATTGGCATGTAGAATTTGATTTTTAATAGTTTTACAGCATGACATGGCATCAATGTTTCTCCTATTTATTGCCATACAATGTGCCTTCACTCCTCTCATCACATGTCATTGGGGAATGCATCCTCATCATGTATGTCGTCTTCGCCATGTTGTGCAAGATTTAAATCAATTTACGTCTCTGAAGGACATGCTTTAGCATTTAAGATATCCAATCTTGCTAGTGTATCCAGAAAGATTACAGCATCATAGGGTTTTTTTCGAGGTCGCAAATTTGCATAGCATATATGGTCCCCATTGTCCATAAAGCTGCACTTGGGATTTACATTTTCTCATGACTTTGACCTTCTCATTAGCTAATATATTAAGAGCATAATGTGCACATCTAATGAAAAATTAAGAATGTATGAGAAAGTATAATTTCCAAATTTGGGTCATACTTGCCTCCCGTCTAAGAGGCGAAACCAGCTGACCCCCCCCCCCCCCCCCCAATCTTCCCCTGATGGAAGCAACCATCCCGGAAGGGGTCCAAATGCACTAAACTTTTCTCAAGAAGAATTGACACTAATGGTTTTCAAAATCAGCAACAAAAAAGACCATCGAAGAAACTTGAATATTTACCGCATACCACACTAACTTTATACAAAATCAGATGTTATCTTCTTTCCTTCGTGTTCAATTGTGTGAATATAGAAAAGGAAGGGTAGTGTTATAAAATAGAAAACAAGGTGATACCTTCAGAAACTAACCTTTTAAGAGATGCGATAATTTCTGCTCTTTTGCCGCTTACTACAGCATTATATTCTCTTTCTTTTAATAACCTCTTGAACTTCATTTCTCCACCAGGCCTTCACTGACCTTTCCTTCATCCTTTTTAGGTAAGTGTCCGTTACCATATTAAAATCATAAATTTCCTTTCTTTTAACTTTATGGGGTGTTTGGGAACACTTTTAAAAAAAGTTATTTTTACTTAAAAATTTATGTTGTGTCAATTGTTTTGTTTTTAAATTGAAGATTATAATAATTTCGGTTATCTGTTTGGTAAAAATATCGAAAATTTTAAATTTTATGTTGACCTGTTTGGTGGGGTTCGCAGGGGGGAGGGGGGTAGGCTTCCGGCGGCGGGAGGGGGGGCTCGCAGGGTGGCGAGGAGGGGGGGCTTTTGCTCAGCGGGGGAGGGGGCGCAGGGGGGTTGGGGGGTGGGGGGGTTCTGCCGGCGGGAGGGGGGGGGGGGGGGGGGGGGGCTCGCAGGGTGGGGGGAGGGGGGGGGCTTCTGCCCGGTGGGGGGAGGGGGCGCAGGGGGGGTGGGGGGTGAGGGCGCAGGGGGGGGGGCCTCGCAGGGTGGAGGGGAGGGGGGCCAGGGGGGTTCGGGGGTTCTGGCCGGGGGATGTGGCGTGAGGGCGCAGGGGGGGTGGGGGGGGCTCACAAGGCGAAGGGAGGGGGGTGGGGCACAGGGGGGGGGGCCAGGGGGGGCTTTGCCCGGCAGGGGGAGGGGGGGAGCAGGGCTGGGGGTGGGGGGCGGGGTCGCTGGGGCTGCGGGGGGAAGGCAGGGGGCGGGCTAGGGGTGGGGGCGCCGGGGCGACGATTCAGTTCCGACGAGGGCGGGTGGGGTTCTAGGGCGGGGGAGAGGAAAGCATCGGGGGAGGGGGTGAGGGCACAGGGGGGTTGGGGGGTGATTCGGCCATGGAGGGGGGGGTTTCCGGCAGGGGGAGGGGGAGCCGCCGGCACAAGGGGGAGTGAAGGAGGGGAGGGGCGGAGGAGTCTGGGAAGGAAGGAGAGAGCCGCGAGTGTAATTTTTTGAAAAAAACTGGTCATCATTTGTTTTTATTTTGAGAGAGATCTATATAAGATTAAATTTTCACTTTAAAAAAAAAAATTACTTACCAAACAAGTTATGTCTCTTCAAAAAACTGCAAACCAAACGTCCTATTAAGTCTTTACATATTTAAAACCATATTATCAATGTTCGTTCACATCTCCACCATACCTTCCACGTCATACACTGCCGGATCAGAGGATTAATTTTCTGCCTTCTTCCTATAATAGATGCAGAAAGAGAGCATAGACCGGAGAGATGAGAGAGATCCTTATTAACAATATGATTCTTACATATGCCTTGTGGCATCTCAATTACTCGAAATGGCGAGCATGAGAGAGAGAAAAAAAATACAAAGACACTGTGATCTATCCAACACTAGCAGGGGTGGTTAAGAAAAAAATTTTAAGATACAAGCTGAATCTTTCTCTTCTGCTAGTCAATGTTAGGGTCAGACGGGACTTTCCCAAATATATCAGGGCAGGATTCCCAGTTGCCCTTTTCCCGGGCCTCCCAATATCCCCCAATGTACCGGTATGTATCACTGCCTTTGTCTTTGCGAACCACCTAGGCTTCCAGCCCCTTTCTTGCATCTTTCGGGCCTACATTTCATCAAATGTATTGTTAATTTATTCGTTTACATAATAAAACTGAAGAAATAGCCAGCATATGAAATTAATGGCAGAAAAATATTGGACGCTCAAAGCATAATTATGAGCTCTCCAAGCCGTGCTACATTTGTGGAAACTTTAAGTTTCCTGGTACTCCGTGCTAACACACGCACTAACAGAAGTTAACAGTGCTTCCGCTCAAATCTGCCCACGCCCCCAACGACGAACACTATTTAAACATGCACAATGTGAGATTACCACAACAGTCAACGGTAGCCACCTGATGTTTCAGTTGGGCAGTTAAAATAACACATTCCCGAGTTGGAATCCCCGAGATATATTTAGGAGGAGCCACCAAATGGAAACATCAAACGGCTGCTGATGAGCATAGTCTGCTAACATTTTAGTTGAGTTGCTAAAAGTTAATTTCTAAAAATGATAGCAAGCAGTTTATTCACCTGTCTTTGTCTCTGCTCCAATCTCAACTTCTCGGCATTCGCCATTTCAAACTCCCCATTCTCCAAGCACCTCTGGTCGGGCCTCAACCTTGAATCTGTCGGTGGCAGCTTTTCCTGCACAAGAATGGGTTAACGACAAGATCTTCAAAACAAAGAAGATTGAATTAAGCGCACAGCTTATGGGGGCTGACCCTCAATCCGGGAGTGAGTTCATTCAGGGTAATGGCAAAACGTGTCAGGTTGTATCTTGTTGCATAGCAAGAAGGCTTTGCACATTTCCATAACAGTGGAGCCTCCGACTCTTTGCCCTTAGCAGAGCCATCTCCAATCACATAACGCATACTCTCGTCCCACTTCCCCAAGAGTGTGGCAACAGTTTTTCCATTTCTATCTTGAACAACCCCTTGCACCTGTAGAAACAGTTCTAAATGTTTCACTAACAGAATATTCCAAGAATCTAATGTGACAACTAAAGGACATTAATATTTGGTTCGGAGAACTAACATGATCATACTAGATGAAAAAAGCTGTTACTTGAACCATGTTCAGACACTCGTGGGAAACTCAATGAATGAAGAACAAAGATATCCTTCAAGGAATCACTGGCTTTCACTGAGAAAATAAAGCTCCCAATCTTCAAGGTTACATATGTATAAGATTGGAGCAACTATCTTGATAAAAAATGTGCAAAAAGTACACTAAACAATTCAAATTAGTCAGCTAATTTCCCTACAAATACTCGAGGACATTTTTTGGGCAAAAGATAAAGGCATGTTTTATGCATTTCTTGATGGACACATGGCCATTGTCTGTTGGGTGGCCGTAAAGATGTAAGAAGCACCATCAACAGGCTCAAGGCTTCAAGAACCAGTTACGATGGCAGATCATTTTCTTTGTCATGTCATGATTTGGAGTAAGATGTATAATAGTATTATAAAACAATAAGATGCTTAGAGAGTTATGATGGCAGCATAAGAATTATCTATTTTCATGGCATGATTATCTAGCTCCTCAGCTCTGGGGAGAAGCCGGTAACTAACTTCCAGCATAATGTCATCTGGACTAAGATGCATTGTTCAGGTATGAGACTGACCAATCAACATCCTTTTCTTCCACAATCATCCAAGTTCGCAAAACCTCAACAAGAATTTCTTTCTTTAATAATCTTAAATTCTTGATATTTTGCACTGTTTCCATCCATGCAAGGAAATTTGATAGAAAGAGGGAAAACTGATGCTCACTTTCCAATTGGCACTTTCGGTTCACATTTGTCTTACTTGATCTAAAATTATTTTCTTCTTTCTTTTCCTCCTTTCCCTCCCCTGCCATCACCTTTTGCACTTTTCTCTCTTCACCATGAACACTCACACCCAGAGGTGTCAACGGGCAGGGCCAGGTCAAGCCAAAACCAGTGCTCTTTCATCAGTCTTGGGCATGGCCAAGGCCATGAACATAATTACTCCAATGGACCCATGGTCCACAAGCCCCAATCCAGGAGTTTATCAACAGGCCTGGGCATAGTCCAAAGGCTGGAAAATAAGTACTCCAATGAACCCAAGGCCCAGACAATTAATTATGGGCCAAAAAAGCCCAGCCCAGCCATGCCAGCAGGTGGGAGGGGTTGGTTGTGGTTTCGGCTAATACATGAGGGAGAGACAACAGTAAGGAGGGCTCTGGTAGGTGCACGAAGGCACCACCACCTTGGGTAGGCAGTGGGGAGATGAGGGGTTTCAGACAGTCGGAGCAGCAGGCAGAGGGGCCCTGGGGTGCTCCAGCAGGCAGGGTAGCAATGCTGCGGCTCTGAGAGTGTTAGGCTACACTCTGCACCTCCATACGGACTGATTTCAATGCTAGCCTCTAGGATATCCATAGATCCCACACAAACCACACTATATTGCCTATATTTAGCTTAATTAATGTTCCATATTATTGTTCCACACTAATCATATTAAATCATTACTTCTCAAGCACATTAAACATGACTGGGCATCCAATGGCTACACCTTAGCCCTTTGGCCTGAAACCAAAATGCAAAATCTATTCCATTTGTGCTCTAGAGAAGTGCTGTGATGGAAGAGCAAATGTAGGCAGATCAAATTCTATGATTTAATCTAATATTTTGTAGATGGCTTCACCATAGGGTACTCTAATATGATGATGTTTTGGGGTAAAGTCTTTGCATGTTATAGTTTTCACGACCAGGACATCTTATCCAACACTTGGTAACACTTGCATTAAAACTCTGATGCCTGGTTCTGCAATCAGTTGCATCTAGTTCAACTTCACCCCAGATCTACTCTGAACCATTAGAGCCTTATTAGTCACTTCCCTCGCTGGCTCCTCCTTTATTACAACAGCAAAACCCAAAGCTGCATCAGTTCATTGCTTTCTCTTAACTAAAACTCAACTCAGATCCCAAATTAACTTTAAAGCATATACAACTTTAATATCTTGTGAGCCTACTCAGTAATTAAGCCCATAGCAGAGAACCATGATGTTTTGTTCACCTCTTCAGTTCACAATAAATCTGTCAAAATGCTTTCTCGGGCACAATACCCAATACCGTCCCTGTTGACCTCATCATCTTTAACATACATAATGCAGTCACCTAGACATGTTAACCCACATCCAAACAGGCCAACCCTAAACTAAACAGGTGGACCAGAAGTGTACCACTATAGGCCACTAAAACTGAACCAACACACAACCATACCTAAAATTGACAGAAACTCCTAATTCAAATTCAAGATTAACATCAGAGCATTAGTCTATAGTTTTCTCGTCCTTCACACTGCACCTCCTATTATCTTCATCAGTTTGCTTATATCTTTAACTGTTCAAAAGTATAAAAGATAAAACAGAATGTTTCTAACCTGTTATGGCTCTTAAATCCCTTTTCCTCTTCACTCTTAAGAGGAGAGAGAATTCAATTGAGGGATAAGTAGCAAACATGACCGCCACCTTGCAAGTGAATGAAATAGCACAGACTATCACCGCCTGTTCAGAGGGGACACAACATCCACAGCCTTCTCAAACAATTAAAGAGCCATCCAGTGAACCTACCTGTGTAACCCCATGTGCAAGAAGCTAATTGCTAGATTTGTGTATTGGGCAAATTAAATGCCCACCAAATAATGCTAAAAGTTAAAAATCATGCAACATAACATCACTGTCTAGGAGCCCTAAATATTCTGGGAGTATTACAAGGCATGGAGTAACCATACCAAGCAAGTGGACACAGATAAAAAGAGTGGACAAGCTAGCAATGGTGTTTAAAATGTCTAAAGTTGAAAGTGTGACAGCTCATAGGAAAGTCACATCTCTGCTTCTTGATATTTACTCTAACCTTGCAATAGGGAACACAAGGGTAGACCAAATCCTAGAAAGTACATCTATTAAATGCTGATGTCAAAATGTTAGGATAATGATAGATTGCTGAAAGTTTATAAATAAAATAAGCAAGAAAAAATGTAGAAGAAAATGCATGGTAATCTAATAGTTGGAAGAAAAAAAAAAGGGACATACCTGATGTGGATTCCGGTCTATTATTGATTGCTCCTTGAACTTTAGCTTGCAAGAAAACTCACGATTCCCTTGGATGCGCATTGTGCCATAATGATCACAATAAAGCTTCCCTAATATAAGGTTGTAGATTGAAGTTGTCACCTGTGTAATAGTTTTAAAATCATCATTCCAAACTGAAAGAAAAGAACTGCACAGAAGTAAGAAAGCAAACTTAGCTATGCTTGTCCCTACCTTGCTCCATTGATAAACTTCCCCATCATCAAACTCTAAAGTTAAGACACCAACAGGATCTAGCTGAATTGAACGGCCCCAAAACTTACTTTTCAGATTACTATCACCCCAAAATTTCCATCCATTACCCTCACAGTGGCATGCAACAATCATCGGGTGATGACTGACCTGCCAAATAAACAAAAGCATTAACTTGTTAAAATACCACACTACATTAATCTTTTAGAATGTTGTACATCAGTAGCAGTAGAAACAAGAATGAATTATATGTATCACCTACTATGCCAATGAAAATGTTAATAATGGACATCTATGAGAACCTCGAAGGGAAACTTGAAAAGCATTACTTCAAACATATATCATGATTAATAAGCAGAGGTAAATGTTTTTACAGGAATGCTGCGGAGACACACTTTTTTGCTGGACTCTTTGCCATTCACACCCAAGGATGGCAATGTCGGTTTCAGTTTCAGTTTCGGCCGGGTTCGAAACCAGCACGGATCAGTTTCGATTTCGGGCATACCAGGCGGACTTGAACTCTCCTTTAAGAGGGGAGTTTGTCCAGTTTCGGCCGGTTTTGGACCACGGTTTCAGTATCAGCTAGGTCCGAAACCAATACATTTTGGCCGAAACGTATCGGTTGCTGCCGATACTGCCAATCATGTTCACACCTTCGCTGTCTGATTTGAGATTGGACATCAAGGTGAATGATTTCAGTTTGGCAGTCAAGCTCAGGAGCACCAAACTTAAGTTGATCTTTTCCTGCCACCAATGTGGGTAAAAAGTGTGTCATCGTCAAATCGGACAGCCAAGTGAACAATAATTTGGCACACAAGCTCAGAAGCACCAAACTTGTTTTGCTCTTTCCTGCCACTGATTTACGCCAAAAAGTTGCAGCATCATGGCATTCCTTCTGTTTCTATAATATCTTTAACTTGTATACTATGGTAATGAAGAGAATGTAGACTAAGTCAAATATTTTATATGAACTTTGTTGATCATGATGCAATAATTGTCCAGCCTGTTGGCCAGAGAATGAATTTACCTCTGAATTAGCCTGCCCAGTCTAGTAACATTTTAAAATAGTTCTACACTCTAGTATTCCACATATATGAATATAGTGTTCATACATAACTCAAAATAAAATCATATGGATCCTAGGTAGCGAGGCAGTTGCCTCATACGTTCATAACCCACATTGGTCATTTCTAAACAAGAAGTGCTATCTACCAGTGCACACAGGACCAAGTCCAAGGGCCCACCCACATGGGCAGGCCCCACACTGCACACATGAGAGCTGTGTGTGCGCGGACAGGTAGTTTTGGTTTGCTTTTCTCTTTCTAAACAAAGAAGTGGACATAGTTTATGGACTATTTCATTCATCCAGGGTATCCAAAAACCTCCTTGAAAAGTCAACTAAGGATCATTTAGAAAGAAAAAGGAAGGATCATGAGACCTTGCAGGCAGTTCAAAGCTAAAAAATAGGAACATTCAGGTCAAGGAAGGTTCTCTTTTTCTAAGGTGGCATAAGCCATATTTCATTGCAAGAGAAGGATAACTGAGTGCACCAAAGCAACAATCAAGAGACAGATGCAAGAACATAAACAAGAAGAGTCCACAGAATATCAGAGGAAATGATGGAAAGAACATCTGGACAAAACTGAAATGAAGCCCACTGCATAAACTTCAACAGAAACTCTGAGCACTTTAATTGATGCAATCCAAAAAACTGTCAATCCTAGATAAATCCAGCTGCTCTCTTAACAATTTCATAGGAACACTGCCAGACTGGCCTGAAAATTCTACTGTTTCTCTCTACCCAAGTAACGCAGATGTGAAAAGGAATGGTGATCTATAGCTTCTGCTCCTCTGCGGAAAAGAACCATGATGTGGATGTAACAATGTGACTAGGCTTCCACCAAAAGATAGCAGGAGCCATAGTAAGAATAATTCAGAGAATTGCAGTATCACAAATCACAATGCATAAACAGATTGTTATAAAACACCTTGAAGACTACACAAAGGCCAAATATCTCTAATAGCAGGGATGAACTTTGCTCATTTATCTGCAGCGTGAATTCTCCCCTGGACCAGTTTCAAAGAAAAATTCTTAACCTGACTTGGGATATTAGGGGTTAATGTTTAGGGTTTAGTGGGAACAAAATTTCTTCGATCTTTATCCCCTTCCACTTAATTTGCACACGTCCAAATTCTGATACAATTGTTTACTCTTTATCTACCATTACTCTTTATCTACAAAAGTAATGATCTATGAAAAAGCTGGCAGGTAGTCAGGTAGAGCTAAATGTGAATACCTCAAGAGGACTGACAAATAAACTTATTACACCACTGGCAAACGATTGCATGTTGCACCTTACCTGCATTTAACTCTTAAGCATCCTAGTGAACACTCTTGAGATTCTTCAAACTCTTGCGTATTTATACGATGCTCCATGCTCGAGCATAATCAATGACTTTCTCAGCCATGGCATCTTTAACTTTTAATCCCCCATCATCATGTTTACCGTAATGTGCAGCAACTGCATTTTTGGTTTCTTTTCATAATTTATTCACTAAATCATAAATGGTGGCAATCCTAGCTTGAGCTGTCCAGATCAAGAAATACATGGTTTTTCATAATTTGCTTATTTAAATCATACTTGGAAAGATTCAATATAGGTATAAGTGGCAGACTAGGTTACCTTGTTCTATGCCCAAAATCTAAAGACACAATACATTTCTTTCTCCCAATACTTGAAAAGTAGCACATAACAAAAATCACACTTCAGAAACCCATTATCATAGACACCTTATGTAAAAGAATCATGCTACCCAGGTGAAAGGTACTCATTGAACAGAAAATTAAGAAATAGTTAACCCACACTGCCACATGTAGAATCAGATCACCTGCCTTCATCATCCATCCAGAAGTATAACTGATAGAGTAGAAACTTCCAGGCATCTAAACAAAATGGTATAGTTCATACACATTTGACACTAGGAGCCCAACATGTCTACGAGTTATCTTATAAAGGATGCCTTTTCATGCAAGTAAATAATAACCATGCATAGAACAAATAACAAAAGAATCATAACAACATGTATCCACATTGCTCATCTTTTATCGAAACAAGACAGGATCCCGTCATTATAGAAATAATAGCATCAACCTTATTTGCGCAAAAAAGAGCTCAAAGTCAGATATACAGATCATCATATTGGTTGGCCTATTCAGGACATAGAGATCCAAAAATGATTTGACAAAATCACTGGAAATTGCAGGAGTATTGGCCTTAAAGATTAAACCTTTTCTGAAAAGAAGCGGAGGCCTTTGTCTGGATATTCTGCCTCATATGTCTCCCCTAGCAGTGGATTGAAAGGCTTGCAGTTTCTTCCCTCAGTTGATGAATATCCAGATATAGCAAATGCTGCTACATTAAGAATCCTCATGAGAGCGTTGCCCTACAGAATTTTGTAGAAGATTCAACTATTAAAGAAAAAGACATCTGATTGTCCATGGAAAATATGGAAAAACAAATACTGATAAGCTGGAATGACCAATAATTCACAAATGAGACCAAAGGAAAAGCAGAATATCATCTTCGAGACAGATTATTAAAAAAACAAGAGAACAACTAATATTAGCTTTGTTCTTTAAAGGCAACCAAGAAGTGGTCACAATACATTAAAAAGCAAAAGCATAAAATAACCAAAGCTGAAGACGTATGGTAGTACAAGACAGAAGTGAGGAAACAAACAAAAACATCCTATCGAATGACTACACACTGATTGGCCCACTGAGATGGTAGGATTCAAGAGCAGTAATCACTGTCGGAGCACAGATTACACAATAAAAAAATTTCCAACTATTACACTACATCAATGCAGCAGTCATCTAGCCTTGTGGCTTTCATCCTTTCTTCAGACCACCTAAGAGCTCTGTTGAGAATGTCAAAGGATGAAGTAGGATCCTCTTCCAAACTGCCCATAAGTCAGCAGCAAAAATGATGAACCATGGCTGGCGGCCTACCATTCATCTGCCATAGCATTAGGTTATGAATATCCTCAGGCACTCTCCCTTATCTGAAAAATTTTACAAAATGACTGCCCATAGCATTCTGATTATGCCACACAGAATCAGCAATTTATATCTTCCTCATAAGTACCACAGAAAACACATTTGCATTTCTGAATATGAAGAATATTCTTCACTCTGTCCACTGTAGGAAGCCTTCTTCAAGCAGTTCAGTTTTCCACAAGAATAAATGATTTTAGTAGGCAATCTTTTGTTCCAGGTCATCATCTTGCGCCACATCACACTCTCAAACCCCCCCCCCCCATTAGACATTCTTGTCTAGGATTTGGCTGAAAACTTCCCATTACTCTACCATTCTGGTATGGGACAAGGTTTGCCGCATCGCCGATTCGGATCGAATTGGGTTTCTCTTGATTCGATCCGATTCGCATGGGATTATTTTATATATTTAATATAATATATTATCTATATAATAAATATGTATAATTGTATATAAATCATATGTGTATATATAATTATATATGTATTACATATACATATATATGTATATACAGAGTGACTCTTGCTATGTTACGGCGGGCGGCCCCGCCGTAACATAGCAAGGGCTGTTGGATTTAAATCCAATGGCCAGCCCCACCAAAACGGGTGGGGTGAATTTTTGAACCACCATTGGATCCCTATCCAATGGCGGGTGCTACAGTATGGTGGGACCGCACCGCCATATTGTAGCATTGCTCTATACAGAGTATATATATATCTTACCCATGTGAAATACCTTATTTACTTGAAAATCATTTATTACTTGAAAATCATTTAAGTAAATGATACATATTTACTTAAAATATTGCATGTAAATAGGGAAGCATCTAAGAAGAAAATCACAATTTTGGTGATTTCATCAAAATGCCGACTTTCTAATCTCTCATAATATGGCCTAGCTAAAAACTTCATAATTCAAATAGACCACATGGAATACTAAAAATCCAAAGTCCGGTGAAATAAGTCAAACGTACATGTAGACCACAAAATATATATGTATGTTTGACTTATTTCACCAGACTTTAGATTTTTAGTATTCCATGTGGTCTATCTGAATTAGGAAAATTTTAACTAGGCCAAATTATGAGATATTAGAAAGTCGGGATTTTGATGAAATCACCAAAATAGTGATTTTCTTCTAAGATGAAAGAGTTGACGTTTTATTGGTAAGAGATATGATTTTTTTGATATTTTTACTGGATTCAAATGGAGAGTACTCCTTATTTACATGTAGTATCATAAGTAAATGAAACTACAATACTAACATTTACTTAGATGATGTTCATGTAAATAAGATATTATACATATATAAGAGAATCGGGTATATGTATGTCATATAATACATATGTATATATATATATATATATACATTTGCATGTCACAATATAATATACATGTATATATATATATATATTTATATATATATATGTGTGTGTATACCAATATGATAATAATATATAAGGCGAATCGGTGTATCAGGAAATTGGATTCTCCTGATCCGCCACGATTCGTCTGAATCGGACCGATTCAATCCGATTCGACAAACCATGGATTTATTAATGGAGAGAATTGCAAGGTAGCCTGTGATATGGGTGCTTATTGGATGAAACTCTGCAAAGATTTGAAATTGCAAAATGATCTTCATTTACTCTGACCAATATAATAGACTGCCACATGTTCAAGGCATAATCAATGGAACAAGGCTGGTTACAAGCCTCCCAGCCTGCCTAGACTCTGGAGCAATGCATTTTATTGTATTCACTCTAATAGTGTTTCGAGGACTGTTTTAGAGGAAGTTTTGGAGATCAATTAGATCACTGAACACATGAATTGGAAAGAACATCGGACTACTCTTTCCTCTATTGGATTTCTTCTCTCTCAAAATTCAAGATCTCACAATGTCCTATTTTCTCTGTATTCATTATGAAAATGATGATAATGAGATAGCCAAGAGAAAATTAAATTGTGGATATGCAGTTGGTACTGTCTCATGTCACCATGGTTTGCCGTGGCAGATTGAATCAGTCCGATTCGGCCGAATCGGATCAAATCAGGAGAAACCCGATTTTCCCAATTCTCATGGAATCAGACCGATTCCCATCCGGTTCCCATGTGAATCGACCCGATTCGTGCGAATCGTGGCGGATCAAGAAAAGTCTGATTCGCCCCGATTCCTTGATGCGGCAAACCTTGCATGTCACATAACAAGTGCATCAGTTTTGTCATTAACATTCACATTTATATCTTTGTGTTGTGAGTTTTCTGAAATTAAACAATCTTATAATTGTTTGATGAGAACAATAATACTGCTGGTCTGTCATGTGAAAATTTACTAATGTTTAAGAAAGTCAAGATTTTATCACGGACACATGATCATGACAGTGACACTTACCTAACTTTAATAAGTGTTCATATGTGGTCTTCGTTAAATAAGAGGAAAACATATATAGGGAACTTGCTTGATATGGCATGCAAATGAGCCAATCTGGATACTACCTCCTAGGACTAGGCTTGATCACTTAACCCAAGCTTGAACTTGGTTCAAACTAAATGCAGCATTTAAGACAATCATCATAGCCCGTTTGTTTAAATACTCAATAAGTTTGAAGTCATCGTTCAATTAAGCTCAGTTAATTAAGCACAAACAACCTGACGTCTTCACTCAATCAGGGGCCAACACCTGGGACAAACTGAGGGAGATTATCCCCAAACTTCATTTGGTATCACCATTTTTTTGAAAGTGGGTAGTACCACATGTATATATTTGGTATCACCAATTGAGAGAGGGATAAGGAGGTTAAGGGTTTAGGCATATCCCTCATTCTTAGGGATAGAACCAGGTGTAGTGATTCTGTAATTCCCGCTTTTCCTAACCCAGAATGCACCATTCACCTCCCACTTTTTGCCCATTTGTATAACTAAAGATAGTAACATTAATTATTAGTCATAATTAAACATATGAATTAGTAACTTCACACTCATGGTTAAAATATTTAACTATGTCTAGAGGAATTCCTAGGACAAAATGAAGGCAGATCGCACCTGGTGCAGGCATTTTTTTTACTTTTAAAGAAAGATTATATTTATAATTTCAATAGCAAAAACTTAAACATGACTTGAATGAATTTAGATGAGCCAAGTCAATTTGTTTATCCTAACAAGCAGAGTCAAGGTTTTATTAAGTATTATCATGAATCCTTCATCGAATACTCTGTTTATTTTACACCCTTAACTATTCAAATCTCTCATTTACATTACATTGTGGGTTAGACTCCTAAAGTTAGTCTTGTAAAATCCCTCTATTAATCCCATAGTCTCTGAAACTACATAGAAAGTCAAGATATGTGAATGCACTTAGATATCAATAGTTCATTAGACAACAAAGATTCAAGCACTGAGATCAGGCATGGAGGCATGGAATTGACCAGCCCTCTGAAGGCAAGAGGAGGTTTGCCTTCTCCAGACCCATCCCACAAATTCCCTCTATTCACTGAATAATGAGAGGATGTGGTGTCCGTGTCTTGATAATCCATGGTAGATCAGCCAGCATCAGCCAACTGCTGATCATATCTTCTGATCTGTCCAAATCCAGCCAAGGACCAGCGAAGTGGAAAGCTAAGTAAAGTTGAATTGGTTAAAATATGATCAGATCCTGGCTGTTCCAACCAGATTCTTAATTCCTTGATCGACAGACAGACACACTAGCTTAAAAACACTTCAGGCACCTAAAGTTGGTGGATTAAAAAAAATAGCAATGCTAAGCAGAGTCTAGTTCAAAAGAACAATATTTCATAGACAGGTAGAAATGATAGCTTGGTGAAATCTTGCCAGAAAAAAGGTCAGAAATTTTAAAGCAAGAAATCTAGCCTAACAAGTTGACAGCATATAACGAGAATTCAAAAAATATATAATAAACATTGCTTCCCACAGCGAAGGACAAGTTCTGAGCCTACCTGTTTTCCCCATTCATATGCTCTGTCAATAAGGAAAGAATATTCAAGGTCCTCAAAGCACTTTTGCAAAGATGAAAGAGGCTCATTGAAGTATACGGGGAGACAAACTTTTGTGAGATCTTTTCCAATATTATCTTTGATCATTGACCAGAGGCTCACACCCTTTTCCTTCTCAACTGGATCAGGCAATTTTTTACGCCTTTGGACATATGGATAGCTACCACCAGGTTTTATGGCAGCCTCACTACCATCAAGATAATCAATACCATAAAGATCATCCTCATCAGAATCAAATGATAGCCGCTGGGATGCACTGCTTTGAAAGAACTTGATGAAAGAAAATCACGTGTATCAAAAAATGTATTGTCATCCTCATCGGTTTCTTCCTCAGCTGCATCCTGCCTTTCATTATCATCATCAGACTCGGAAACACTCCCTTCTGCACAAATATTGACACATAAAATTGGTATAACTTTGAACCAAAAAAATAGCATCTTCTTACAAAGTAGCATAGGCCATGCAGACCACAGTCAACCAAGGATAGAGGAAAAAGCAATACAAGTACAAATGACCTATGAGATCATCTTGTCCTTGGAAAGGACAAACTCCCACGGTAAGAGCTCCTGCTTCTAAACAAACTCTGGGGTTACCCAATTATGAGCAGATTTTTTAATTATTAGAAACAAGAAAAGAACAATGTAAGTAAATGATGTCACATGTCCAAAATCTTTGGTGTTAGGAGAGCACTTCAAAGATGAGGCAACCTTCTTTGAAAGATGCAAAGACAAGGCAGTTAGAACACAATATAATGGGTAATCAAGCATTAAAAGGATCATAATCAGAAAACAAAAACAACATGACCAGTAAAAAAAGAATTTTTATGTTTTGTGTCAGGGCTATGTGAACAATGTGCTTGCAAATGTTGAAACCGGTAATAACAAAGATGTAAGAACAATCTCACATGCTGCATGACTGGATTCCTTTACTGTGAACAATAAAAGTAGGTGTCTCTTTCCTACCAGACATATTTTACATGAAACCAAGCAGTCTTCATTCCAACAGATCCCCAATAGAAGATTTGCTCCTATGTACGAATAAAACCCATTAAAAGGATTGCTCAATTTTCCCCTCCAAAATGTCTCATTCCGTTTGTAGGTCATTTGCTTATACTTCAACCATGTCAAGCATAATAAAGACTACCTTGCAATGACAAAAAGTTACAGACATCACTCATTATTGAGATAAGGAAAATTAAGATACCAGGCTGCATTCTCCCCGTCCCATCCATCTATCTCCAGTTAAACTTCTCTAGGATACAAGATTTTAGCTCAGTTTTTGAAATTGGGCAACATATCCATATTACTAATTGTATGAGAAAATAGGAAATAAAACAAACTTTTCCATCAATTCAGTATGAAATTAGGGAGTCTTACTGCTACAGTATCTTGCACTCCCTTCAGGGACGTGGAAAGTTACCATAATCTCCAATCATCCAAACCTCTACCTTCTATGGCTCTGCAAGCTAAAAACTATTCTCTAGCAGCAAACGTAATCATCTATCACATTATCAAGACTATGATCCTCTTCTTTACATGTTATTTTCTTCTCTTTCCAGATGCACAAAATGAGAGTTTGAGAATTTCTCAGATTTCTTACTGAATACAGGTGACGAGTCCACATCCTATCACAAGAGACTACCCAAAAGGTTCATATCCCTCCATTGGACACTCCAAGCACCCATCATGTTTTCTTCCATACCTCCTCAGACATGCTCACAGGTGCTCAACATGTGGAAGGTGCAGACCAGCTACAGAGATTGCAAGTGAGCTATCATAGGCAGCTCAACAATACACCAATTAAATTCAGCCAGGATAAGTTTTGTCATGGACTAAGCAATTTTGTCCAGCATCAGCTTTTAATTTTTATTCCACAGTAAAGAAGGCATCTCCACAGTCTGTCAACCTTCCGAGGATAACGCCATATGGTTGCAGGAGCTTATGCTTAATAAAAAAACATAGCTGCCCTAATTACAACCAGTTGACTTGGCCAACCATTCTCAGGTCATTTGCAGAGGTTCACATCAGTTCAACAACTAAGTTTCCCAGAATTTGATAATTCTTGATCCAAAAAATTATTGCAATATTTGCCAGCACATCTATGGTAAATTAAATGCAAACATAAACAAATCATATTAGGTTATGCACAGTTCTAATTTTCTACTTCTCTTCCAACCACCAAATCAACCTGATCTTGATATCAACTCATGAAGTTGGGCATCCAGACTAAACCAGATGCATCTCGCAAGCTTATGGACAGACCTGGCATCCCCAGATGTCTGTAATAACATATCATCAAAACTTAGGATATACAAATCAAGGTTTTTAAAACCAGTCAGTTTGGACCAGAACTGGCACTGGAAACCAGGCAGAACCAGCCTTCATACTGGGAACTGGAACCAGAACTGGTCTGGACCAATCCAATTCCTGAAACCGTTTTTAAAACCTTGATATAACTGCATCGAGATAGTCTATGTAACACATGAAATGTTGTCTCAGATCTCAGTGTAAGTTGTGTAACACATGGAATGTTACTCTCAGATCTCAGTTTTATCTCAGAAGGGTTGAAGATAAAAGATCCTGGAGAGATCTCGAAATAATCTCAGAAGATAAGGAATGGTAGTAGGTTCTTTGATCCTCCCCTCTAGCTTGCAAGTGACCAATGGGTAGGAGCCTCCCTCCTTCCTCTTTTCTTTTTCATCATCATCATCGTCCTCTTCTTCTCCTCCTACTCTTCCTCTTTAGATTGCAGATTAAGGGTCGTGCCGGGTCAACAGTAGCATGTCAATAATGATTGTATCATTGTAGTGCAACATCCCCCACATCAACTCCAAGCCTTCATAGTCCTATGGGGTGCAGTGAAGGAATGGGGTTTCAAAGACTTGAGCTTGAATGAGGTAAAAGCAAATTAGTCAATCCAATCTCACGATAGTCATGCGACAATACTTGAAGTTGTGTCTTAAAGCTATGTGTTTCAGGTATTTCGAACAAGACAAGCCGGAGAGAAGAAGATTCAAGAGAGAACATGATAGATTCTTGGGGAGATTGCAAACCATGATGAAACAAACAAAGAAGAAATCCACATTCTGGAAAGCCCATTAATAGAATTACTTTGTTGCTCAACACCTTCAGCTCTCAATTAAGTTCTGCAAAATCCATCTGCATTGACAGTTTGAAGAAAGTTGAGATGCATGAATTTGAACACCAGTATTTTTCAAATCCAGCTATCAAGAATCATCAAAACTCTTCAATAAAAATTATTTTATTGGTTTTAAAATAACCATGTCAATGCTATCAAAAATACAAGCTGTATTAACCATTACATCCCCTTGAACTAGTTTCAAGTCCATTTTTGAATCCTCAAAGCACTTGAACACAATGGTTTTCTGCAATAGTTTTGAAATACCATAAGAGTGCTCTCAACAATATATAAAACTGTTAATTAATATGCAGATGCATATCCTTTGTGTCCCCTCTCCTATGGCATCTTTCGGATTCATGACGTTTGGCTTCAAATGATTGTTCAATGAGGCCATGATCAATAATGGAAGTCTGCTACATCAAATGTCCTTATCAGTGTCCAATGAATTGTGAACCAGAGTTACTAGCATGCATGCAGCTTCCAGCACACTGATTTTACTTGTATCAATAACCAATAATAAGCACAAAGGAAAACAATCAACTTTTCTATTTCTGCAAGGTTTTCACAATTAAACAACTATAAAGGAAAAAAAATCTATGTAAACCTTGTTGAATATTTAAGATTTGTTTTTAAAAAGAGAGAAAACTCACTAACCGAGTTTAACTGAAGTTGCAAATCAGTGAAGTAGCCATGATTCATTTGGCAGGAACTCAAATAGCATTTCAAAAAACATAAATTCCTAACAGCAAATTCTCGGCTAACAATGTTGCCTGCTTTCGATCATATTGCAATAAACAATTAACTAAAAAATGATATTTGTCTGTTTCTAATTTGTTTCCTCCCGGTTTAAACTTTTGGTCATCGTAATGATCAGAATAAGGATAGAGAGAAAGCACTGATCAGAGGATGCCTGCTGGGTGACAGCCTGAGAGTGGAAGTCATTTGCAACAAGTAATATTCAGATTTCAGCAAAAGCAAATCAATTAGGAAGTAACTAGACAGCAACTAACTGGAGTACAATAATATGTCAATATTACTAGTGCACAATGTTTAAAAAGGGCATGGCAACTCAAGTCGGATGACTCCCTCCTGACTAGTCGGACTGCCTAGGCAGTGAGTTTGGTGCCTCCAGTCCAAGTAGGTTGTTTATTGAGGATTTAATCTCTTATGCATGCCTCCTGCTAATTGATCATGTTGAGAGTATATAGATCCCACATCTAAAGGCAAGCATCATAAAAAATAATCTGATTGAATTAATGGACATAATTTAAATCCCCCATTCGAGAATCAGACTTGGAGTCCTATTCAAGGAAGGATGATCACGTATAATGGTAATTGGAGGAAGGATAAGACAAAAAAAAGTAATTGGAATATAATCAAACATGCAACTTAAACAGCGGGATAAAGTCATTTATGGAAATAACATGCTAAATGAAAATTTGTGAAAATAGTCTGAGTCAGGATCCGCCTTGCGTCCCCTGAGCCAACTAAGTGGCCCGCCCAGTCGCCTAGGTAGCTGACATTTTAAGCACTACCAGTGCAAAGAAATAAAACCTACATATCACTCAAAAAGCTAAGAAAGATTCTTTGAAGTAGTATAATATCTCCCACATTGCTGACAATCAGTTAGTGGGTGGAAAAAAATTTAACCATGAGAACTACTCATCATCATCATCGGAGCCTTATCCCGTTATTTAGGGTCGGCTACATGAATCCTTTTCCGCCAAAGATTTCTATCAAGTGCTCTAGCCGTGTTTAAACTCAAGAAGTCCAAGTCCTTCCTAATAACATCGCACCATCTCATTTTAGGCCTTCCCCTACCTCTTTTACTAGCATCCACTAAAATTTGGTCACATCTTTTAACCGGCGCCGAGTTAGGGCGACGGTACACGTGTCCAAACCACCTAAGTCTATTTTCTCTCATTTTTCTATCAATTGGAGCTATCCCCAAATCCTCACGGAAGCGCTCATTCCTAATCTTATCTTTCTTAGTCTTACCACACATCCATCTCAGCATCCTCATCTCTACTACACATATTTTGTTAATGTGTTCGTTTCGCACTGCCCAACACTCGGTGCCATATAATAAAACAGGCCTCACTGCCGTTCTATAAAACTTTCCTTTAAGTTTCACTAGTATACGACGATCGCAGAGGACTCTTGATGCACTTCTCCATTTTAGCCAGCCTGCCTTAATCCTGTGTGCCACATCGTCATAAATCTCCCCATTCTCTTGGATGATAGATCCCAAGTATCGAAAACTACTACTCTTAGAAATATCTTGACCATCAATTTGAACTATATCTCCTTGAAGCACCCTTTGATTACTATAATTACAATGCATAAACTCAGACTTACTCCTACTAATTTTAAAACATTTAGACTCCAAAGCATGCCTCCAACTTTCTAGCTTAACATTTAAACCATCAATACTCTCATCAATTAAGACAATATCAACCGCAAATAGCATACACCAAGGGATGTCATCATGCAAATGTTTTGTTACCTCATCTATAACCAAAGCAAAGAGATACAGACTTAGGGCAGAACCTTGATGCAAACCTATAGTGACTGGAAATTCACAAGTCTCTCCAGCAATAGTTCTCACACTAGTAGTAGCACCCTCGTACATATCCTGAATCAAGTCAACATATCCTTGAGAGACTCCCTTCTTTGTTAATGCCCACCAAATCAAGTCTCTCGGTACTCGATCATACGCCTTCTCCAAATCAAGAAAAACCATATATAAATCTCTTCTCATCTCTCTATACTTCTACATTAACTGTCGCAATAAGAAAATAGCTTCTGTAGTAGATCTACTAGGCATAAAACCAAATTGATTTTCTGATACAATAGTCATACATCGCATTCAATTCTCGATTACTCTTTCCAAAGTTTCATAGTGTGACGCATAAGCTTAATTCCGCGATAATTATTACAGGCTTACAGCTTTGAATATCCCTTGTTTTTATAGAAAGGAACTACAACACGTTTTCTCCATTCTTCTGGCATTCTCCGTTCCTTCATAATTTTATTGAAAAGTTTAGTTAACCATTTAATACCAATGTCTCCTAAGCCTTTCCACACTTCAATAGGTATGCCATCCGGTCCTAAGGCCTTGCCCAATTTCATTTTTCTTAAAGCATCACCCACTTCTGACATCTTAATACGCCTAAAATACTGATAATTATCAAATTTTGTTGACTCTTGATTCTCTTCTAAAGAGACATCCTTAAAACAATTTCCATTAAGTAATTTCTAAAAATAGTTATACCATCTCTCTTTAACCTCTAGATCCTTAACTAAAACCTTTTGATCTTCATCCTTAATGCAACAAACATGATCTAGATCTCTACTCTTCCTTTCTCTTAATTTAGCAAGTTTAAATATGTCTTTTTCTCCCTCTCGAGTTCCTAAAAGTTACTAACAAAAGTTACTAACAAAGAACTACTGTTGAATAAAAGTTACTAACAAGAAAAAAAAAAGGTGATTTGATTGGAAACATTCAAGTCTTGCCTATTACCGGTCAGATGCCTCTATGAGAAACATAGGAAAATGGGTATGGTCACAGATGTCCTGTGGTTCTGTCCTCCCTAGGTTTACTCTGCAACAGCCATTTTGCCACATCCGAAAGAAGTGCACAATGTTCTTAAGCAATTTATAGCTTCGTGAACAAAGGAACCCTCTAGAATCACATGCTGAGACATAAGGCAGTATCTACGACACAAGCAACAGCTAAAAAGCTTTATACAGAATTCTTTGAACTACATACCTAGTTACACATCAACTGATTTTTCCTGAAAATCCATTAGGAGAAATAAGAAAAAAGGAAGATAACATTACAAGCAAAGAGATTCAGAAAATAGAATTACAAACATCAATGCAATCATATCATAGGCTTTTAAGAAGAGCCATTTTGATCAAAAGCCAGGCATAAAAAATTGAACATTACGTCACACACCATACCACTGTATTTCTCATGCCTTGATCTAGACATAGATTCATCTTCCTTAGACTGCCTTTGGCTTTCATCAACAACAGTGTTCTCCAGATCCACTTTTTCTGTCTACACAACGATAGATAAACTACTCAGTGTCCATAAGGAGGCTAAACACAAAAATATCATGTGTATAATCATTAAACTAAAATCTAACAATTCAGCAGCAGGTCAACTGGATGTGAAGAAATAATCTGTGAGATACCGATAAGCATGGTAAAGGACCATTCTTCCAGAACAAAATTGGTTGCTTAAAAAGTGGTAAGAAACAAAGACTAGCAAGAATGCATAAAATGGTATAGCATATCAAAGTAGATGCATTTATAATGGCAAGAAAGTGGTGGGGACATCCGAGCCTGGGACCAGGCCAACCAGGTCCAAGTCTATCGAAGACGGAGGCGACATGCAGCAATGACGGCACCAGCTTGGCGATGGGCTTCCTTGACTTTCTAGTGTCTATTTTAGTTGTTTGAACATTTGGTCGTATGAATAAGGCCCAAATGAGGCCGATTAGAGTGTTTTCTGTTTTCTGGGTATTTTTGGGTGCGAATTTTGCACATTTTTAGGTCTAAGGGTATTTTAGTCCAATAAAAGGTTTAAAAGGGGGGTCATTAGGGTTTTATCTCTATAAATTAGGTTGTAATCCATTTTTGGAGGGGTTAATGAAGATTTGAAGAAGTTGGATTGCAGTCTCCGCATTTTCTCCTTCAACGGGGTGGAATCCCCAGGGTGGAAACCCAACCATTTCTCCCCCCTTCTTCCTCCTCACTCTGCCCCTCCATTTCTATCTTCTTCTTCCTCCTCGCTCCGCTGTGCCGCATCAATTTGGTATCAGAGCCCCATCACCATCCCCACTGCGCCTCCCCCTCTTGTTGTCATCTTCTCACCCGCCAGACCCCACAGCCACAGGCCACCATGCGTTGGCCCTCCCCGTGCCCTGCAGACGCCCTCTACTGCGTCACCTTCCTCTTCTCACCCGCCGGACCCCACAGTCGCAAGCCACCACGCGTTGGCCCTCCCCGTGCCCTGCAAATAGCCCTGTCAATGGATCGGATCCGGGTCGGATCTTTTGAGATCCGGATCCGGATCCAAAATTCTGGCAGCTGTAAGATCCGGGTCGGATCAAAACCCGAAATGAAGGGTCGGATTCGGGTCAGCATCCGAATCTGCCTCTTCTCTGTTGGACAGGCGCCCTACCTGGAGCCCGCCCCGAACGTGTTCCTGCTGCTGCGGTGCACGGGGGGGTTGCCGCTGTTCCAGGGGTTCCCGGGGAAGCACCTGCCCTGCCGAGAGGTGGCGGGGATGGGTGTGAGGGGTACTACGAGTGCCCGGCGTGGGAGGGGGCGATGGGGCTACGCGGGTGGCGCGGGGGAGCGGGGTCGTCGCCGTCGCCATACGGGGAGGCGAACCCGCCAGCGTGCTGCGGGGTGCCGTACGGGGCGATCCGGGGGATCAACCTGACGCGGCTGGCGTGCGAAGGGTACAGCAGCGCCTATGGGCTGGCGCCGGTGCGGGCGCGCGGGGGGGGGTTGTGTTTTATTTCCCTTTCCTGTGGGTGGTGCGGCCGGTCCTCGCCGTCGGGGAGAGCGCGCCCTTCCCGGAGGACTTTGAGCAGCGTGTGGGATTCCGAGGGAGGGTGGTGGGTTGGGCGCCGCAGCAGGAGGTGTTGGCGTACCCGGGGGTGTCGTGCTTCGTCAGCCACTGCGGGTGGAACTCCATCATGGAGGGGCGGCGAGCGGGGTGCCCTTCCTCTGCTGGCCCTACTTCGGCGACCAATTCACCAACCGGGACTACATCTGCGGCTTCTGGGGGACCGGGCTCAACGTGGCGCCCAACGGAGACGGAGTCGTCACGGCGGAGGAGATCTGGGGGAAGCTGGAGGCACTGCTCGGCAACGAGGGGATCAGGGGGAGGCGCTACTGCTCTGGGAGGCGGCCGGGAGGAGCGCCGAGGGAGGGGTTCCCGGATCGGGTTTTCGGCGCACCCCGAAACACACAGGTTTCGGAGCAGAGATGCTCGCCCCGAACGCGGAGAAAAAATTATATTTCGGGTCAAAATGTATGATCCGAATTCGATTAGATTTTCGGATTCGAATCGGACTTCGAATCTTTCAGATCCATTGACAGGCCTACCTGCAAACGCCCTCCATTCCATCTCTTCTTCATGTTTTTCTTACTCATTTCTACCTAACCGCCTCGTCGCATACACCACCCCCCACGTCGTACGCAAACCGTAACTAACGCCCCTCGCCACGACTGTTGCGGGCCGTCGCAACCCCCACTCGCCCCCTTCGCCTCCCTCGCTGCGACTGTAGCGGGGCCATCGCGACCACCCCGTGACGCTCCCCCCCCCCCCCCCCGCGTCACTTGAGAGGACTAGGCTTCGTTGCCCGTGCCGCTACGTGGCAGCCCAAGAGCCGCCTCACCAACGCCCACATGCGCCTTCACGCGCGCAGGCCTGACCGCCTCAGCCCCGTCCTCGCGCCGTGCGGTCCAGCTTTCAACTCGTGGCAGCCGTCGCAGGACCCCGCACCGGGACCAACCGTCGCCAGAGCTAGCCACCGCGCTCCAACCTCTGCGGCCGACCCTCGTCTCGTCGTCGTCGACCCCAGTAGAGGCAGCAACCGCCGCGACTGCCCCTCTCTATTCTTCGCAACATGGGTGATAGTAAAAGGGGGAAGAAGACAAAAGGGGCAGGTTCACTTTTTAGTAGCTGGTCAAGCTATTGACTGGTCTTAAGCTCAAACCAGCCCCAATCATTACAGAGCATGTGCTACAGTGCCACCCTGGCGCTTCAGCAGGGTCGACACCTGCTTAGCTGCACACAGTGCGCTCCAGCTACGTGGCAGCCTCAATAGAGTTTCGCTCTGCCACTGGGGCTTGCACAATCAGTTTATCGACCGGTCTGCAACTCTTGCTGTGTTTTGGGACGATGGTTTGTGGATTGTCTGAAGCACTTACCAACTTTAGGCACCAATGGGATTGGAAGAAGTTTGGATTGCAGTCTCCTAGTTTTCTCCTTCAGCGGGGTGGAATCCTCAGGGTGGAAGCCCAACCATTTCTCCCCCCTTCTTCCTCCTCACTCTGCCCCTCCATTTCTGTCTTCTTCCTCCACGCTCTGCTGTGCCACACCAGAAAGAAGTGCAACATGAGCAGGCATACTTCAGCAAGCATGTCCGGGCAAATAACGACTAGAAGTGTGTATGGTCCTTTTTCTACATAGCCTCCTATCCTTGTCTCTCAAACATAAGGTTGATAAGAAGATATATACTTAAATTTGCCTCCATGTTTTAACTGTTCCTGAGAAGAGACAAATTACAAAATGAATAGATGGGGAAAAGGAACAAATAAATATATGATCCACTGTCAACCATGTCCACGATTTGCATCCCTCCACTTGACTGCTATATCCAATTACTCATGCTGGTCCAAACATGTATAGCGAGCACAAATCCAACACTACTAAATATTTAGGGTCTAGCAGATGTCGCAATGATTTTCTGCAGAACTATATGCCTAAGGTACAGTGTTATCTGCTGGTAGAAAATCACTTATTTTCTCTATATCTATAAATTTGTTTCAGACATAAGCAGCAAGACAAGTTTATACCATTAAATGCATGGAAAAGCCGGGGAAATTTGGTGTTCCCATTCTTACATGATGTTCCAGGGTACACAGTTTTGCCCCTTGAAATTTACTGAACTGTTCAGTTTAGTTCCTAGGTTTTTCAGAAATGCTTCCTTTTCAAGTTCAGGATTTGTTTGGAGCTCTTAATATATTTCCCATTGCACAGTCCCCTCAAAATTGTGATTCTAGGTGTCTAATGGACCAAAATAGAGTCTCTAAGGGCCAAAACAGGAACAATCTGATACATGTGAAATGAGAGAAAAGATTAACTAACGTCTAAAGTCGGGCAATAGTGATTCCAAGCTCCAATTGGAAAAAAATCCCTGAAGATAGTATCAACTCCCATTATTGAACGAGAGAAGTGCAATTTAAAATGTAAATTCATATTGACATTTCAGTGTTCATCTATCGGACTTCTTCATCCAACTTTCCACCTACTAGAGGTGTCCATAAATTGAACGTTTTCCATTATCAATTTCCAGCCCAGATAAGATCAGTACATGTGAGTCTTCCTTTCTCAGTTTCCAACCTATACCTAGATAAGGTGTCCATACATTTTAAGCTTCTAATACATTCATAGGTTTACTTACATACAAGTTTCAACTTTCACAACTGACAGATAAAGGAACCCAAGCGAACAAAAGGAATCTTGAATTCAAATGTTTTCACCTTCCATAATCGATGCTAATTCAAAGCAAGGGATTCAATAATAGGATTACACAAGAACGCTGCAAGTCAAAAATTAAGCGAAAGAAAAAGGCAAAAGAGGAGGCATTGCCAACACAAAGTTTGGAGAAAAGACAAGATCCAGACCTCGAGTTGACGGAGCGTGTCAAGGAGGCGCCACTGCTTCTGCTTGAGAAGAATTAGTTGATTTTGAAGCAAGGAGAACTCACTCCTCATGATCAGCTCACAATCCTGGATGGCCGCGTCGCTCATCTTTTCATCCAGGAGCCGCTTCCGCAGCTTCTCTGTGGAGACAACAAAGTTTTCCACGGGGGCCATGAGCTCGCTGTCGACATCCGTGGGAACATCTCCTTCACGGCATGCAGCGCCTCCATCCACGTCAACCGGTCCTCCCTCGTCTCCGCCCTCAGGTGGAGTCTCTTCGTCCCGGTGAAGATCGAGAACCTCCTGTCATCTGATCGGCTCTCTCTGATCGAAGAAACCTGCAAAAGACTAGAGAGATTTACTAGACAATCGACCAAACAAAATATGACAAAAGAGGGGACAAAACGGACGAATGTCTTCGCTTGCCTTCAGGTGGACCTCGCCGACGGGCTTGCGGCGGCTCTGGGAGACGCTCTGGCGGCGACGCGATAGGCGGCGCATGGACTCCTCCCCAATGACCTTGGACCCCTTCTCCGTCTCTAGGTTGACCTCGATCCGGTCGGGGCCATGGATCTTGTAGAAGGAGAGAACGCCGTCGTGGAGGACGAACCACCGCGGCCGCCACCCCTTCCCATAGTTGACCCACTTGTAAAGGATTCCGGATATGCCGTTACCGACGATATCATTCAGCTTGAGCTCCCCGCGGAGGTCGCCGCCGTGGTGGTGGAGCGTCATACCCTCATGGAACGAAGGCAGACGCAGCGACAGGGGATCCGCAACGGACGAATGCGAGAGGAAGGACCTGAAATTGTGGTTACTCTGGCTGTAGCGTGGTCGCCGCCACCGAGGCCGTTGCCGCTGATGCTGCCGCCATTGGCGTTGCTTGGCCAGCGGAAGCCATTGCAGTTGCTGCTGTTGTTGCCGCTGCAGCGGCGCCGCCTCCGCTGTTGCGCTGGTCGGAGGGGTTGGGAAAGGCGTCGCGGCCGAAGGAGTAGGACTTGGTAGGCGGTGGAGCCATGTCGCCGCCGGATGCGCGGAGAGGCGAGGGAGACGAGGACGAGGACGAGGGAGGCGGCGGGGGCCTGGCGAGGAGTTCAGGGGCGGGCAGAGGCGGTGGCGGGGGCGGTGGGGGTGGAGCGCGAGGGGACGCTTCGGAGACGGGGACGGGGGAGACGCAGCAGAAGGGATGCATCCGGTGTGAGGGGGTTGGACGGACGAACGGACGCGACGGCGGGCGATTCGGTCTCACGCGATCGCCACCGGATCAGAGATTCCCGGCGTGGAGCATCAGGGGGAGATCGCCATCGCCATCGGCCCGCCGTCCCATCTCTCCTCCCGCTCCTGATCTCGATCGCCCAAGGGCGCTGGGTTAACCATGGGGAGGGAGGGGCGGGGGGTGATGCGGTGGTTGCGGGAGGGAGAGGGGAAGTTGTGGGGGGGGGGGGGGGGGGTCACGGTGGACGTGTCCGCAGAAACCGGCGGGGTATTCCAGCTTTGATTTTTCTTCTTTGGTCGTGTTTGTAAATTTGATTCGGGGATTACAAATCTTTTTCTCCTCGATGACGTCAGCAGCACCGTGGTGCGCAGAGCTTCGTCCTCAAATTGACGTGGCATTCTTTGAATGGTTATTTTTCTGCGCCATGGCTTAGAGTACGGCAAAGTGTCACTCTGGATAAGTTTCGGGATGTACTCTTGTGACGAGGGCAAAATTGATATTTGGCGGTAATTTTCAGTCGCGCAGCCGTGAAGAGGGACACCCTTTTCCTTTGCTCGGACGGAGAGGAGGAGGCCGGAGAGAAAGAGAGGGAGGAGGTGAAGGATCACGAAAAGGACAAATTCCAACTGCCCTTTTAAAACACTGTAGTTGCAAACTTCAATTAAATTAAATTAAAAATATTTGTGTATTCTAATTTGTGATGTGTGGTGGTGTTGCTACACTTGGAGTAGGTAGGAGAGGCCTGCTGTATATATGTTACGTCCGAACTGCACATCCCCTTTGGTACTAGGAAAGAAAAAATAGAGATGAGAGTAAATTAATTTGGAGAATAGTTTTCAATTCATAATTCATCTCTTACTTGATTTTTAAAGATAATTTTTTTAAGATAACTTTATTTTTTATTTGATGAAAATGGTGTTAGTGCGGGGATAGATTTTTATTTTATCAGTATCTCATATTCGTTTGACAAAAATGATATTAGTGTGAACATATCACTATTCAAAATGACCTTTTTAAACTAAAATAGAGAGCGTACAATCTTTTTTATTTCTTGTAGTGATTTTTAATTTTGGTAATGTGTATTATATTTTAGTAACCTCATTAACATTCTCTAAGCATAAACCACTATTGTTAATCTTTTACTCCACAATAATATCAAGGAAAATACGATTAGCATCGTTGTCCAAGTTGGCCACCCTAGTTTACTATTTTTTGGCGTGACTATTGAAGGTGGTGCCTAAATATATAATTAGAATTAATTAAGAAGACAAGAAAGATATAATAGAAGTGTTAATAACATCAGGAAGGCTGCAAGAGACGTAGTAAAAGGTGAAATTAAAAAAAAAGGTAAAAAAAATAATAAACATATGATAGCACTAGGGGTGTCAACTAGATCTAGCCGACCCGATTTTATATGAGTTTGGGTCAAATATTTTACCACTTTGAATTTTGAGCTCGGCCCGACCCGGTCCAAAGTAAGATTGGCCGAGTTCGGGTTAACTCAACTCAGTTTGGGTGGCCCGGTGGCCTAATAATTTTTTTAAAAGGCAAGCGACACGACGATGATTCTATTATTATAAAACTTTTGATTGAAATTTATATTATAAAGTATATTTAGACTTAATATTTATTTCATATTTGTAATATTTAGAAATGAGGTTATGTAGATTGGTCTAATACTTATTTTAAGCTGGTCTGATTCAATGAACACTAATTTTATTATAGTAAAAATAGTAAGAATATATTTAAAAAGATAAAATCAAGTTGGGCCGAACCTTACCTAATCGTCCCGAACAGAGCCTGATTTCTAAAATCGGGTCTCACCCCCGAGCTGGGCCGAGCCGGGACCAGTCAGTTAGAGACTAGGTTAGACCCGGGTCAGCCCAAGCCGGTCTATTGTCACCTCTAAAATAACACTAAAGTAGTTCTGAAAAATATAAAATAAAATAAGAAATAAAATCGACCCTCTTTTTTTTAAAATCTAAAAAATAAAAATAAAGGAGAAAATTGAAGATAAGAGATGTGGATAAGTTAAAATTTGGGATGACTTATCCAATTGATATCTATTTTTTCAATACCTCCAAATACTTAAATCACCTTTATTTTCTTTTTTATTTTGATATATCAAACGTGATATGGAGTTAGATTTACCTTTATACCCTATTTAACATGTACCATACAGGATAAGTGTTACATTTGAGCAGAAATTTGTAATTTTAAAAGTTGTGCCTCATCCACGATCATTGGGAGAAGGGAAGAGAGAAAGAATGGGGATGGGGGTGTTAAAGTTTGTGTGTAACATAGGTAGGCTCGGGTCGAGATGATCGCCGAGGTGATTTAACTGAGGTACGAGTCGAGACGGTCAAGCTAACGAAGATCTTTCGAGGTCCTCTTAGCCGATGTGAGACATTTGTTCTGAGCTTCCAATCTAACCAGCAAGTCCGCCGAGAGGTCTCGGCGGGGAGGAGACGCTCCGACACTCTAGTAAGTCACTAGGCGAGCAGAATGACCTAGCCTATGGAGTAGAACCGCGTACCTACGCTTGTGGAGTGTTTGTCTCTTTTATAGGGTTAGGATACCTGTGTAATAGTTGGATGACCCCGTGAATTTTGCAGGGGATCTCCGTGATTCTCGTTGGATCGTAGTCATAATCGGCATGCCAGATCATACCGATCGTGGTTTAATAACCACTGTGGAGGCCTTTCCTTGATTGGGCGGACCCAGAGGGGCCTACACTGAAGAAGGGAGGAAGGACACCGAAGGCGACGAGAGCCTGCAAAACCAGAAAATGGATCAGGGGGGCCGGTTGAAGAACCGGGGAGAACCATCCGATGCCTAAGTCAGTGGGTGACTAAAGAGGATGGGAGTTCTCGTATGTGAGGCGTGCTTGTATGAGGTTCTACATACCTTTTTATGGCCAGTACCTGTGTCTTATATAGCATGGTGTGTTGAAGAGGACGGGCGTAACACCTCCGGATCGTGCCTGGAGAGACGCCTTGATTGGCGCGCGTAGTGGAGGGTTACACGTTCAGGTGCCCGTTGAGGTGCCAAGCAGTTAATACACCTCTTGATAGTGGGGCGCATGGCCTGCGGCGGTTACACACCGTCGCTAAGACGAAGAGGCTGCTCAGGCGGCCTTGACTGCAGTTCTCAAGTAGGTTTGCTTGTTAGAGCAGATGACCTGGTGCTCGATGATCGTAAGGGCTGCTCTGGGCCCGAGCAGGATAGGTGCTTCCGAACACTCTGATGATGATCGTCCGAGGACGGATGATGCCCTAGGACACGCAGTGCCAGCTCATTTCGTCATGGGCTTAAGCGAACTCTCGTTGATGGGCTGGGTGGCAGGAAGTGACCACCACACTTGCCCCCCACGCTATCGAGCTGGCTCAGGAACTGAGACCCTCGCATGGCAGTAAAAGCACTCAAATGTTCTGCTAGCATTAAATGCGATGGCGACCTCGGACGTGTGCGAACGTCGATCGGCACTGTCGCTTCGTACCCTCCGTCTTGAAAGAATCGGAGGATTCATGATGAGGATGGTATCGTGGCAAGCGAGGAGGCCGTTTATACGGCCGAACGGTCACTTGTTTGGAAGGAGAGGAGGCTCCGAGGTTTCTAGGATTCTCCCGCCCTCTTTCCCTTATAGGAAAGGGTGGGGCGAAGGTGGGGAACCATGCCTTCAAAAAGGAACCTCTTACTGGAAGCTCTTTTTTTTCCTCTTTCCAACTCCACTGTTTCTTCGTCTCCCTCATCTCCGCGATGTCGCAGAAAGGCAAGGCCGTGGCTGGCGCGTGCGGTGGCGACAGCACGCCGGAAGCTGTCCAACGGGAGAGATCCCGCTTCTTCGATGGACTTCGAGAGCGGTATCACATTGATGCGGGATACGACATCGTGCTTGCGAAGGAAGAAGAGCCCTACTGGTGGGAGAAGCCCGGGTGCATAGCAATGTCGCATGATATCCTGGAAGCAGGGTTCCGGCTACCGTTGCCGACGGTGGCGAGGGAGCTGCTCAATACTTGGGGGATCGCCCCAGTTCACTGGCACCAAACAGCTGGCGGACGATATGCGTCTTTTGCATATCGTGCAAAGTTCGGGGGATCGAGCCCACCGCCAACCTTTTTCGGAGCCAGTTCATTTTGACTGCGTCACCGGGGACGAGTCGGAACGTCTACTACACCAAGCACCAGCCGGACTGCATGAGGATCGAGTTCTCCCCGTGGCTGTTGAGCCACAGGGGTGGACACATCGCATCCTCTTCCTGACGCGCAATACTGGAGTGCCAGATTGGGGGTTTCCTGTGCGGGTGAAGAGCGCTCACAAGGATCTGTATCCGTTCATGCGACCGGATGAAGTGGCGTTTGCAAAGCGCCTCAGCACAATCTTCGTCGAGAAGGCGGAGGAATATATCACCGAGGCCCAGCTGGTCCAGCACGGCTCAATAGGGCATGGAGTGAGTGATGGATTCGCCTTTCTCCTTCTTTCGTTCCTCGGAAACCACTTCTTCTTCGTTTTCTAACTTCTCTTTCCTTGTGCAGCTACGGAGGAGTTGGCGGCGGGCATGAATACAGAGGACATGGCCCTCTACACCGAGCAAATCCTCGTCTCAGCGTATGTGACGATGATCGGTGAGGAACGTCCTGCTGCTGCCGCCCCAAACCGCCCTGCCGAAGGACAGGGTGTTGTCAGCTCGGGGGTCCCTGAGAAGGGCCCGGAAGGATACGTTTGAGAAGAGAGGGCTATCGAACGACGGGCTTCGAGGGTCGTAGCCAGGCCCTTGCCCGAACAGCTACCAGCCGAGGACGTGGCTGGGAGAGGGGGTGGCGAAACCCGCTCCAGAAGAAGAAGAAGCGAAGACGAGTGCTTGCTTCGCAGTCTGCTCTCTAGTCCTCCTACCGAAGAGGATGAGGAGGAGGAGGAAGTCGAGCCGCCGCTGGAGCGGAAGAGAAGCGGAAGGCTGCGTGGGGCGCCTGGGGGGGGACACCCCAGATGCCTGTCCAACGAAACCCGAGGTCGTCGCCAAAAGGATGGCGGTCGCCTCCGGGGCTCATCGATGTAAGCTCTTCGTCTCTGAGAAGCGAGGGTGCTGACGTCGCAAGACCCCGTTGGGGTTTGTCTAGGAGAGGTGCTCGTGGGGTTTCATGTGCCAGGGGTGTCGAGGGGCGACGCCGCTGCTGGCGGCGAGGAGGTTGAGGTTGACTCCAGACCTGGTGAGGCGCCGGCGCAACAGAGGATGTCGTGACTGAGGGGGTGCTGACTACCGAGGAGGAGGCACCCCTAGCACAAAATGCGTCCCCACGCAGGGGTCAGGAGATGGATCCCTCTACGGGGGCCGTCAAGGAAGCAGCCGCGGCGTCAAGGGCTACCGAGGAGCTCATTACTGCAACTGGGGCCGTCCTGCCCCCCATGCCCCCCACCGAGGCGGTTGCTGATGTTGCAACCGCCAAGGTAACTGATGGTGCCAGAGAGGAGGCAGTAGGGGTGGAAGACGAGGGGCGGGTTGAAGATTCTGACGACGATCGGAGTCCGCTTAGGGAGGTGTTGCAGAAGAAGCTTCTCGAGGTTCCTTCGGTGGCGGCGCTGGAGCGACGCTTCACCGTGTTGAGACACACCAAGGGAACTGCCTGCGCCCTTCTGCCTCCTGCTCGACCGATAGCAAGGTGATTGGACCTTCCAGCCAAGCAGAGCCCGGAGGCGTCAGGTGGAGGATACTACCCAGAAGGCCGTGAAGACGATGGCGTGGGTGATGGTGTTGACTTGGGGGCCCTTATGGACAAGGTTTCCAATCATGAACGTTCTAAGGGCCTTGGCTGCTCAGGGTCAGAACCAAAAGCATCTTTGGGAGGCAGACAGCTTTCTGCCAGGGCCTCACCGCACCAGCATAAGGCCCGCAAGGCGTCGTTGGAGGAGGAGGTGAAGAACCTCAAAGCTGTCCTCCAAGTTTCGGAGCTGAATTTAGCCCTGGCGCGGGCCGAGAAGGAAGCCGTTGCCAAAATATCTGCTGATGCAGGGGCCTGTGCCGTCGCCAAATATAAGGCCGGAGTTGATTACAAAGAAGACTTGGAGCAGTAGGGGCCCGCTGCTATCGGGTGGCCTCAAGGCTGGTCAGGACTTCGAGAGTGGCTCTCTTGGGTCGATCGTGCCCGAGCGGCCTTCGAGGCTGCTGGCAAGAGTGCCGGTGTCGTACCAATGATGCCCGCTTGGATGGAGTCCGGTTCGCGCAGTTCCAATCTGGGCGAATGCGTTCTCCGGTGATGTGTCGGACCCTCCGAGCAGGCTCCTTAGTCTTGCTGCTTCATGTCTTTTTTGTTCGACCTTGTAAAGAGGTCTCCTGTAAGCAAGAGATTTGTGAATGGAAACTTTCCTCTTCAGGAGTTTGTCTATGGCTTCACTTTTCCATCTTCTCCCTTTTGTTATTGTTCCTGATCGGATCGGGATCCGCTGGTTTTATAAGCGTTGCATGTACCGCGCAGATCATTGGGAACCGTAAAAAAAGGTTCCGATCAGGGGTGTATACTACTCGCTTGTCTAACCATAGGATAGGAGAAGATAAGTAGGATGCTGATAAAGGCTTTTACAAGTGATAAGCCCTGAGATTGATACATGTCAAGTCCTGGGTATGGCTTCGCCACTAGGGGTAGTTAGCTTATATGAGCCTTTCCCGAGGACCTGGGTGACCTGATAAGGCCCTTCCCATTTTGGGGCGAGCTTGCCGACCGCTCTTCGGGGATCCGAAGCCGAGCAGCTGGTGAAAGGGCGTGGTTTTGAACGGCTATGGAGTTGTTCGGCTGGCTGCTTGATGAGTTGCCCAAACTTCTGACACTCCGGGCACCTCCGAGTAAAGGCCATGCAACCTTTTGTAGGGAAGGCCACCAGAACCCTGCTCGAATAATACTACGGGCCAGCGTTCTGCCCCCCAAGTGACTGCCGCACAGCCCTTCGTGAACCTCTTCGGTGGCGGCGAGTGCTTCTTCGGGGTTGAGGCAGCGCACCGTAGAAGAGGTCTTGAAAGGGACCGTCGGTACAATTTGCCTTCTACGAGGGTGAAGCGCTGAGAGCGCATCCTGATCTTTCGAGCTTCGCCCTGCTCGGGCGGAAGCTCATCTCGAAGTAGTTAGGCCAGGAGAGGATCCATCCAGCTCGAGCTGGTGGGTCTGTCTCGATAGTAGCAACGTCCACTTTGGTGCTCGGGAGGCGCGAGCTCTTCAAGAGATACAGAACGAGAAGGAGTGATGTCACCTGAGGAGGCCAACTTGGCCAGTGCATCAGCTCGTGCGTTCTGGTCCCGTGGGACATGTATGATTTCGAAGTAGAGGAGACCATTTGCTCGGCTTTTGACCTGCTGAAGGTATTGAGCCATGTGGGGCTCTCTAGCTTCAAACTGTCTGTTCACCTGGCTGGCAACCAACTGGGAGTCACTGAAGACTCTGAGCCGAAGGGCCCCGAGTGCCGAGCCAGGCGTATTCCAGACAGTAGTGCTTCGTACTCGGTGACGTTGTTAGAGGCTGCAAAGCGAAAACGGAGGGCGTACTGGAACTCTAGCCCCTCCGAAGAGGTGAGGACCAAGCCAGCCCCACTCCCTGTGACACAAGAGGACCCATCCCGTAGAGCTCCCTGGGGGCTCGTCGGCTAATGGCGGGTCCTGCTCATAGGGAGTGTGCATTCTGCAACGAAATCCACCAGTGCTTGTGCCTTGATTGATGTCCTTGGTCGGAAGCTGATGTCGAACTCGCCCAACTCTATGCCCATTTGACAAGCCTGCCGGAAGTCTCTGGCCATTGAAGGATAGACTTCAGTGGTTGGTCGGTGAGGACCGTTACTGAATGGGCCTGAAAATAGGGCCTAAGCTTCTGAGCATCCGTGACCAAGGCGAGGGCGAGTTTCTCTATTCGGGGGTACCTCCTTTCGGCTTCTTGGAGGACCCTGCTGATGTAGTACATCGGATGCTACGTCGCTCCCTCTTCTCTGATCAAAACCGCGCTGATGGAGTGTTCGGTAACCGAAAGGTAATGAACATGGTTGTAAAGCCCTCGATTTTTTCTGAATTATTGCATGTAATAATTCGTGTCGTATATGTACGTATGTATGTATCTACGTATGTATTAGTGTATACTTATGGGTGTATGTGTATAGCTTAGGTATAAATAATGTATGTAATGCTTGATGGTAGTGTGTACATGATACGTATACATATAGCATGTATATGTGTAAAAGGTGTGCATGGTTTCTGCATGTTTTAGACTTCTGGCCGAAGGCCATATTGGCGTCAATAGCATGACGTCGATGTGGTGTCAGCGTCCACCCATGGACGCCAACACTAATCCCAGCGTCCAACGATGTGGACGCCAACTTCTCTGACCTGCATGCGTTGCAGAGCCAGAAATTCCGGAACCAAGGCAACTCACCCATTGGGGAGCTGTCTCCACACGGTCTGAGAGCCATCATGTCACCCTGTGCGTGGGAGAGAAGCCTCTCCCATATATCTAAACCCGAATTTGCTTCCCCCCCCCTTCTCTTTACCCTTTTGCAAGAGAGGAGAAGAAACCCTACTTTCTGAACTGAGGAAACCCCCACTTTTGAACCCAAAATCCAACAACCTAAGACTTGTTCCGGGGTTCTGCTGCAACAAGGAGCTTGCTGGATCATCGAGGAAGGCTTCCCCACCACTGCTGTGCACCTGCATCGACCTAGAACCCGAAGGAGAGCCTTTTTGGAGCTTCTTGGGACTGCCCAAGGAGAGCTTCTCCGACCCCTTTAGATCCCTTGGAGTTTTTCTAAGGCAAGTACCCCATTCATAACGTCCCTGTATGTGTCTAGGATGGTTTTACTATTTTTGTATATTTCCCTCGTGTCCTAGACCCCCAAATTCACCCCATCTTTGGAGCTCGGGTCTGTGTTCTGCACACCTGACATTGACGGCAATGTCCCTTGCCGCTAAGATTATGCTTAGCGTCCATCGACTATGCCGTTGACATGAATTAGCGGCCAGAGACCGCCGCCAAGTTCATCTGGACAGAACAGTGACCTGTTCTGCCCTTCTATACACTATTTTCGATATGTTTCACGATGAGGATATACTGTAAATCATTTATATGCTATGTATATTGTTGATGTGATGGATGTGTGTGTGGATGGATTATCACGAATGATAGGCTTAATTATTTCATGAAGATACATGTGTGATGAGTTTTAATCTTGTTAAACCATGTTTGCATGATTTAGGACAAGTCTAAATGCCCTAATTTGTGAGGATTATGCATGTGAGGTTCAGTCCCTGTTCTAAATTTCTGAGATTATTCCCATGCTTGTGTGAATTATTGCAAAATTTGTTTAGGAAAATAGAGATCATGCTAGGTCATGATAAATCTTCCATAAATTAATGGATTGTCCAATAAATTCAGGAATAAATTCTGTGTTCCAATGCTTAGGGTTCAGACAGTGAGTGGTAAATTGTGCTTGTGTTTAACTCCATGTTAAATCGAATTGCGGATAGCATGTGAATTAATGTTAGATTTTCTGTAATTCGTTTTAGTTCAAAAAATCTGAAAATTTGCATGAGGAATCCTAAACCCGAAATTAACATGTGGTTAAAATTTCAGGTCATTTGGACCAGTATTTAATGAATATATGATTTTTCCATGTAAATGTGTATTTATGCATGCCAATGTGAAACAATTCGATTTAGGTGTAATCCGACCTGATCGTGATATTTACCTGAATGTAGATTTTGAAATCTGTAGTGTCATGTTAGGAAACAGAGAAATGTGAATGTGAGAGAGAAAGTGAATAGAATGAGAGTGACATGTAAACTCATGTGTTAAATCGGTAAAAATGTGTAATGTGTAAATTGTGCCAAGTGTGACATGCTTCCACAGAGGGCAGTGGAACCGTATCAGGGAAAGTCCCCCTGAGAAGGTTCAATGTGTAAGTGACCCTAAGGGCATTAGGGGGAAATCCTGGAGGTGGACAAGTACCACTGGTTAGGGTGGAGACTTGTTCTCCCGGTCTGCGCAGTCCAAGAGTCGCCATTGTATTGCCTAGATGGCGTCTATGTGATGTGATGTGTTGTGTCCTTCTTTGGTGGTTTGGACTATGTGTCACGGCACTAAATGTGAAAGTGTAAATGTGCATGTGTTCATGTGTAATGTGAAAGTGAACAATGTGTAATGTGTATGTGTAAAGTGCAATTTATGTGAATTGGAAATTGTGTAAGAAAATGTGAGACCAAAATGTGAGGATATGATATTGTAATCCATGTTGTGACAAATCTGAAACCATGTTAAATCAGTAGCTTCATTATGTTAGGATCATGTTTATATGTGTAAAATGCCTAGAATCCATGCTAGGGACAATTAACAAGTATGTGCACAAAATTCCATGTTTGGTTGTTCACATGTTGTATTTTAAATAACATTGTAGCTCTCATGTGTAGGGTTATGGTTGCTAAATCATGTGAAAACCAGCAAGTTAAAGTATGTAAAATGTTCGTGTACATGCACAAGAATGTGTAGATTCCATGCTAGGTGTGTTTTGTTTCATGTACGTAGGATAATCATGCTAAGTGCTTTCATGTTTAGTTAAAATGCAAAGTAGAATTTCATGAGTAGGAATGATTAGAGAACATGTGTTAGGAATTTATCTTGATAAGGAAATCTGAAAGCATGCATCATGTGTTTACTTATAGAATTATCATGGTTGGTTATTCATTTCAAACGTTAAGCATGATACATGTTGAGTTTTTGCAATGGTGTGTGTAGAGCCTACTATGACATGTACGTGTATGGTATGAGTGGTGTTACTTGCTGAGTCTTTAGACTCACTACTTGCTTCGGCGTACAGGTGTAGTTGGTGACGTGGCACCGTTGGAGGAGACGGTGGAGACGGACTCCGAGCGCGGAGATTAGTCTTTGGAGTACTTTGTGACTTTTGCGTTCATAGTATGTAAATTGAACGTTGTATTAGCGTTATCATGGAAAGAATGTATAATGGTGGACATTATGTATTAAATTTTCAGCAATTTAAATTATGTGAACTTTTAAGTTCTTTAATGTTATTGCAATTTCATGTATGTTAAATGTGGATGATGAATGAATGAAGACAGTAGTTCTTTTACTTCCGCTACTCTGTTCTTATATTCACGTGTATCTCAGCTGAATGTATCGTTGGGTAAATGTCCCACTGTGGCAACGCTCGCTATACCGACGTGGGTTGGTATAACCGTACCGGTATAATGAGGGCCGTCACAGAGATTGGTATCAGAGAGACCGGTTGAGATTGCACATGAATATACATAAGTCATCATCCCCATTGCATGCTAAGTATGTCCACATGTGTAGAAAACCTAATAAGAAGTGAAAGATAGATAAAATGGTTAGAAAACTTAGTAACCTAGCTCTAATGGTGGCTGAAATTTTATTACAGCCATGGCTTCGAGAGGTAGGCGTGGCGGAGCGCCGGCCCGTGAGGACGAGCCGCGACGTGACGAGCGGGCGGAGCAGCAGCCCCGGCACCGCCAGGTCCTGTACTTCCCCCACCGCCACCTGTGGATACGGAGTATTCATGCAAGGTCTGGTGCAAGCCATGCAGACGCAGGCTCATACCCAGGCAGCACTCCAGGCACAGTTGGAGGCTCAGGTTAGACAAATAAAATGACTAATAGTCTTTTAATTGCTTATGTGATATTATGTTGATTGTATATTGCTTGATGTGCACTGTAGCAGGCTCAAGTACCAGCTCAGGACCATGGTGGACCTTCTACCATGGAGAGATTCAAGAGGATGCTGCCACCCTCTTTTAAGGGGAGAGCGATCCGTTGTTGGCTGAAAGCTGGATGAGGGAGATAGAAAAGATCTTCCGAGCCATCAGGTGTGCAGAGGAGGATAAGGTTACATTGGCCACCTACATGCTACAGGTATGTGTTGATTTTGTATGATTGCATGTTTTGTTTAGTTAGAACTGTTAGTTGGAGCTTACGAAGGTGTATTGCAGGAAAGAGCTGATGTATGGTGGGCTTCATTGCTGCGTACCCGTTTGAGGACGGAGCTATCGACGTTGCTTGGGACGAGTTCGCGAGGCTCTTTCGGGCCAAGTTCGTCCCCGAGCATGTGCAAGATCGGATGGAGCAAGAATTCCTATCTTGGCTCAAGGCTCCATGACCGTGCTGGAATATGAGGCAAGATTTTCTGAACTTTCTAAATATGCACCTCATATCGTGGCAGACGAGCGGAGGAAGACAAAGAAGTTCGTGATGGGACTCAAGCCATCACTGCGGACGAGACTCGTGGCGTTTGACCACCGCACGTTGGACGAGGCCCTCAGTGCTGCTGCAGGCAGGAGGGAGAGATGGAGCAATATCTGGAGGAAAAGAAGGCTTCGCAGAAGAGGCCAGCAGCGACTTTCCAGCGGCAAGACAAGAAGAAAACGGTGTACCAGACACCGCAGCGACCGTGGCAGTCGGCAGTTCACAGGTACCTTCTGTACGTTCCCCTGGTGTGAAGAAAGAGTGTCCCCACTGTGGGAAGACACACGGTGGTTCCGAGTGTTGGTGGTAGCGGTAGATGCTTGAAGTGCGGGAGCAGCGACCACAAGATCAAAGATTGCCCAAGACTTCAGCAAGGAGTTCAGCGCGGAGCGCCAGCCAGCCCCAGCAGTAGCGGCAGCCGCGCCAGCTACAGGAAGACCAGGAAGGCCTCGAGCCCCAGCTCGAGTGTTTGCTTTAGCTCGTGAGGACGCCGAGCAGGCGGAGCATGTCACCGAAGGTACGGTTTTGCTTTTAGGTGTGCACGCTCGGGTTTTGTTTGATACGGTGCTACTCACTCGTTCATTTCGAGCGGTTCGCTAGGCAGTTAGCCCTAGAGTCAGGCATAGAGTCTGAGGAGTTAGAGGTCCCTTTGTCTGTGCACACCCCTGCGGGTACGGTATCGACTAGGAAGTGCATTCCGTCGTTACCTGTGTGCATTGAGGATAGAATCCTAGATGGGTGTTTCTTCTTGCTAAAGATGAAGGACTATGATGCTATTCTTGGTCTGGATTGGCTAGAGGAGCACTATGCATTAGTGGATTGTCGTCGGAAGAGGATCGTTTTCCGCATTCCTGGTGAGGATGAGTTCTCTCACCCCTTGCCAAGGAACTGGGCGGGAAAGATGGTCATCTCTGCCATGAAGGCGATGCGCATGGTAAACAAGGGTTGTGACGCTTTTCTTGCCAGCGTGGTGTTAGTGCCAGAGGCTGATGAGTCACCTACTCTTGCGGAGATTGAGGTAGTGCAGGATTTTCCAGACGTCTTTCCTGATGATTTGTCTGGATTGCCACCGGATAGAGAGATAGAGTTTACCATAGAGTTGCTTCCGGGCACCTCTCCTATCTCGAAGGCTCCATATCGGATGGCACCTGCGGAGTTAGCCGAGTTGAGGAGGCAGTTGCAGAGTTGCTTGATAAGGGATTTATTCGCCCTAGTGTTCCCCTTGGGGCGCACCTGTATTATTCGTCAAGAAGAAAGACGGGTCACTTAGGTTGTGCATTGACTATAGGAAGTTGAACCAAGTGACTGTGAAGAACAGGTATCCCTTACCTCGTATTGATGACTTGTTTGACCAGTTGCGAGAGGCATCAGTCTTTTCTAAGATTGATTTGCGATCTGGTTATCATCAGTTGAGGATTCAGAGTGAGGATGTGTCCAAGACGGCGTTTAGAACCCGTTATGGACATTATGAGTTTTTGGTCCTTCCTTTCGGATTGACCAATGCCCCTGCAGCGTTCATGGATCTCATGAACAGGGTGTTTAGGCCTTATTTAGATAGCTTTGTCGTAGTGTTTATTGACGATGTGTTGGTCTACTCTCCGGATGAGGCCACGCACCGTCAGCATCTGAGGTTAGTGTTAGAGGTTCTTCGTGAGCACAAGCTGTATGCTAATTCAGCAAGTGCGATTTTTGGTTGCGCGAGGTTCATTTCCTCGGGCATGTTATCTCCGGCGCTGGTGTTGCAGTTGATCCAGCGAAGGTCCAGGCAGTTATGGATTGGGAGGTTCCCAAGACCCCTTCGGAGATTCGTAGTTTTATTGGGTTAGCTGGTTACTATCGGCGATTCATTGAGGGTTTCTCATCCATCGCCGCCCCCTTGACAAAGCTGACCAGGAAGGGTGAGAAGTTCGTATGGTCTGAGTGTGAGCGATTAGCTTCTAGCTATTGAAGGCTAAGCTTACTTCTGCTCCGGTATTGGTATTGCCTAGTGGTCTAGAGGGCTTTGCCATTTATACGGATGCGTCTCAGATTGGTTTGGGCTGTGTGCTAATGCAGCAAGAAAGGGTAGTGGCTTATGCTTCTCGTCAGTTGAAGGAGCATGAGAAGAACTATCCGACTCATGACTTGGAGCTCGCAGCAGTGGTTCATGCACTAAAGATCTGGAGGCACTATCTTTATGGTGTCAGATTTGAGGTGTTTACCGACCACAAGAGCTTGAAGTATCTTTTCTCTCCCAAAGGAATTAAACCTGAGGCAGAGGAGATGGATTGAGTTCTTGAAGGACTATGACTTCGACCTTCAGTATCACCCTGGGAAGGCGAATGTCGTAGCGGATGCGCTTAGTAGAAAGAGGTCTTCGCTCCAGCAGGATTGGAAATGTTGTGATGCGCTGTTTGCGTGAAGTGCGAGAACATGATGTAGAGGAGGCTTAGGCGGCTTAGGCTCTTGGACCGACAGGAGGACGCGCGGCCCCCTGAGTGCTGTAAGAACTTAGGCGGCGAGGCTGCCCGTGATGGGAGGTATGATTAGATTTAGCCCTGTGGTGTCCAGATGGTAAGCATAAATGTTGTGAGATGTCCGATTCCGTGTGCCATAGGGGTAGGGAGACAGGTGTACGATTCTCTGGGAGTGGGTGGAAGATGTCCAAGACAAGAGTCATTTGGTGGATGGTGAAGAAAGTGTCAGAGGTCTAGAGTCCAGTAGTCAGCAAGGAAGGGAGCGACAACCACCGGCCTTATGCAGAGGATGGATATCCCAGTGTGGAAGTGGGAAGCTGTCACTATGGACTTCGTTTCGGGTTTGCCTCGATCTAGAAGGGGCAATGACTCGATTTGGGTAGTTGTAGATAGATTCTCGAAGACTGCTCATTTCTTGCCTATGAAGAAGAAGCAGTCGTAGAGAGTTTAGCTAGATTGTATGTTAGTAGTGTCATTAGATTGCATGGTGTGCCGAAGTCGATCATTTCGGATCGAGATCCGAGATTCACTTCGAGGTTGTGGAAGGGTCTTCAGGATGCTTTAGGTTCGGAGCTGAAGCTCAGTTCGACGTTTCATCCCCAGACCGATGGACAGTCCGAGAGGACTATCCAGACGCTCGAGGATATGTTGAGAGCGTGTGTTCTGGATTGGAAGGATGATTGGGAGCGTCATTTACCTCTTGTGGAGTTCGCATACAACAACAGCTTTCATGCGAGTATTGGTATGGCTCCATTCGAGGCGTTGTATGGTAGGCCCTGCAGATCTCCTTTGTTTGGGAGGAGACTGGTGATAGGCAGTTGATCGGACCGGAGTTAGTTCAGGAAACTTCGGATAAGATCCAGCTTATCAGGAAGAGGCTTGTTGCGGCACAGGATAGGCAGAAGAGCTATGCCGACAACAGGAGGAAGGATTTGGAGTTCGAGGTTGGCGATCATGTCTTCTTGAAGATATCGCCTACTCGAGGTGTTGTCAGATTTGGCAGGCATAGTAAGTTGAGCCCTAGGTTCATTGGCCTATGAGATTCTCAGACGTTTGGGCAGCGTGGCATATGAGCTAGCATTACCCCAGCTTTGGCTAGCGTTCACCCTGTATTCCACGTATCTATGCTCAGGAAGTATGTCCGAGATCCGTCTCATGTGATTAGTCATGAGCCAGTGGAGATCCAGCCAGATCTTTCGTATGTCGAGCAACCAGTAGCTATTCTTGACCGAAAGGTTCAGCATCTCCGGAACAAGAGTATTGCGTCGTGAAGGTCCTATGGCGGAACTTCTCACGAGAGGAGGCTACTTGGGAGCTTGAGGATGCGATGAAGAAGAAGTATCCCCTTTTGTTTGAGTAGTGTCGTTCTAACTTCGAGGACGAAGTTTCTTTTAAGGGGGAGAGGGTGTAAGGCCCTCGAATTTTTCTGGATTATTGCATGTAAATAATTCGTGTCGTATATGTACGTATGTATGTATCTACGTATGTATTAGTGGTATACTTATGTGTGTATGGTATAGCTTAGGTATAATAATGTATGTAATGCTTAATGGTAGTGTGTACATGATAACGTATACATATAGCATGTATATAGTGTAAAAGGTGCATGGTTTCTGCATATTTTAGACTTCTGGCCGAAGCCATATTGGCGTCAATAGCATGACGTCGATGTGGTGTCAGCGTCCACCCATGGACGCCAACACTAATCCCAGCGTCTAACGATGTGGACGCCAACTTCTCTGACCTGCATGCGTTGCAGAGCCAGAAATTCCGGAACCAAGGCAACTCACCCATTGGGGAGCTGTCTCCCAACGGTCTGAGAGCCATCATGTCACCCTGTGCGTGGGAGAGAAGCCTCTCCCATATATCTAAACCCGAATTTGCTTCCCCAACCCTTCTCTTTACCCTCTTGCAAGAGGGGAGAAGAAACCCTACTTTCTGAACTGAGGAAAACCCCCACTTTGGAACCCAAATCCAACAACCTGAAGCTTGTTCCGAGGTCTGCTGCACAAGGAGCTTGCTGGATCATCGAGGAAGGCTTCCCCACCACTGCTACAGCACCTGCATCGACCTAGAACCCGGAGGAGAGCTCTTTTGGAGGCTTCTTAGGACTGCCCAAGGAGAGCTTCTCCGACCCATTTAGATCCCTTAGAGTTTTTCTAGAGGCAAGTACCCCATTCATAACGTTCATGTATGTGTCTAGGATGGTTTTACTATTTTTGTATATTTTCCCTCGTGTCCTAGTGTAGCAACCTGAATTTTTAAGAAAAATAAATTTTAAATAAAGAATTAAAACCTAGCTAAATGGATATTTAATTGAAAAGAGCATTAAACAAAACCCATTAAATGGAAAATAGTAATGGGATTTGCTTAATGGATCCTCTAAAATTATTGGGTCAAAAATATGAATTTACAAAGGAGAATAATAGAAAAATACCCTAAATTCGTAACTAAATTATTACCTAAATAGAAAAGGGATATTTAATGCATTAAATAGGAAGTTAGAGTTGGAATTGGATTCCTAAACCTACCCCATATGGTTTAGCACGAATTTAGATCTCTTCCTAGCCTAAATAGGAATTGGAAAGCAAGGAAGGAAGGTTAGAGTAAGGAAATTTCGTAATTTAAGAGGAATTAGAGTAGTAGTAGGAATAGGAACTTGTATTTATATAAATACACCTCCTAAACCCTCTTGGCCGACCCTAGCTCGTTGCCAAAGGTTGTTGGACTTGGAGAAGAGGCCAAAGAGGAGAGGATCTCGTGGGAAGAAGGTGTTCTTGAAGCTTCTTCCTCGTTCTTAGAGTTCTAAGCCCTAGAAGACAAATCGAGTCAAAGGTAGGCATTCTCACAAGCACAAATCCTAAAATTCGTCTGTAGATTGTTCCATACATCAGGAACAAAACCCTGAATTTTCATAATTTTTCATCAAGCCGATATTTTCTTCATGAATTTAGAAGTTCTGCAACTCTCTTGACCCCGAGCCCTCTTCTTAACTCTTGATCTCTATGTAGACTTGATCCCATGCTACGAAAGTTTTACTGTAGATACTTCATGTTGTTAGGGATCATTTGCCTCTAAAAAGCCTAAATTTCATTGAGCATGTTGCTCGAATTAAATCAGTCTTGCTCTCTATGTCATGTTCTATGTTACTCGTCCTTGTTCGTTTTCAAACCATGTTCAAACCATGCTCTCTCTCTAATTCCGATTTACTGGAAGTACCTTACATGTCTAGTTTAATTCGCAACTGATTTCATGACTTTTCATCGCGTATATAATTAGTTATGGATTTCTGAACAACCCTGTATCGAAATTTAAATGCTCTGGTCCGCAATCCAATGTCTGGTCTGACTCCTGTCAGGGTCAGGCGCAGACAACCAGAAGGCGACACCTCGATATGTCGCTTTCTGGGCTGCGATTGCGACAGCATACCTGTCGCATTCAAGAAGGCGACAGGTGAGCCGTCGCGTTCTCAGAACCCGATCTGCAATCCCTGTCGCGACCCGTTTTAGGCCCTGTCGCGTTCTGTCCTGACCCTGTCGCGACCCGTACAGGGGTATGTCGCCTTCACAAGTTTTGATGAAAAACCCATAAAAAATAAAATAAAATATTTCTGTCACTTTCTAAATAATCCTTACGCCTTCTTACCGTTATACCCCCAGTAAAAACCCTACTTAAAAATGGTGCGATATTGAATGATTTAAAATACATGTTCACGACTTATTTCTATCTATGATTTCTCTTGCACTTGCACACACTTGAACCATCCATTTATGGCTGAAATATTGCAGAAAATATCTCATAATGTGCCTGGTAATTTATTGAAGTAAAGTACATTAATTGCCCTATTTTAAAGGACTTGTATTCCTTTCTTGCGTTGTTATATACCGATATCGACGCTCCACTATTCTAGAATTCCTCTAGAACGTCGAGCACATGTTTTATATACACCCTTTACTTGGCTTGTGGTGAACTCTCCGTCGAATATTCCTTTCGCCGGACTAGTGAACTCTTGCACAAGGCCTCCGTAAGTCTCCTCTGATCATGGATTCCCACATGGTCGACGAGCCGGTTGTACCCTAATACCTATGATACCCTTTAGGGATCTATATGATCCAAACGGCTATTAGAGATTCACTCTCGTCTTAAATCACGCCGGACCTCTGGACCTGTGCATAACAAGGCCAGTGGTAGGGTCGTGAGTTCCACCTGACTGCCAACACCAAGTGCGCGTGTTGTGCAACTGTTACTATCGCCTGATTACTCGACGTATTACGTGCAATGACCACTAGCTCTCATCTGTACTCTACTCGCTCGTCTATTCACGTTCACTCTACTTTCTCGTCTATTCATCTAGTGCTCTCATCTACTTCTTGGTACTCTATATTGGCCATTGACTGATTGTCTAAAGATAAACAATATAACCAATGCCTGGCAATATATAAAGGGCCCGATCTGGTCCTGGGATGTGCGCCCGAAAGTGCTAGTGCCCATGGGAGTTAAATGATCAGAGTGTTTGGCATTACACTCAAGTGCTATCTATCTCGACTATCTATATGACAATCAAAACACAAAACGTGCTATACTCTCTCGATGTCTAGAATGACAAACAAGTGCTATACTCGTCGTGCTATTATTATACTTGTGCTAGTTGTGCTATGGCCATCCTGCTATTCGTGTTCTACTCGATGCTTGTGCTACATTGGAAACTATACTCGCTCTCCGTGCTATTGTGCTACCTCTTGTTATATTTGACTCTCTGGTACCTGCTATCTTTAGATACTCTGCCATTAAGTGCGTTAATTATTTAAAGCCTGCTTGAGCCTGAGAATTAAGTCCTACTGGGCGTTATCGCTCACCCTATGTTATTTGATGTTGTGTTCTCAGGTGAGACCGAGGATGACACCTACACTCACGAGGAAGGGAATGACCAAGAGTGAAGCCAGGAGTACCCTCGAGTCGTTATGTTATCTTAGAGTTGTAGTTAGTCATTTTCCTTTTATTGCAATGTAATTGGGACCTATAGAATGACTCTGATATTAGTGGTTGTAACTAGACATTTGAAAAGTTATCAATGAGAAAGATTTGATTTAGTATTATTCATTGTGCAATGGTTTGATGTCTAGTACACGCTCTATACCTTTTTCTTGCAACTGCCTTCGCGCTCCGATATTCCGCGTTGGGGCGTGACACCTAGACCCCCAAATTCACCCCATCTTTGGAGCTCGGGTCTGTGTTCTGCACAGACCTGGCATTGACGACAATGTCCCTTGCCGCTAAGATTATGCTTAGCGTCCATCGACTATGCCGTTGACATTGAATTAGCGGCCAGAGACCGCCGCCAAGTTCATCTGGACAGAACAGTGACCTGTTCTGCCCTTCTATACGACTATTTTCGATATGTTTCACGATGAGGATATACTGTAAATCATTTATATGCTATGTATATTGTTGATGTGATGAATGTGGTGTGTGGATGGATTATCATGAATGATAGAGCTTAATTATTTCATGAAAATACATGTGTGATGAGCTTTGATCTTGTTAAACTATGTTTGCATGATTTAGGACAAGTCTAAATGCCCTAATTTGTGAGGATTATGCATGTGAGGTTCAGTCCCTGTTCTAAATTTCTGAGATTATTCCCATGCTTGTGTGAATTATTGTAAAATTTGTTTAGGAAAAATAGAGATCATGCTAGGTCATGATAAATCTCCCATAAATTAATGGATTGTCCAATAAATTCAGGAATAAATTCTGTGGTTCCATGCCTGTTAGGGTTCAGACAGTGAGTGGTTAAAACTGTGCTTGTGTTTAACTCCATGTTAAATCGAATTTCGGATAGCACGTGAAATTAATATTAGATTTTCTGTAATTTCGTTTTAGTTCAGAAAAATCTGAAAATTTGCATGAGGAATCCTAAACCCTAAATTAACCTGTGGTTAAAATTTCAGGTCATTTGGACCAGTATTTAATGTAATATGAATTTTTCCATGTAAATGTGTATTTATGCATGCCAATGTGAAATAATTCGATTTAGGTGTAATCCGACCTGATCGGTGATATTTACCTGAATGTAGATTCTGAAATCTGTAGTATCATGATAGGAAAATAGAGAAATGTGAATTGGAGAGAGAAAGTGAATAGAATGAGAGTGATATGTGTAAACTCATGTGTTAAAAACGGTAAAAATGTGTAATGTGTAAATTGTGCCAAGTGTGACATTGCTTCCACAGAGGGCAGTGGAACCGTATCAGGGAAAAGTCCCCCTGAGAAGGTTCAATGTGTAAGTGACCCTAAGGGCATTAGGGGGAAATCCTGGAGGTGGACAAGTACCACTGGTTAGGGTGGAGACTTGTTCTCCCGGTCTGCGCAGTCCAAGAGTCGCCATTGTAATGCCTAGATGGCGTCTATGTGATGTGATGTGTTGTGTCCTTCTTTGGTGGTTTGGACTATGTGTCACGGCAGTAAATGTGAAAGTGTAAATGTGTAAATGTGCATGTGTTCATGTGTTAATGTGAAAGTGAACAATGTGTAATGTGTATGTGTAAAGTGCAATTTATGTGAATTGGAAATTGTGTAAAGAAAATGTGAGACCAAAATGTGAGGATATGATATTGTAATCCATGTTGTGACAAATCTGAAACCATGTTAAATCAGTAGCTTCATTATGTTAGGAACATGTTTATATGTGTAAAATGCCTAGAATCCATGCTAGGGACAATTAACAAGTATGTGCACAAAATTTCATGTTTGGTTGTTCACATGTTGTATTTTAAATAACATTGTAGCTCTCTTGTGTAGGGTTATGGTTGCTAAATCATGTGAAAACCAGCAAGTTAAAGTGTGTAAAATGTTTGTGTACATGCACAAGAATGTGTAGATTCCATGCTAGGTGTGTTTTGTTTCATGTACGTCGGATAATCATGCTAAGTGCTTTCATGTTTTAGTTAAAATGCAAAGTAGAATTTCATGAGTGGGAATGATTAGAGAACATGTGTTAGGAATTTATCTTGCTAAGGAATCTGAAATCATGCATCATGTGTTTACTTATAGAATTATCATGGTTGGTTATTCATTTCAACTGTTAAGCAATGATACATGTTTAGTTTTTGCAATGGTGTGTGTAGAGCCTACTATGACATGTACGTGTATGGTATGAGTGGTGTTACTTGCTGAGTCTTTAGACTCACTACTTGCTTCGGTGTACAGATGTATGTGGCACCATTGGAGGAGACGGTGGAGACGGACTCCGAGCGCGGAGATTAGTCTTTGGAGTACTTGTGACTTTTGCGTTCATAGTATGTAAATTGAACGTTGTATTAGCGTTATCGTGGAAAGAATGTATAATGGTGGACATTTATGTATTAAATTTTCAGCAATTTAAATTATGTGAACTTTTAAGTTCTTTAATGTTATTGCAACTTCATGTATGTTAAATGTGGATGATGAATGAATGAAGACAGTAGTTCTTTTTACTTCCGCTACTCTGTTCTTATATTCACATGTATCTCAGCTGAATGTATTGTTGGGTAAATGTCCCACTGTGATGACGCTTGCTATACCGACGTGGGTTGGTATAACCGTACCGGTATAATGAGGGCCGTCACAATGGTTCTCCGAGCACAGACTTTGAGAGAATAGGTGGGGCTGCCAATATGCCTTCAGCTCAGTGAAGGCAGCCTCACACTCCTCAGTCCACCGTACTTGCCCCCCGTGCTGTGAGGCACTTTTGGGGCCTCGGAGCAACTTGAAGAAGCTAAAACCTCTTTCTGCTGCTCGGGACATGAACCGGTTCAGTGCGGCGAGACGCCCAGTTAGACGTTGGACGTCGCGCACTATCTTGGGACTGTTCATCTCCAGGACAGCTTGGATTTTTCAGGGTTTGCCTCTATCCCTCTATTTGAAACGAGGAAGCCGAGGAACTTACCCGAACGAACACCAAACGCGCATTTGGAGGGGTTGAGCTTCATGTTATACTTCCGCAGAGTTGCAAAAGTTTCTTTGAGATCGGAGATGTGGTCGGTGCTCGGAAGCGTCTTTACCAGCATGTCATCAACGTAGACTGTAGCAACTTGAATTTTTGAGAAAAATAAAAATTTAAATAATAAATTAAAAACTCAGGAAAAAAGGGATATTCAATGAAAAGAGCATTTAATAAAACCCATTAATGAAAAAGAGTAATGGGCTTTGCTTAATGGATCCTCTAAAATTTATTGGGTCAAAATATGAATCTACAAATAGTAAATAGTGGGAAAATACCCTAAATTCGTAACTTAAATATTACCTAAATAGAAAAGAGACATTTAATGTATTAAATAAGTAATTTGAGATGGAATTGGAATCCTAAACCTACCCCATATGGTTTAGCACGAATTTGGTTCTCTTCCTAGCCTAAATAAAGATTGGAAAGCAAGGAAGGAAGGTTGGAGTTAGGAAATCTCGTAATTAAGAGCAATTAGAGTAGGAATAGGAATATGAACCCATACATGCTTAAATACACCTCCTAAACCCTCTTGGCCGACCCTAGCTCATTGCCAAAGGTTGTTGGACGTGGAGAAGAGGCCAAGGAGGAGAGGATCTCGTGGGGAGAAGGAGTTCTTGGAGCTTCTTCCTCGTTCTTGGAGTTTTTAACCTAGAAGACAAATAAAGCCAAAGGTAGACATTCTCACAAGCTAAAATTCTGAAATCTCTTCTGTAGGTTCTTCCTACCCTCTTGGATGAAACCCCAAGTTTCATATTTTTCCATTTATCAAATCTTTTCTTATGAATTTTTGAAGTTCTATACACTTCATGACCCCGAGTCCCTTTCTTTGGTGCATATCTTCAAATCCACTCGTCCTCATGTCATGAAACTTTTTGAGTAAGGACTGAGGGTTGATAGGCATCTTTTGCCCCTGAAAGCCCTAAATTGATTCACTCTAGTTGGCAAATTAAATCGTCTATTCCAAGTTGCTCACTGTTCTTGTTCTTCATGTTGCACGAATTTAAGGCTTATCGAATTCCTTGAAATCTGCAAATTCATAATTATTGCATGTACCCTGGCCTGTCTAGAGTTGTTAAAAATTTGTTTCACGGATTTTCATAAACCATGTGATTTGTTCTAATTTTCCAAAGCACCCTGTATCAATTTGATTCATGTTGGCCCGCAAACCCAAGCCTGGTCTGATTCCTGTCAGAGCCAGGCGCAGACCACCAGATCGCGACAGGCCGATATGTTGCCTTCTGGGTCTGGTTGCGACAGTCCACTTGTCGCATTCAGGATGCGACAGGTAAGCCGTCGCGATCTCTGTGCCCGTCCTGTCGCGATCCTTTTCCGCCCCTGTCGCGTTCTCAGTGCCTGATTCGCAGGTCATGTCGCGACCCATGCATGTGCTTGTCGCGATCTGCCTCGTACCTGTCGCGACCCTTACATGGGTACGCCGCCTTCACAGGATTTTGCATAAAAACCCATAAAAAATTATTTCTGTCGCTTTCTAAATAATTCTTACGCCTTTTTACAGTTATACCCCCAGTAAAAACTTGTTTTAAAAATGGAGCTACATTGAATGATTTAAAATACATATTCACGACTTATTTCTATCTATGATTTCTCTTACACATGCACACACATGAACCACCCATATATGACTGAAATCTGGCATAAAGTATCTCATAATGTATCTGGTAATTTATTGCAATGAAGTATATTACTTGCCCTATTTTAAAGGACTTGTATTCGTTTCTTGCGTTATTTATATACCGATATCGACGCTCCACTGTTCTAGAATTCCTCTAGAACGTCGAGCACCTATTTATATACACACTTTACTTGGCTTGTGGTGAACTCTCCGTCGGATATTCCTTTCGCCGGACTAGTGAACCCTTTCACAAGGCCTCCGTAAGTCTCCTCTGATCATGGATTCCCACATGGTCGACGAGCCGGTTGTACCCTAACACCCATTACACCTTTAGGGACCGATATGATCCAAACGGATGTTAGAAATTCGCTCTTACCATGAATCACGTCGGACCTCTGGACTTGTGCATAACATGGCCAGCGGGAAGATCGTGAATTCCACCTGGCTGCCAATACGACGTGCGCGTGTTGTGCAACTGTTACTATCGCTTGTTACTCGTCGCATTACGTGCAATGTCCATTAGCTCTCATCTATACTCTCGCTCGTCTATTCACGTTCACTCTACTATCTCGTCTACTCATCTAGTGCTCTCATCTACTTCTTGGTACTCTATATTGGCCATTGATTGATTGTCTAAAGATAAACAATATAACCAATGCCTGACAATATATAAAGGGCCCGATCTGGTCCTGGGATGTGCGCCCGAAAGTGCTAGTGCCCATGGGAGTTAAATGATCAGAGTGTTTGGCATTACACTCAAGTGCTATCTATCTCGACTATCTATATGACAATCAAAACACAAAACGTGCTATACTCTCTCGTTGTCTAGAATGACAAACAAGTGCTATACTCATCGTGCTATTATATACTTGTGCTAGTTGTGCTATGGCTATCCTGCTATTCGTGCTATACTCGATACCTGTGCTATTTTTGGAAACTATACTCGATCTCGTGCTATTGTGCTATCTCTTGCTATATTTTGACTCTCTGGTACCTGCTGTCTTTAGATACTCTGCCATTAAATGCGTTAATTATTTAAAGTCTGCTTGAGCCTGAGATTTAAGTCCTATTGGGCGTTATCGCTCACCCTATGTTATTTGATGTTGTGTTCTCAGGTGAGACCGAGGATGACACATACACTCACGAGGAAGGGAATGACCAAGAGTGAAGCCAGGAGTACCCTCGAGTCATTATGTTATCTTAGAGTAGTAGTTAGTTATTTCCATTTATTGCAATGTAATTGGGCCCTATAGAATGGCTCTGATAGTAGTGGTTGTAACTAGACATTGAAAAGTTATTAATGAGAAAGATTTGCTTTAGTAATATTCAATGTGCAATGGTTTGATGTCTAGTACTCGCTCTATACCTTTTCTTGCAACTGCCTTCGCGCTCCGATATTCCGCGTCGGGGCGTGACATAGACCTCCATGTTGCTCCCAATTTGCTGCTCGAACATCTTGTTGACCAGCCGTTGGTACGTTGCGCCAGCGTTCTTCAGACCGAAGGGCATCATGGTGAAACAGTACAACCCAAGGTCTGTGACGAACGTAGTAGCATCTTGATCCGGAGGATGCATACTGATCTGGTGATAACCAGAGTAAGCATCCAAGAAACTGAGGAGCTCATGCCCGGAGGTAGCGTCCACCAACTGGTCGATGCGCGGCAAGGGGAAATTATCCTTGGGTGTTGCCTTATTGAGATCCTTGTAGTCAACGCACACATGCCATTTGCCATTGGCCTTGCGTACGAGGACCACATTGGAGATCCACCTTGGATATTGGGCTTCTCAGAGGAGTCCAACAGATCGGATTTTGACGACGTGATCCTGAATCACGGTCTGCCGTTCTCGGTTCACAGGTCGCCTCCTCTGCTGCACTGGCGGGACCTGGGGGTCCAAACGGAGGCGGTGTGTCATCACTTCCGAAGAAATGCCCGGAAGCTCGTCATCGGACCACGCGAACACGTCAAGGTTGGCTAGCAGAAAGGCCTCGTAGCGTTGCTGCTCGGCCTCAGCCAGTAGGGCTCCAATGTAGAGGACGTGCTCGGGGTCGTCGTCGACCTGGATGGGAAGTAGATCCTCAGCAGGCGTTCCCCGGCTAGTGGAGGGCTGATCGGTGGATGGCGGAACTTGATCTGGTGTCGCGAGTGGTTGCTTGTCTCTTAAAGAGAGAACATAGCACCGAAGAGACTCGCGCTGACACCCGAGCACCTCGCCTATCCGCTCGGAGTTGGAAACTTCATCTTTTGATGAGAGATGAAGGTACTGCTCTGATTCTACCGATCAGGCCTCTGCCAAGGATGGCGTTGTAGCCTGGCATGTTATTGATGACCAAGAAGTCAACTACCTTGGTCACAGTCTTCGGCGCCGTCCCTAAGGTAATTGGGAGGCGCACCCTGCCCATGGGCTGCACCGAGACCCCCGAGAAGTCGAACATGGGCGACTCTACTGGGGTGAGCTGGTCGGTCTTGAGTCCCATAAGCACAAAACAGTCGTAAGCCAAGACGTCAGGGCGCTTCCATTATCCACCAAAATCCGGCGCACATTACAATGATTGATGGTGGCCGAATGACCAACGCATCAGTGTGCGAGATAGTAACCTCTACAAGGTCCTCGTCCGAGAAGGTTATAGCCTCCTCGGACGGTGTGCGTGCAGGATTGGTGGGATATGGAGCAGGCCTAGGCGCCGGTGGCCTGTCCACGACGTGCACTCGCCTTGCGTAGTCGCGTCGGCTCCGAGTGCTCTCTCCGCCCGCGCCGAAGCCTCCCGCGATCACATTGATTTCTTGCCCATTGGGCTCGTTGTTGACCGGTTGCTCGGGAGTTCGCTCTCGACGTCTGGGGCGCTCTTCATTCCGGCGCACATACCCCCTGAGGTAGCCGCGCTTGATGAGATCTTCGATTTCGTCCTTAAGCTGGCGGCATTCAGAGGTGTCGTGGCCGTGGTCGCGATGGAAGTGACAGTACTTTGCTCATCCTTTGTGGCCACCGAACGTATGGTTCATTCCTGATCTCGGCCAGGATCTGTTCGGGCGCCACGGTGAGGGGAGTGTAGTCGGTGAAGGGGCGTGGTCGGCGCGGCGAGTCGCCATTACGCCGTCCCTTCTTCCGATCATGGTCGGAACCGTTATCGGAAGGTCTCTTCTTGTCCAACTGTTCCCCCTGCTCTGCTCGGCCTGCAGCCAAACTTTCTTTGCACGCTGCGTGGCGTTGTGCGATAGAAAGCAACTCGGCAAGAGTGGAAGGTTGCTGGACGCCAAGGGTCCTCTGCAAAAAGCCATCGCGGATGCCCTGGATGAGGGCACTGGTGGCCAGAGGGACGTCCAGGCGCGAGATGCGAAGCGCCTCTGTTCGGAACCTTTTCACAAAGTCCCAGAGTGCTTCGCTCTTTTTCTGACGTATGGTCAGGAGGGAGGCCGCTGTGTGCGGCTGCGACCTGCCGCCAAGGAAGTTATCCCGAAAGGATTTCTTCAACTGGCGGAAGGATGTGATGGATCCCGCTGGCAGAGTCTCGAACCAGGCCCTAGCGGTCTCCTTAAGAGTTGCAGGGAAAGCTCGGCACTTGGCCGCGTCAGATGCTCCGTGGAACACCATGTGCGACTCGAAGCCGTGGATGTGGTCGACCGGGTCGTTGGTGCCGTCGTAGGGTGCAATGGTGGGCAGAGGGAGCTTGGGAGAGACCCGGGCTTCCAGGATCTCCCCACTGAAAGGGGAGCAGAAGTCCAGGTCATCCTCCGCTGGGGCTTTCCCCTCTGCGCACTGAACCATGGCATCCACGCGGCGCTCCAGGTCGACCACACGACGGAGGCGTCTGGCGAGCTCCTGCTCGGAATGGACGGAGCCTACCTGGCCGGAGCCTTAGGAGTTGGCTCCCACAATCGAGCGCGGCGGACGAGGGGCGATTACAGAGCGACGGGGCGAACAGCCTCGGCGCTCTGGTGCCGGTTCCTCGGACGGTGCTCGGTGGGATCGGCGTGGTGAGTCCGCCTGTTGATCCTGGGGGATCGGAAGGACGCGAGATCGCTGGCGGGACGGCCCCGCTTGCCCCCCCTGCGGCAGGGAAGGTTCCGGGGCCGGCGGCACAGCCAACTGGGCCTGTAGGGCCAGGCAGATGCCCGTCAACTGCTGCATTTGCCCCCGGAGTTCAGCCATCTCCAGGGCGGTTGCTGGCACAGGGGCCACCGGTGCAGGGACGTAGTTATTTACGCCAGCAGGAGCGACGTCGATGTCAATGGGTGGGGCATGGCGGCGAGAATCTGCGTGCGACTGGCGAGATCTCGTCGCCCTGCTCCCGATGTTCTGGTAAGAGGATCGTCCACAAGCCATGGCTGCGTCGTTCCCACAGACGGCGCCAAAAGTGTGGAGGCCTTTCTTGGATTGGGCCAGAGCCTGATGGGCCTACACTTGAAGAAGGGAGGAAGGACGCCGGAGGCGGACGAGAGCCTGCAAAACCAGAAAACGGATAAGGGGGGCCCGGTTGAAGAACCGGGGAGAACCCTCCGATGCCTAAGTCAGTGGGTGACTGAAGAGGATGGGAGTTCTCGTATGTGAGGCGTGCTTGTATGAGGTTCTACATACCTTTTTATGGCCATGTACCTGTGTCTTATATAGGCATGGGTGTTGAAGCGGACGGGCATAACGCCTCCGGATCGTGCCTGGAGAGATGCCTAGATTGGCGCGCGTAGTAGAGGGTTACACGTTCAGGTGCCCGTTGAGGTGCCAAGCAGTTAATACACCTCTTGATAGTGGGGCGCATGGCCTGCGGCGGTTACAACCGTCGCTAAGACGAAGAGGCTGCTCGTGCGGCCTTGACTGCAGTTCTCGAGCAGGTTTGCTTGTTAGGAGCAGATGAACCTGGTGCTCGATGATCGTAAGGGCTGCTCTGGGCCCGAGCAGGATAGGTGCTTCCGAACACTCTGATGATGATCGTCCGAGGACGGATGATGCCCTAGGACAACGCAGTGCCAGCTCTTTTCATCATGGACTTAAGCGAACTTCGTTGATGGGCCTGGGTGGCAGGAAGTGACCACCACAACCACAATTACTAAATGCACGATCCTCAATGTTGCATTAACAGCTGCTGCATCGGTAGTTATGCGAGCCACATCTTGAGAATCCCGCAGAAACGTTGGACACTGAGTCGATTATGGCTGAGCAGACTAATCCTCGACCTTTTCTAAGCTGAGAAAGTCGGCCCGAGGAGGTGTAAGGTGGTCGACCTTGGCCGACTTGAGTCGTCGGCCTAGACTACACCTTCGTCTTACCCAAGCCACGTATGGGCATCACTTAGGCACTCTGAGAGGTCGACTAAGCTGAAGATTCAACCGACCTGCTGGAACTTCTCGTATCAATGGGGATTGTAATTTAGGCGGCCTCCTGCTACAACATTTTAATAAAACTCTAGATCCATCTCCGCGATGGATTATAATTTAGTCATAAACCATGCCCACAAGGGAGGTAGCTGGTTTGAAATTTACCTTTTTTCAAATTTCAAGTCATAAATAGCTACTTGATGATTGTTTGAGGAAAAATAATAAAGAAAAAATTAATTAGAAATCTTTATTAAATATTTAATTTTTTAAATTTTAAATAAAATTATAATTCATACATTAAATTTATTTTCTGTTACAGTATATGTTAAGTCATTATAATAAAAAATTATATATTACATCAGAAATTATTAATTAATTTACCCAATAATAAAACCTTAATAATAGATGGTCATTTATTTCAGAAGGTGGAGGAGGTACTGGTAGTGGAACATTAAATGGCATCATTTTGAACGAAACACTCTTTTTTTTTTTAGTAACGAGAAAAAACCCTGTCCCGTGTGGTTTTGTGGGCTCAGAGATTGATGTTCGTGAACTCCAAGGTCAAGACTTGGCATCTCCTACTTTATGTGTATCTGTATTGCTCTTACCCCATTTGACCAGAAAAATTCTGGATCTACACACTTCGAAGATTGCATGTAAATTAGATAAGTCTCTCCCCAAGAATCGAATTCAGGACCTCCTACTTTTAAGTAAGAGTTCTAACCGATCGACCCAACCGGAGTCCTCTAACAAAACACTCTCTTACTCTCATGATAGTGGAATTATTATAAGCGGATGTAGTTTTTCTAAGAATAATATCTTTTAAGTAATTACATTTCTGTCCATTGAAAAATATATGTTGGTCGATATGATTGTAAGAAAATAATTTATTTTTTAAAAAATGAGAGAGAATCAATTAATTATTTGTTTAGAATTTACACCAATTATGTATCCTGTAATAAATATATATTAATAAATGAATTATAAAAAGAGGGGCGATGGCGGGGGTGACCATAGAAGGGTAAATGGCTGGGGTTGGGATGCAGTCCGGGCGGCATTAATTGTCTGTCAGAAAAGGTCCAAAAAGGCCCTTTTAACCCCCCTTCTTTTCTTCGAGCCAGACCTTTTCTCTGTTACCAGCACGGCCTCCCCTCTCTCTCTCTTCTCTCGCTCTCTATTTTTTTCCTTAAAAAAAAAACTGTTTTCGGTTGTCAGATTCGTGTAGGCGCTGTACACTGTTGCTTCGTGTACTTGAATATTTCTCCCTTTTCCTGCGCCTCTGCTGCATGTTGTCTGTGTGCGTGTCCGTTTTGCTTTTACCTGCGGGCGATTGGGATGTCTATTACCGACCAAAAAAAAAAAAAAAAAAAAGACTGGGATGTCTATTTTTCGGGAGCCCCACCACTTTACTAACAACATTGTACATGAAAACATACTGAGAATTCGAGAGAGACATCTTGTTATTATCTTTAACAACATTTTACTTCAAAGTTGCAAAAGCTCTAGAAATCCACAGAGAGCAAATTAATAGTCTGAATCTATAACCCTAGGCATCCCTGAAAAAAAAGGTAACTTGGGTATGTTAGATTTTACTTGATATTGTGGTTCACTTGTATTGGACCGCACAACTTATACATACCATTAGATCTAGTTAAAAGAATATATTATTAGAATTAACTTATTAAATACTCATTATAATCTTATTATGGGTGGGATCTGGCTCAGATCTATTGGGACTGGTCCCTCCTCTCTATAAATATATATGTGAAACTCCCTATTAGGTCACACAGATTACAGATATAGAGAGAGAGAAAATTAGAGGGAGATCGTCCGAATTATCATCTCCCTTCCTGACATTCGTGCACGTTGCAAGCAAGTCTTTCAGGCATCGTCTTCCTCCTCGCACGTGAGATGTCTTCCGCATCAGGTACACATCCCAACATGTGTAATAAATAAGTCAAGTCGAATTTTTATCAAGCCGAATTTCGAATTACTTGTCGAATATATGGATTCGTTAGTGTAATAAATAATTCGAGTCGAATTTTTATCAAGCCGAATTTCGAGTTACTCGTCGAATATATAGATTCGTTTGCAATCCTACTCGTTGAAAATCATCTGAAATTTCACATTTTAAAAGAAATTCCAAACAAATTAAAGTTGGACGTAAAAAAGAAAAAGAAGAAATACTTTAATTGAGTTATAACACTCAAAGTTACGTTCTTATTCATTCTTAGCCAGTTTTGATAAATAATTAAACAATCCTGGTTATTTTATCCAGAGATTGTTTAACTCAAAAAACACTTTATTTTACTTTGGCCCAAAAAATATGTTCTTGGATAAGAACTCGGATAAGTTATTCAAGTCTTTTAGCTTAGTGAGGTTATCCACCCTTTTAACCCCATTTAACCTCATTTTCACCTAACCCACCCTGGTTAAAAAATTAGGTTTTCAAAGTGTAAAAAAACCTTTAACCATCCTTTTGCCCTCTCTTAACTCCATCTTTATCCACTACAAAAGCAAGTCTCAGAGTTATTTGGGTTAATGAAAAATGGGTTTTGAATGAAAGGAAGTCCTCCAGCAGTTCACAATTTGGAAACTAAACTATGGGAAATACTTGTTGCAAAAACAAACTTCTCTCTCATTGGGGGTGAGCTCCCTCTTAAAGTTGTGCCCACCCCTAATAAAAGAACTAATTTGTTACAAATTCCGTATGAGAGTCTGCACCTAGATATTCTCCTAAAATATATGACACATTGACTAATGAGGATTGTTGGGATCATGTGAAGGTGGCAGCGCGAGCGTTCGCTCTTGTTTAGAGGGGACCAAAGCGCCCAGCCTGGAGAACCTCGTCTACGGCAGTCTGGCGGGGCCGGGCAGGCGATTGGTTCGGAGGCTGGATTATTTTGGAGTAAGCGAGTAAGCGGGGGGGGGGGGTACGACCCCTGCAGAGCCCCACGCATCATAGCCCTCCCCCACTCCCCGCCCAACCTGGGTGGGGTCTCGCGCCTTGCCGTCTCCTTCTGCCGCTTCAATCCAGGGTCTTGGGCGGCCGGCCCCCGTCCGCCGTAAGACAGCTAACGCGTTCCGAGTTCAACGCGTGCCCACGGCCCGATGCCAAAGCGCCACGTTCTCGACGACACCCCTACCACTCCTCGTATTTGACAGATTAATCAAGAGAAGAAAAATCCTCGCCGATGCAGAAACGCGGGGTCCGCGGTGGGCGCCACCCACCCCACCCCAGGGGAGGAGGCTGCGTGGCGATAAAGACGTGTGGCAGATAGACCGTGGATTTTTGTTAATTAGGTTCATGAATTGAAGCTCTAAGTGATACGGAGAGATCTCATCAACACACAAGCAGACTGAGCATGTCCGGAGAGGCGGTGAAGATTGGATCGAGATTTTAATCACTTGAGGGAGATGAAATCCGATGCTCAGATCTGTATGAAGGAGAGACATCGTGACCTGCAAGAAAAACACTAGGCGTCTCTTGAGAAGTTCGGAAGAAGAAAACCATGCGAGGGTCAAATAAGTCGATCGAGAAGAAGGCAGATTAAAAATAAATAAATAAAGGGTCTGAGGTGATATAAGAATACGTCTATATATTGTCTATCGGTACTGCTGGGTCGGTCAACAACTCGTGTTCAACGGCTTAAAAAAAAAAAAAAAAACTCGTGTTGAACGTCTTCTTCGCTTAGCACATCCAGGGAGGTAGTAATTAGCTAGTGTGAAGGCATCTTGGCAGACGGCATCGAGAAGAAATAACATCCAACAAGGGCGTACGTCCAGGCTGCGGGTGCATGTCGAAAAGAGATTAGTTACGATCAGTGAGAACTTTGACCATCCAGCTGGTCGTCCAAGTGTTGCTCCCCAAACCAAAATGTGGCTCGATCGAGTAGCTCAGATCCTATATCAAGGTGCGACATGCTAACCTATGTCTACGTTATATATACTCACACGTCATGATCCCACCAAGTCCAAATGTGCTTTTCTAGCACTATCGCTTGCATGAGAAGAGGAAAACGTATATATCAAAAATTTGAAGAGATAGATTGAGGAGACAATTTGACGTATTGTAAAATAGTGTATAATATTATCTTTAAGATCTGTAAAATCAAAATACAAGATTTTAAAATCATCACTTTCTGAATTTTGCCTCTCGGTGATTTTGTAATAAAAGGCAGTGTCACGTGGGTCAACGGGCTTTAAAATCCTGTAATTTATAAGCACACAATGTGATAAAAATACCCTAAATTAATTTAGGATAGTCCAAACGTAGAATTCATATTTTGTAATATATTTTCATATATTTTGCCATACAACTTCTAACTATATATGAGTACAGTGGCAAGCGGAATTGGTTTGCTACTGAAGAGACATGCATGAGCTCGAATCTATAGTTGCATAGTGTCGGATGATTTTAGGATCTGAGAAACAAGATGACACTCTTCGTTCACCAAAATATATAGAGATCTACAAAGATGAAGAGAGAACCAGAGCCCTTAAGATGGTGATCTCAAGAAAAATGTTTCCATACTAGCTTCAATCAGTAAAGACGAGTATAAATAAGATGGTGAGAGGATTCGAAAATAAGTACTCTCCATCAGGATAGGATCTGTGTTACCATATGCAAAGGAATTCATCTAAGATTTTAAGGTGGTGGTAGTTCTTTCTAAACGGTTTAGTATGACATGAAAGTAGTTAATCCAAATCGATCGTGTGATATATATAATTGTAGGGTAGTGGCCGCCATCATAAACGTTAACATCGATCTATTGTGAGGATCATGGGGGATCGTTTTTCATGTGGGATATACTTTCCTCTTTAAAACTCTACTTCATCTCAAGTAATGTTGTTCATGTGGGATTTGTTGATCAATATCAAGCGTGAACGTTGGCTGCTTCACTTCTACCAAGTCAAAGGGGTTTACGTACATGTCGGATTTAACGACCTATCGAGTTAACAGGTGGAGTGTGGAGCCAAGTTAGTTTTATATCTTACCACATGTCAAGAGACTACCTCGACAGCCTCTCACCATTGCCTTGAATTTTTCTCCTGGCTTTCATACCAAGTTTAGAGGCCCTCCATTTAGATGGCAAATTGGGTTCTCGAAGAGTTTCGCATTGAACCCTACTGGATAGTTGGACCTTCATCTATTAAGCTGAATTTACAACTAGGCCTTCGACGGATAAGATCAGAGAGCCGAGATTTTTCCTCTTCAACTACAATAGATGTGCCCTATCTCCTAGCTGAGTCAGATTGCTAAAAATGTCCTAGAGGTGAGATGACATGTCCACGCATCCTAATTGAGTAATAGGAAAAAAATATCCCAAAAAATCCTTTTTTTTTTCTCCATGATGTGCACATATTATGAAAGTTCGAACTTCTAACCTTTGTCATGGTCAATTATGCATCTCCTCTAAAAACATGTCATATACAATGACTGATCTTGCACTCTTCTCTCCCCTGTGGTCGCCGACTAATAAGTAGTTTTGAATTTGATGTGTGGGAGGGAGGCCCTATCGACAAAAGGGAAGTAGGGGAAGGGGATTTGTGAGCGCGATGCCGGCGTATATTTGTTGTCTCAATAAGCAAACTTTAAGCGGCCTGGAAGAAAAACACTTGTGCACAGGTGACCAAGTCCAAGATCGAACGACTTGACGAGGTTGTCTTCCATCAGCTTTTAGATTTGGATCCCCCAGTAATCCTCTGTGAACTTTTTGTTTTATTTTATAGCATAATTTCTCATATATTAGTATTGTCTATCATCTCTCCGATGCCAAAAGGAGCATAATATAGCATATGTTATAATAAGAGGATGTTCATCTTGTAATAAAATAGTCATATCTACAAAATACTATATTGTGATGCATTGCCTTGCAAATTTCATGAATGCTAGTGCGTGACTGTGACAGATAAAGATTAATAACGATAACAGATTGAAACTAAAGGAGAGTATACATATGTTGTAAAATAAGATGAAAAAAATCATACAAGGCTATGGTAACGAGGACAAGCTCAGTGTGCTTGCGGAATTTAAAAGGGATGTGACCAGTGACAAACACAGAAATGTTGTCCAATAAAATCATCTAGACTATTTTGTCCTGTTCGGGTTATCGAGTGATAAGAGTTTTGACCATTTGAACCTAAATTTTAAAGTAAATCAAAAGAATAGGAGAAACGCAGTGGAGTCACATGATTCCACTAGATCCTTCTTCGATCTGCTAATGGATGTGACTCAAACATTTCCATCTTTAGAGAGATCAACCAATAAGTTTTGGAGTTTCATTTGTGCACCATCACAAGTGATGTATTGGCCTTGTGAATTCCTCACCAAGACACTAATTTTTTAAATACTTTTTTCATAGTAAATGTGGGGACGGAGAGTTAAACCTAAGCTCTAAAGGTGTATGTGGACGAGGAATGCAACCTTAGCCTGATAGACCTCATTTAGCCAAGTTGGTTAATACGAGAGGCTACTGGTTGCAATCATTGGTGTCTAGCTCTCTCCTAGCAAGCGTGTGAAGAAGGAAGAGTATGGATCCTTCTCATTAGAATCAATTCACAAGATTCAAGAGGCCTGAAACACGAGTGTGAGTAGGCCCCAGTTGGGCCCATCATCGCCAGATGACCCATCAATTGCCAAGGATGAGTCTTTAAATCCACATGACTAAAAGGCCTCTTGGGCCATAGTGTAATATTCGGGCCTCTTGGACTGGATTGACCCCCTTAGCCTTGTCCTCCTTGTCGCGACTGGTCGGACACGTTCTTAAGACATCTGCACAGGCTGATGCGTTACCATTGGTAACATGACGCGTGGGTTCTACGCATTAAGATTTCCCGATCCTTGTGTCGATTTGTCAATTTACGTTCAGAATGGTCTTGCTGTGTGTCAGGGGGACGCGATCTTGGTAGCTCGCCTGTTGAGGTGTTGACCAGTTTTCAGAGTGGCATTGGAGTGGGCAGACACATTAGTTGCAAAAGCGTCGCATCGGGCTGACGCGTTAAGGCTTAACGCATCGTGGTACCCTGATGCGTTCTTGGGACGTCGGTTCAAAATCAAGTCTAGCACCCATTTCCCCCTCCCCTTTTCTTCTTCCTCTCTTCTTCTTTCTCCTTCCTTGCTTCCTCTAATGGGTTCTTGGTATTTTAGGCTTGGAGGTGAGGTTCCCTCCTTGCAAGTGGTTTGTGCTTCGTGCTTGGAGCGAGGAGGAGGCGGCCACTCAGAGGAGAAGGCCCCAACGGGTCGTTTCTACTCTTTGAGGTAGGGACTCCACATTTCCTCATAGTTCTAGCTAAGTTTAGGATGTTTCCCCCACTTGAGCATGCTTTCTTCATCTTATTTTGGGGTTTGGTGAGAGATCCATGCTTGTGCATGTGAGAGGTCTTATTGGAGTGTAGATTAGCTTTCTTGACATGCATTGAGAACATCTAAGGGTGGTTTGATCTTTATTTTTATCATAAATGTGTCTCCCATGCTCCCCTTCTCCATATGATGCGGTTTGTGTGGTTTTTGGGGAGACCCATGGGTGGACTGCCCCGACACTCCCTCTATCTGAGAACACGTCTGGGCAACCGGATGACTCATTATTGCATCGCATGCCGCAGACGCGTTAGCATCTACTATTGCGGTAGGCGAGGGTGACGCGATAAGGTGGCGTCAGATCTGGTGATGCGTTAACAGACAGAGAATAGGTAAGTTTATACGGAGCCCGGTTCCCATAGAGTCTTCACCGATTTCTAGTTTCTTCTATACTTATGAGACCAATGTTGTTCCTAGCACGGTACTACACTAGAAGGTTCTCCTGGTGCTCGACACTTGAGGGCTTGTCCCCTTGAGAAGTTGTTTCCATTCCCTTGGGCCTCCCATCCCCGTGAGCCCGTTGAAGGAGTACTCCAGGCTATGGGCATGCTCGGATCATTGACCCTGGAGCAGAGGGGAAAACAGTGGTTAGGACTGCAGCGTCGAGTCGAGCCGCCCCTGTCTCTAGAGCCTTCTAAAGAATGCCACCGATAGAATTAAAGGAGTTTAAGGAGCAATTAATAGAACTCTTAGATAAAGGGTTTATCAGGTCCAACACCTCGCCATGGGGAGCACCTGTATTGTTTGTCAAGAAGGATGGGTCAATGAGGTTGTGCATTGATTATGGGCAATTGAATCAACTCAAAATTAAGAACAAGTATCCCCTATCAAGAATTGATGAGCTGTTTGATCAGATTTTTGGAGCTAAGTATTTTTCCAAGATTGATCTCAAATCTGGCTACTATCACTTGAGGATTTTAGAGGAGGACATTCACAAGACGACCTTCAGGAGTCAGTACAGGCACTATGAATTTGTTGTCATGCTATTTGGATTAACAAATACCCCTATGACTTTTATGCAGTTAATGAATGATATATATAGGCCATATCTTGATAAATTTGTGGTGGTATTTATTGATGACATTCTAATCTATTCCAAGACCAGGGAAGAACATGAAGAACATCTAAAAATTACTTTTCAATTATTGAGGGATAACAAGTTGTATGCCAAGCTGAGTAAATGTGAATTCTGGTTAGAGGAAGTATCCTTCTTGTGACATGTGATCAGCCAGGATGGTATAACAATTGACATATCCAAGGTTGTGGTAGTAATGAAATGGAAGAGGCCTACAAATGTGCAAGAAATTAGAAGGTTTTTGCGATTGGCAGAATATTGTAGGAGGTTTATGTAGCGTCGTGATCGTTCGGATCATGGTTTGGATAGTTTGTGGGCCAATGTGTGGCCAATAGATGGTGTCTGGTGTTTCCGCGGGTAGTGTGGGTGTAGTGGGCCAGAAATCCGAGTCCAACTCACCCTTTGGTTCACTATCTGCGAATGTGACGGGGCTGTGTGTCGCATTCTTAACGCGACAGACCCGAGCATCATGTTCTGGTTGCCGCCGTACGAGATGTTTTGGCCGCTTGCCCGACGTGTGGCGCACGCTGGGCTGACGCGTGGCATCGACGTTGAGAAGGCAATAGCCTAGACCATCGCATTCTTAACGAGACAGCCAAGTGCGTCGTGTTAAGATAACTGTGAGAGGTTAAGAAGCTTAGGTCGGCTAAACAGAGCAGAGGAAGCTTTGTTCGGCCAAGAAAGGGTTTTGCTGCAGGATTGGAGGTGATTTGGAGGTTTAGTGCGTGATTCAGGGTGCTCTCGACGCGAGGACATTTCGGAGTGTGGGAAACACAGATTCGTGGTTGTTCTCCGCATTCTTCGCGTAGGTAGGGAGATTTCGCTCAATTTCTCATTGTATATGGTGTGTTTGTCACGTTTGATCCATGGAATGGGTTTAGTTGATAGATAGCATGTTAGTGTAGCTGTTAGACTGGTTCTAAGTGCTTTACATGGACGTTTGCATGTGTTTTGTGGGATTTTTGAAAGTGGAACTCCCGGGCTGGGGATTTGTCTGTGAAGGCGATGACTTGGGGCGTCGGGTTCTTAACGCGATGGCCCAACCCATCGCACTCCAGTTCAGAACGTACCATATCGAGGCGTCGCATTCTGAAGGCGACAGAGTGCCCCGTCGCCTTCTGGCTTCCGAGGGCTGTGGGCATAGTTCTGGTTAAGTGTATATCCCATTGTGTTATTTCATGTATTTAAAGTATTGTAGCGGTGCATTGGCACATGTCGTGGTTTGAAGATATTTTGTTTGCATGTTTGTGCGTACGTGGCGAGTTGGGTAGTACGACACCTTCCTTGGTTACCTCTCGAGTCTAGTACCCCAGGTTCTCTATGAGCCAGGCACGTTAGTGCTCGGGGTTTGTCCCAGTACTGTGTGTACTGTCAAGATTTGTGTCGTCTTTCTGGACACCCTCACTCGTCTGTCGAGTTGTACCTCCAAATGAGGGAAAGACGACAGTGGGGCAGTGACTTGTGGTGTGTTGGTTCTCAGTTCGGTCAATTGTAGCGCTCGTGGTTGGGGGACAGACACTGGTAGACGTATTGGTCCCCAGCTAGTCCCGTGTTCCACAGCCTCACTCTAAGGGTTCCAGAACTCCTAGAGGTGTGTCAGGTGTGGTTTGCAACGTGTGTCGCTGCAGGTGTGGTGTTGGTTGGTCTCTATAGCTTGTTGGCACTATAGAGTTGGAGCAACAGCTGGACCTTTCGTTCGTGGCTGCGAAGCTGAGAGGTAGTCCTGTGTGGTTTGTCCGGGTCAGTAGCTGGTGTCGCGAACTAGTTTTCATGATCCAAGTGTGGCGTTACCCTTCTTTAGCTCGTACACTTGCGCGTGGTTTGCCGTTTATTTATTAATAAATAGTTCATATTATCAGTTTTAGAATTTTTTATTTAATTACTGTTGTAGCACCATGCTTAGGTAGCTCTATTAATTGTTTAATTAGTTCTTTACTCCTGTTTCTCTAGAGTTTGGTGTTGTTCAGCTTTTGAAGGAGTTTCCCTACTAAGCCAGTGACTTATGAGGCTTACCCGTACTCCTTTCAGGTGATGGAGAGTAGGAGAGTTCCTGTCCCTCGTCTAGTTCGCAGCTGCACCGTAGTGGAGTTGGGTCAGCACCACCAGTAGTGTAATTTTACTTTCTGTTCTACCTCGGGGTATGCCCCAGGCTGATGTACTTTGTACTTTGACTTTAATTGAGAATTGACTATGTAACCTCATGTAAATATGTGTCAGATGTGCAATCTTATATATGTTTAATATGTTCCTTCTATATTTCCACAGACTTTTATGTTGGTATCTCTTGCGAGGCATTGGCTTGTTCGCAAGAGGCGGAGTCGGATCAGGCTCATTATTAGGTTAATAGGTTTGAACGATGAGGACCATCATAGTTGTTGCCCAGATAGCAAGTCCAGAGGGGGGGGGGGGGGGTGAATGGATTGCTAAAAATTCTTTTAGACTAATATCTGTAAATAAAAACGCTTGACATAAAACACTAAGTTGGACAGTTAGTGCGGAATAAAGACAAGTAAGCAATCACACAAAAACACAGGAAATTTTATCCTGGTTCAGATCTCCTATACCAAGGAGTCCTATGCCCAGTCCTCAAGTAACAACTTGAGTTTCTACTAAACAAGGGTACAGTCCCCCTTATGACACTTACACATCCAGCAAGATCTGGCCTTCTCTTCTCTACCAGAAGAGGAATTACACCACCTGATTCAACAGGTCTTCTCTTCACACCCGAAGAGGAAAGCCCACAAAGATCTTGTTGAAAGAAGAGGGCCCCAAGACCAAGCTTATAGACAATGCTTGATCTGAGGCGAAGTCTAAGAGACACCAATAATCTTGAGTGAACTCTCTCTCTCAGACCTACGCTAGCTCTCAAAAAGAATGGAGTGAGATCTCTGAGAGCTAAGAGCTTTGGAAGGTTGAAATGGACAAGCTGGCTCTTGCTGTTTTTCAGGTGACTGGAGCTTCAAGCTTTTCGAAGATTCAAGAATTCAAATGATCTAACTGGCTTCCATGGAGTCACCAGTCTTCTATTTATCTTCTGTGATATATTTTGACCGTTGTAGTAGCCGTTGAAATGTCTGTTGTCTCACAACTTCATGCACGTTAGATAGACTGGTCCGAAGCATGGAGTAGGTGAGCCTACAGCCATAAATGCTTGGATTGTTCTTTACGCCTTCAGGGAAAGATTTTCTGAATCTTTTATCCTTTTGACAAGTTGACAGATCCATCTTTGACGTGCTTTACTACAAAAGCCCTGCATACAATAAACGCTAATACCTAGACAACTTCTTTTTGTCTACGTTGTCAGTCAACATTGGTAGTTGTGTAGTATGAAGGTATGCTAAACAGGAAAGGTTATTCTGACATCACACAAATCAAGACTCTATGTGATACATGAAGTAAGCAAGAATATTTCGTGTGGAAATATTGCATTACCAAAATAAATGATCAAGATCTTAGGATACAGCATGATGCACGGGAAGGTTTTTGAAATCCACAGAGTCTTAAGCATATGCATATTTAAGTATTCTAAGGAATGAAAATAAGAAGATAAAGCAAGACTGTACAAGAGCTATATAAAGAGCATTCTGTATAGAAATGATATTGATATCAAATTGATGATATAATCATGTGAGAATGTAATCCATGTTGAAACCAAGTCGATGTGAATATAGTCCATGTATTAATATAATGAAATCGATGTTCTATACAAAGTTATTACTTAACAGAAATTGATGAGCAGATGAAATCATTGTTTTACTGAAATTGATCATTAAATTGTTATTTGAGCAAAATCAATCATGAAATCGTTGTGAGACCGAAATCGTTGTTCAAGTGAAGACAAATCGTTGTTTGCGAGCAAATCGTTGTTTGTGATCAAATCGTTGTTTAACTGAAGGTAAATAGTTGTTTTCAATCAAATCGTTGTTTAAGTACAAGCAAATCGTTGTTTTCGATCAAATCGTTGTTTAAGTACAAGCGAATCGTTGTTTTCGATCAAATCGTTGTTTAAGTTAAAGCGAATCGTTGTTTTGGAGCAAATCATTATTTTCGAGCGAATCGTTGTTTTCGATCAAATCGTTGTTTAAGTACACGCGAATCGTTACAGAGACCAAATCGTTGTTTGAGTTAAAATGAATCGTTGTTTCGATCAAATCGTTGTTTGAGTGAAAGCGAATCATTATTTACAATCAAATCGTTGTTTTCCGAGCAATCATTGTTTAAGTTAAAGTGAATCGTTGTAGCGATGGAAATCGTTGTTTTACTTATGAAATCGTTATAGCGATGGAAATCATTGTTTCACTTATGAAATCGTTGTAGCGATGTAAATCGTTGTTTCACTTATGAAATCATTGTAGCGATGGAAATCGTTGTTTCACTTATGAAATCGTTGTAGTGATGGAAATCGTTGTTTCACTTATGAAATCGTTGTTTCATAAAGGAAGTCGATGTGTACTTAGAAGAAATGCATGCTCTGAACTTTGAATGACAGTGTGTGAGAGTAACTTACAGATTTTGCTTGAATTATTTCCTGTGGATAAACTTAAAAATAATTTGTTAGGAAATATTTATTGAGATTTTGTTAATCACCAAAAATTACATATAATAATAAAATTATATGGAGATGGACTGATCATCAATCTCCCCCTTTTTGGTGATGACAAAATATAGAACATTGCATGCATTGAAAGTACTAAAAATTAATTAACTTCAATTTAATTTTAGGGTATGTCTTTCAAAATAATTTCTCCCCTTTTTGTCATTAATCAAAAAGAAAGAGAATGATTCAAGGAAAGAAGATACTAAGATAATGGAGCCAAGGAGAATAAATTTCATTACTTAATGGGAATCAAAATGTAGAAGACATGAGACAAAAGAGAGGTATGATGAGTAATTATGGGCCAAGCCTGGAGTTCCTATTCTTCAAAATAGTTTTTAAAAGCACCCCAAGCCATAGAGTAGGAAGGTCCCATATCAGGAAGCATTCTCTAGATGTGGAGTTGCCTCTGAGCTTCAATGAAATTGGCATACTCCTCTTTCCCAGAGATGTCCTATAGTGACTGATGGTTCCAAAACTGGCATGCTGCAGAAACTTGTCAATGGATATTGGGTAGAAAATCTGTTGCTGCTTCAGATCCTTCTTCAAGAATATAAACTTTGTACCTTTCAAACCATATGGCAAACGGATCCTGAGCCAAATTTATGGAGTTGAGATCTAGGAATTCATCAGCAGACAAAGTGGGTTTGTTTGATCTGGCCAAGGAGAGGTTGAGATTGAGCAACTGCTGTGCAGCTTGATTATAGTGCTTCTCTCCCAATCAGATGGTGAGAGCCTTTCACATTCAGACAGAAGAGAGCTAGAACTTTAGACTTGATATTACCTCTGTGATATTCACAGAATATAAATCTGTGGAAGGCAAGAGGAGCACCCTGACAGACTGTGATTCTGGCCATTACTCTAGCAAATCTTTCAAAGATAATGGTTCCCACAGAAGATTCCATGAGCAAGGAATGATGCTTGGGAAGGAAGACAACCTTTGTAGCTTGAGGGTAGCAAAATCTACCTGAAGGGAAGTGTTGACAGGGTTCTCAGTCCTGAGCAGTGCAATGGCTCCCCTGAACTGACCAAGCTGAATTTCTAGCAATTTATTGAGAAACCAATAGTCTTGGAACATCTGGAAGTGCTTGATCAACTTGATTTCCCTTTGGATAAAGGGACCCCAGGTATTCCGGTGGTGGATAACAAACCATTCCGACAGAGTGAGAGGGTGATCACTGGGAGGAAAGCTATCAGATTTTGCAAGTATAAATTGTTTGTAGAGAGATTGATGGCCCTGAGCCCACTGGTCTTCAGTCTTGGACTCAGCAATGGAAAAAATTTGGACTAATATGATTTTGTTATATGAGAGAGGGAAGAACAATGGTTAGGTGTTCAGTGAGGTTAAGATGAGGGAGGTCAAAAATGGTAGCAACTGTACATTTTTATAAGAATTCACAGTATAGGGATCTCCTTCTATTTTTAACAGAAAGAGAAAACCAAAGAGGGGGAAAGCGAGGTTCAGAGGAGAGAGCAAGGTCCTGTGAGACTTTTCTCTTTTTAGGGGTAGGACTAGAAGAGCCTGTCCTGTGAACATGAGAGGAAACGAATAGGACTGAGTGAAGAATTGCTTCTTCAAACTCATCTTTAATGTCCTGAATGACCTCGCCTTGAATACGAGCACCCTCCGGAATGATAGTTATGAATGATGAAGGAGTGGGTAGATGAAGAGAATAGAAAGAAGTAGAGGAGGTGGTGCGGATGGTCCAGCAGATGATGGACCAGCAGATGAGGGTCCAGCTGAAGATGATGCTGGAGGTTCCTCAAAAGTGGGAGGAGGAGGAATATAGGAGAAGAAATAGGTGAGGAAGGAGATAGTAGGAAAAGGTGTAGGTGAGGAGATGTGCTTTGGAACTGGCTTTTTGGAAGGTTCAGGTGCTGGTGGGGCAAAAAAGGATGGAGGAGGAGAAGAAGGAGCTGGAGTCTAAAGACTGGAAGGGACAGGTGGCTCTGGGGCATAGCAGCTTCTTCTGCAGGTTCTTGAATTGTGACTTGCTCTGCCTCAGACTCTAGTGGCCTTGATGGCCTTGACTCTCTAGCTAATGGCCCTGTCGGCCCAGACTCTACCAAAGATGGCCCTGGAGGCCCTGACTCCTTAACTGCTGGCCCTGGTGGCCCTGATTCCTCTTCAGCAAATGGCCTTGATGGCCCTGATTCCTCAACAACTGCAGGTTCTGCTTGAACTGAATGAGTGGGAGCAGGAGGGACAGGAGAAGACAAATGCACCCTTAAAAAATCTGAAAGTTCTGTCACTAGCTTCTTCAAGCTCCCCAACTCACCTTTCATCCCTTGGAGCTCAGCTTTGACTGCTCCAAACTCCTTAACCCCAGTGCTTTGACTAATGAAGATAGAAGAAATATCAGATTGCACAGAGCACAGAATCTCTCCATGTGCATTTAATCTTTCAATAATTGGCTTTAGGTGCACACAAATCTTCTTCTTCTTGGATCTTCGATGTGCCTTCATGGTAAGCAATGGAATTTTAGTTGCAACACCTTTCCCTTTCTTTCCTGAGCTGACAGCTGGCTCAATATCAACATCATCACTTGAGGTGCCCTCCACTAAGCCTTCTTTAAATTTATCAGCATGGCACTTACTGTGGGCTCCCCCTGAATATCTGCTCCCTCTTGAATCATAGGCTCCCCCTGAAATGGAGCATCTTCCATTTGCAAGTCTTCACTGTGGTCTGGAACCACAACTTTTGGAATAATTATTTTCTGACTTTCTTCTATATTAACATCTTCAGCAGGAATATGTGGGATGATTTCTTCATGAGTCTCTTCCTACTCCCCCTCAATATGAGCAACACTTGACAAAGATTCTTCAATAACAGATGTAATGACTGTTGAGGGGGTCTCAACTTCAGATGACTGCCCAACGGGCTCAATAAGCTCAGGAGCAATTTCTTCTATCCTTCTTGCAACTGCAACGAGTTCTTCAACCCTGATTGCTGCTTCTTCCTCTTGAACTTGTTGAATTTCTGAAACTTCACCAATTATTTCTTCTCCTTCTGCTACTGAAGTCTTAGTCCAAAGGTTTCCCACAAGAGAGAAATCGCTTTTCTTCAGATTTCTGGACCGAATAGATTGGCCCATCTTCTCCACTACTTCTCCCTTCAAATTAATACCATAATGATTGAAAATCCTAGTCAGCAAATGGGCAAATGGTAGAGATACATTCAATTTGTTCTTTTTGTCCCATATCATCTATGTAGCAAATTTCATCCTCTCAATTATAACTTGAGCCATATTGATATCCTGATTCTGGATGGCCCAAAACATCATGTCTGAGTCTGCTTTTGGACAGGTTGAGAATGTGGCGCTCCTTGGCACTAAAATCTGGCAGACTATAAAATGAAGAATTCTATTGAACGCATTTAGCTGGTTGATATCTATTTTTCCATCTTTCAACTTGTACTCAGTTTCGATGATTCCTAATCCCTTAGCATGAATATCAACAGAGTCTACCCCACTGCAACCGACTGTAGATACACCAAATAGACTCGCTAAAAGATCATAGGTGATATGAATGCGGGTACCTTCAACTGTGGAAGAAAGGAACCCATCTTCTTCCGTCTTGAGGTAGGTGTAGAACGCCTTGACTAGGTCTGGGTAGCTCGCTTCAAAAACTGTGACCATTTTCGTCCACTTCATCCTTTCTATGGCTTCTACAATACTGTGCATCCCTTCTTCTTTAAATCTGCAATATCCACTGCCTTATTACCACACAGCTTGATCTTGACAACTGCGAATCGTTCTAGCTGTTCCGCCGTGAGGAAGGCGACGTTGTAACCTCTTACGCTGTCGGAACTCCCAAAAGCGGCCATGGATTTGAGCAAGGAAAGTTTCTGGAGGATCGTGGAAAGGAGAGGAACAGAAGCCCTCAAGAAATTTGAGCAGGAATAGAGGAGTCCTTTGAAATCGCAAGGAGATTTTGGAGACGATGAGGGTTTTTCGCACAGGCAAATCGAAAGAGATAAGAGAAAGAGAGAGAGGAAATCGATGCAGCATGGGTTACAAATTTAACGGCAGGTCATAAAGTTACTTTTTGAAACACTAGAGCATTAAATGCAGATAACGACAAAGAGGAGAGGTTACGCAAGTGATAAAGAATTATATCTGAATGCCATGGCAATTTATGACGCACGCAATTACAGGTTTTGCTTAAATTTTAGCGGAAGAGCAAATGTTATTCTGAAATTTATTATTTTAGTTACATGCAGATATATCTATTACAATTACACATGCCTAATTCCCTTCTAAAAGACGTTAATCTCTCTTCATGTAAGGCCTTTGTAAAGATATCTGCTAACTGATTCATAGTATCTATAAAAGAAATATTTATATTACCATTAGCTACATGATCTCTAATGAAATGATATCTGACATCTATTGTTTCGTTCTGGAGTGCTGAACTGTATTTTTCGTGAGATTTATCGCACTGGTGTTGTCGCACTACAATGGATAGTCTTGATGTTCAGTCCATAGTCCTCAAGCTGTTGTTTTATCCATAGAAGTTGAGTGCAATAACTCCCAGCAGCTACGTATTCAGGTTCAACTGTTGATAGTGCTACTGAATTCTGCTTCTTTGAGGACCACGAAATCAAACATCCTGCAAGAAATTGACAACCACCACTGGTGCTCTTTGTATCTACTTTGCATCCAACATAGTCAGCATCAGAATATCCAACTAAACTAGTTTCACATGATTTTGGATACCATAAACCTAGGTCATGAGATTTAGCTAAATATCTAAAAATTCTTTTAACATATATTAGATGGGATTCTTTAGGATTGAACTGGTATCTTGCACACATGCATACACTAAATAGAATATCAGGTCTGCTGGCTGTTAAATACAGTAAAGATCCTATCATGCCTCTATAAAGTTTTTGATCACTTTCTTACCTTCCTTATCACTGTCTAACCTGTGGATGTGCTCATTGGAGTGGACAGTGGTTTAGCATTGTCGAACCCAATTTCTTCAACAATTCTTTGGTATATTTTGCTTGACTAATGTGTGTGCATTCTTTGCCTTGCTTAATTTGTAATCCAAGAAAATAGTCAGCTCTCCCATCATGCTCATTTCATATTCTCCCTGCATGAGCTTCTCAAAATACTTGCACAAAGATTTATCAGTAGATCCAAATATAATATCATCTACATAAATTTACACAAGTAATATATTCTTGACTTTTGATTTAATAAAAGTGTGCTATCTATCTGTCCTCTAATAAATCCATGATTTAATAGGAAAGCACTAAGTCTTTCATACCATGCTCTAGGAGCTTGTTTTAAACCATATAAAACTTTATGCAATTTAAAAACATGATTTGGAAAATCTAAATCATCAAAACCAGGAGGCTGCTCCACATAAACTTCCTCCTTTATATAACCATTTAAAAAGTAGACTTAACATCCATTTGAAAAAGTTTTAAATCCAGTGCACATGCATAAGTAAAATTCTAATAGCCTCTAATCTAGCCACTGGTGCATAGGTTTCATCGAAATCTATGCCTTCCTCCTGGGAATAGCCTTGAGCAACCAGTCTAGCCTTGTTTCTAGTGATATCACCAGCTTCATCCAATTTGTTCCTGAACACCCATTTGGTGCCAATCACAGGATGATCTGATGGTCTCGGAACAAGGGACCAAACTTGATTTCTTTTGAACTGATTAAGTTCATCTTGCATGGCTAGAATCCAAGATTCACCAGACAGTGCTTCATTGACTGTCTTAGGCTTTATTTGAGATACAAATGCTAAGTAATCACAAGGAATGACATTACCTCTTGTTCTTACCCCAACTGATGGATCTCCAATGATGTTGTCTTTTGGATGATCCTTCCTGTATCTCCATTCCTTTGGAAGATCATCATGTATAATTTCCTTTTGTTGCAGTTCTTCCAAGGGTGGATTTTCATTATCCTTGATAGATGTATTTTCAGTTTCTTGGATAGATTTTCTGCATTTTCATCATCACTGTCTACTTCCTTTCTCAAGGAAGGGTTAGTTTCATCAAAGATAACATGACAATTTGTTTAATTAATAAAGTACTTTTATTAAAAACTCTATAGCCTTTGGCTTTTGAAGTGTACCCCATGAAGATTCCTTCATCAGATTTGGAATCCAGCTTACCTAAGTCTTTCTTACCATTGTTGTGAATGAAACATGAACATCCAAATGTTCCGATGTGGTTAATCTTGGGCTTTCTTTGCTTGTAGAGCTCATATGTCGTCTTCTTCAGAATTGGCCTAATCATAACTCTATTTATGATGTAACATGCTGTGTTTATAGCTTATGCCCAGAAATATCTTGGTAGGTTGTACTCAGATAGCATGGTCCTAGCCATATCCAACAAGGTTTTATTTTTCCTCTCAGCTACTCCATTTTGCTGTGGTGTTCTAGGTGCTGAGAATTGTGTTCTATACCTTGATCATTACAAAATTCTGAAAATCTGTCATTTTGGAATTCTCCTCCATGACTGAATGAATGCTAATGATGCTGAACTTCTTATCCTTTTGGACTACCTTACTGAACTTCACAAAACTTTCAAATGTGTCATCTTTATGTTCCAAAAATGATACCCATGTGAATCTTGAAAAATCATCAACTATTACAAATCTAAAATTCTTTCCTCCCAGGCTTGTGGTTCTCATTGGTCCAAACAAGTCTAGTGGTTTGGAAGTGGTGACCATTGTCTTTGATTTGAAGGAGGATTTTGCATGCTTTCCTTTTGCACATGGTTTACAAATACTATCCAATCTTATGTTTATCTTTGGTAGTCCCTCTACTAGATTAAACTGCAGTGACCTAACCTTCTATGCCATAATTCTGCATTCTGATCTTTGCTTGCTGCTAGACACACATCTTGATCCTTGAGTTCTTCTAGATGCAGTACATATAGATTCTTTTCTCTGCTGGCTTCGAAGACAATTTCATCACCTTTGATAATCAGACACTGGATTCTTGAAACTTGATTTGATGACCCTTGTCACATAGTTGACTAATGCTTATTAAATTGTGCTTGAGTCCTTTGACACACAGAACATCTTCTACGAGGATTCTATCTTGACTTCCAATAGATCCACATCCAATTACTGACCCTTTTCCATTATCACCATAGGTAACAGTGCCTTCTTCATCTTTGATGTGAGAGAATAATTTCTTGGTACCTGTCACATGCCTTGAGCACCCACTGTCAAGGTACCACTTTGATGCTCTAAGGCTTCCTTGCAATAAGTCAATAAGATTTACGTACCCAAGTTCTTTTGGTCCTGGTTGGTTTCTTCACGTTTCATTTGGGAATCCATTTTTGGTGTTTGGTTGTGCATGTTATTTTGGTGTGACCTAATTTGTTACAGTGTGTGCAACAAAGAATATTGTTTATTATCCTATTTGACTTATGGTTTTTATTTTTATTTCCTTTATGATTAGGATTTTGTTCAGCTACGAATTTTGGAGTTGGATAAATTTTGGATGAATTACAATTTCTTCGTTGTATGGTGGAGTGTATCCTAACCCATACTTTTTCATACCTGATCTTCTTGCTCCTTTTAGTATTAGGGAGGATTTACCATTAGTAAAATTTTCAACTATAGCCATCAGATATTCATTATCTTTTGTTAGTGAGTTAATTTCACTTTTAAGTTTACTTATTGTTTTCTGATCTTCTAAGTTTAATATCTTTTCATTCTTAATTTTAACATCTTCACATAGCAGTTCATTTCTTCTTTTAAGTTCAGAAATTTGTTTCTCTAACTGTTCAGTTTTAGATTTTAAATCTGAGTTGGTGATCTCCAGGTATGCATAATTTTTCTTGGTGGGTTTTAATAGCTTACAAACATCCTTATATTTACTGTATAGTTAGTTAAAGCATCTTCTAAACTATCTGAATCTGATTCATTAAAAGAAGTAAAGGATGAGTTTGAAGTTACCTTTTCATCAATATTTGCCATGAAGGCTAGGTTGGCCTTCTCTTCTTCTTCTTCGCTGGAGCTTGACTCACTATCTGAGTCGCTTTCATTGTTCCATGCAGTGGCCATGGCATTCTTTTTGTATCTTTTAAACTTCTTTGAGTTGTCCTTCTTCTTGAACTCAGGTTTCTTTAATTTTGGACAATCAACTTTGATGTGTCCAGGCTTCTTGCACTCGTAGCATATAGGCTCAGATTTCTTGACTTCTTTTCCTTCTGATCTTTTGAAGTCTTTCCCTTTCTTGAAGTATCTCCTTCCTGATTGGTATTTCTTCTTGGCTAGAATGCGCTGCGGTCTTCTGGAAAGAAATGCTTCCTCATCTTCACTACTTTCATTACTTTTATCACTGTCTGATTCGCCATCAGATGTGTCTTCTGTGACTTTGAGAGTGTTGCTTGCTTCTTCTTGCTAGAAGATTCTCCCAGCCTTTCCATATTTATTTCATGAGCCATTAAAGACCCAATGAGTTTCTCGAGTGGCATTCTCCTAAGATCATTGGCTTCTTCTATGGCTGTCACCTTTGGAGTCCATGAAGCTGGTAGGGATCTCAGTATCTTTCTCACCATGTCTTCGATGTCATAGATTTTTCAAAGCCCAGCCAGACCGTTGGTGATGTCTATGAATCTGTTGTACATTTGAGTAATTGACTCTCCAGATTGCATTTGAAATCTCTCGCATTGAGCTACCAGTATGTCTATTCTTGTTTCTTTTACCTTATCAGTTCCTTTGTATGTGAGCCTTAGCTTTTCCCACATTTCCATGGCTGATTTGCAGGCGGAAATTCTGTTGAACTCTTTCTTACTAAGAGCACATTACAGTATGCTCTTTGCTTTCCTATTTAGAGATATCTTATTCTTATCTTCATCTGTCCATTTGTCCTCTTTCATTGGTTACCAAGAGGTCTCCTTCTTCAATGATTGACCATAGTTGGAAATCGAGACCTTGAAGGAAGACTCCATTCGAGTCTTCCAGTAGTTGTAATCTTCACCATCGAATAGAGGAGGTCTGTTGACGGACTGACCTTCTGCATATCCTTAAGCTGCCATTTATCTTTGCTCTTAAGATCGTGAGATCTTCTTCACGAAGAGACTAGGCTCTGATACCACTTGTTGCCCAGATAGCAAGCCCAGAGGGGGGGTGAATGGATTGCTAAAAATTCTTTTAGACTAATATTTGTAAATAAAAATGCTTGATAGAAAATGCTAAGTTGGACAGTTAGTGCAGAATAAAGACAAGTAAGCAATCACACAAAAACACAGGAAATTTTATCCTGGTTCGGATCTCCTATACCAAGGAGTCCTACGTCTAGTCCCCAAGTAACAACTTGGGTTTCTACTAAACAAGGGTACAGTCCCCCTTATAGACACTTACACATCGAGCAACAACTGGCCTTCTTTTCTTTACCAGAAGAGGAATTACACCACCTGATTCAACAGGTCTTCTCTTCACACCTGAAGAGGAAAGCCCACAAAGATCTTGTTGAAAGAAGAGGGCCCCAAGACTAAGCTTATAGACAATGTTTGATCTGAGGCGAAGTCTGAGAGACACCAATAATCTTGAGTGAACTCTCTCTCTCAGACCTACGCTAGCTCTAAAAAAGAATGGAGTGAGATCTCTGAGAGCTTTGGATGGTTGAAATGGACGAGCTGGCTCTTGTGGTTTTTCAGGTGACTGGAGCTTCAAGCATTTTGAAGATTCAAGAATTCAAATGATCTAACTGGCTTCCATGGAGTCACCAGTCTTCTATTTATCTTTTGTGATATATTTTGACCGTTGTAGTAGCCGTTGAAATGTCCGTTGTCTCACAGCTTCATGCACGTTAGAGAGACTGGTTCGAAGCATGGAGTAGGTGAGCCTGTAGCCATAAATGCTTGGATTGTTCTTTACGCCTTCAGGGAAAGATTTTCTGAATCTTTTATCCTTTTGACAAGTTGACATATCCATCTTTGACGTGCTTTACTATAAAAGCCCCGCATGCAATAAACGCTGATACCTAGACAACTTCTTTTTGTCTACCCTGTCAGTCAACATTGGTAGTCATGCAGTATGAAGGTATGCTAAACAGGAAAGGTTATTCTGACATCACAGAAATCAAGACTCTATGCATACATAAAGTAAGCAAGAATATTTCGTGTGGAAATATTGTATTACCAAAATAAATGATCAAGATCTTAGGATACACATGATGCGTGGGAAGGTTTTTGAAATCCACAGAGTCTTAAGCATATGCATATTTAAGTATTCTAAGGAATGAAAATAAGAAGATAAAGCAAGAATGTACAAGAGCTATATAAAGAGCATTTTGTATAGAAATGATATTGATATCAAATTGATGATATAATCATGTGACATTGTAATCCATGTTGAAACCAAGTCGATGTGAATATAGTCCATGTATTAATATAATGAAATCGATGTTCTGTACAAAGTTATTACTTAACAGAAATTGATGAGCAGATGAAATCATTGTTTTACTTAAATTGATCATTAAATTGTTATTTGAGCGAAATCAATCATGAAATCGTTGTTTCAATAATGAAATCGTTGTGAGACCGAAATCGTTGTTCAAGTGAAGACAAATCGTTGTTTGTGATCAAATCATTGTTTAACTGAAGGCGAGTTGTTGTTTTCAATCAAATCGTTATTTAAGTATAAGTGAATCGTTGTTTTCGATCAAATCGTTGTTTAAGTACAAGCAATCGTTGTTTTTGATCAAATCGTTGTTTAAGTACAAGCAAATCGTTGTTTTTGATCAAATTGTTGTTTAAGTTAAGCGAATCGTTGTTTTCGAGCAAATCGTTGTTTTCGATCAAATCGTTGTTTAGGTACAAGCGAATCGTTACAGAGACCAAATCGTTGTTTGAGTTAAAGTGAATCGTTGTTTCGATCAATCGTTGTTTGAGTGAAAGCGAATCATTATTTGCGATCAAATCGTTGTTTTCGAGCAAATCGTTGTTTAAGTTAAAGTGAATCATTGTAGCGATGGTAATCGTTGTTTTACTTATGAATCGTTGTAGCGATGGAAATCGTTGTTTTACTTATGAAATCGTTGTAGCGATGGAAATCGTTGTTTCACTTATGAAATCGTTGTAGCGATGGAAATCGTTGTTTCACTTATGAAATCGTTGTAGCGATGGAAATCGTTGTTTCACTTATGAAATCGTTGTAGCGATGGAAATCGTTGTTTCACTTATGAAATCGTTGTTTTACTTATGAAATTGTTGTTTCATAAAGGAAGTCGATGTGTACTTAGAAGAAATGCATGCTCTGAACTTTGAATGACAGTGTGTGAGAATAACTTACAGATTTTGCTTGAATTATTTCCTGTGGATAAACTTAAAAAGAATTTGTTAGGAAATATTTATTGAGATTTTGTTAGTCACAAAAAATACATATAATAAATAAAATTATATGGAGAAGGACTGATCATCAATAGTTGGTATCAGAGCAAAGTCCGTGTGAATATAAAGGAACATGGAGATTTACATAGCCTGATCTCTACTTTAGTCCACTGCTGGTAGTTGGCCCTGGTTTTGTATTGACTTGTTAGTGTGTTATGTGGTTTGGAATGATGTATGTGCAAGATTGGAAATGGCCGATATAAGAGATTGGGGAGATGGAGGAGATGAACCATAAGATTCTACCCATCAGTAGATTGGGAGATGTGGGAGAGTATTATAGAGATTCGGACGAGGTTGGATCAGCAGGTATCGGTCCAACCAACATTGATAGAACCTCAAATTTTAGAGGAGGTAGTACCATTGGCACCACCCCCACCAGGAGTTGAGGTACCACCGTTGTGCCAGCACCTCCAGTAGTACCGATACATCCAGTTAGTACGGAGGAGCCTACAATGTTGGTAGAGAGGTTTTTGATGTTACAACCACCCACCTTTTTAGGAGGTCTGAATCCAGACACAACAGAGCATTGGGTGCGTGAGATTGAGAGGATTTTTGTTACTATGAGGTGTCCATAGGCAGATAAAGTGATTTTGGCTATATATCAATTATGTGATTTTGCACAAGAGTGGTGGAGATTAAAGATGCAGATGGTATTTGCGGGTAGGATTGAAGACTCCATCACTTGGTCAAAGTTTTTGGGAGAGTTCTATAGCGTATTGATCGTTCGGATCATGGTTTAGTGGTTGTGGAGGCTAGTGTGTGGCCCATTAGTGTGTGTTACAGGTGTTTACACAGGTTTTCGGGGCTTTGTGGGTCGGCAGTTCGGGCCCAAAGCACTCACTAGTTCGCTGTCTGTGAACGCGACAGGGCTGGGCATCGCGTTCTGAACATGACGGCCCTGAGTGTCACGTTCTGGTCACCGCCGTGGAGCGGTCTTCATCTGCATGTCCGCTGCGTGTCGCGCGGTGGGCAGCCTGCTGACGTTGGCCATGAGAAGGCGACGACGTTCCTGTCGCGTTCAGGTCGCGACGGTGGGGTGCGTCACGTTCTCATCCGTGAGATGTTTTTTTTAACTAAGTTTGGCCAAACAGAGCTCAGAAAACTCTGCTCGACTAGGAGAAGGAGATTTCGCGGGCTTTCTAGGTGACTTGATGATTCAGGATCATTTTCGGCGTTGTCTCTCGCGAGGACGTGGCACTGAGTGGGGGAAACGTCGGGTCATGGTTGTTCTTCGCGTTCTTCGCAAGGGTAGGGAGATTCTTCCCCGTTTTATGTTGTGGATTGCATGTGATGCATGAATAGATTGTTAATTGCTTTATAAACAATAGACACCATGATATGATAATGAGTAGAGCATGAATAATGGGTTTTTACATCGTTTATATGGTCTGCATGGGAAATCCGGAGATGGGTTCCCAGATTAGGCTTTCGCTGAGAAGGCGACGGACCAGGGTGTCACATTCAGAATGCGACAGCCCGACCCGTCGCGTTCTGCTTCTGAACGCGACATATCGAGGTGCTGCGTTCAGAAGGCGCGAGGAGGACTTGTCGCATTAAGGGTCCCCAGCTAGTCTTGTTTTCCAGTGCCTCACTCTAGGGAGCTCAGGCCAGAGTCCCTAGAGGTGCCAGGCATGGGCCTGCGGTAGTGTGGTCCGCAGGAGTGGTGTGGTTTGTCTCCACGTTTCTTTGCTTGTTCTAGTAGAGCGACAGCTGGACCTTTAGTCCGTGGCTACGAGACTGAGAGGTAGTCTTGTGTGGTTTGTCCGGGTCAGTAGCTAGTGTCGCGAACTAATCTTCGTGGCCCGAGTGTGGCATTTTCCTACTTTAGCACGTACACCTAGTTGTAGTTTGCCGTTTACTTATTAAAGTTGATTCAACTAATAGCATGTGGTAAGTGGCATTTATAGCTTTAATATCCTGCGTAGTTAGTTCTATAAATTGCTAGCATATCTTTCTGCTTTGTTACTTGTGAGTTTGGTTTTGCTCGGTTTCTGGGGGAGTTTCCCTACTGAGCCAGTGACTTGCGAGGCTCACCCCTACTCCTTTCAGGTGAGGGAGAGTAGGAGGCTTCTCGCCTTCGTCTAGTTCAGAACAATGTCATAGAGGAGTTGGGTCTGCACCACCAGCAGTGTAATATCATTTCTTTGTACACCTCGAGGTATGCCCCAGGTCTTTTCTATACTAGTGTCTGGTTACTGTTAGAAATGACTATGTTTATTTCATGTAAATATTTGTGAGATGGAAATCTTATATATATTTGAGCAGTTTCCTTTATATTTCTATGGACTTGTGAATGGTATCCCTTGCGAGGCTTCGGCTCGTTCGCAGGAGGTAGAGTCGGGTTAGGCTCATTTTTAGATTAATGGGTTTGAACGACGAGGACCGATACATGTTCAATGATACTTTCTTTCCAGTTCATATACAGCAAGCAAAAAGGGAGTAGTTTAGAACATTACAGTAAGGGAATTTGTCAGTATTGGAGTATCAAATGCGGTTATGGTGCTGAGTAAGTATGCACCATACATGGTTACAGATAATGCGATGATGGTGGAATATTTTATTCGGGGTTTGTGACCAGAGTTGAAGGATGCAGTGATTCCCCTCATGTGCAGAACAATGGAAGAAGCTGCATAGTGAGCAGCTATTTTGGAGAGGACTGTACAAGCCAGGCAGTCAGGAGAGTCAGGTAGTTTTCGGCTTCCTCAGCGTTCTCCAGGTGTTAGTAAGAGCAAGCACCAACAGTAGCATCTTCATCAGGGTTTACCAAGTGGGGTTCCAAGTTAAAGAAGATATTTAGAGGTTGAGGAGGTGGAAGACAACAAATTGAAAGTATACTACCTATCTTTAATTTTTTGCAAGAGTATTGGTAGATCCAGGTGCATCACATTCTTTTATTTCTGAAGATTTTATGGATAGTATGGTTCATCCTTTAGAAAAGAAGCAGTGTGAGTTGATTGTTGAAGTACCTTCAAGTGGATATTGTTCACTTCTAGTTATTTAGACGAGATTCCAATAGTGATTCAAGGAAATCAGTTGCTAGTCAGATTGTATGCATTGCAGTTGAAAGAGTATGACGTGATATTGGGAATGGATTGGTTAGAGGCCTATGGGGCAATAGTGGACTGTAGGAAGAAGAGAGTCAGATTTTGTCATCTAATAGAGCAGTATTTGAATTTCAAGGTATTCCATCTACACCCCCAAATTTATTATTTCTTCACTTAAAGCTAGGAGGTTAATTAATGCGGGGTGTGTAGCTTATTTAACTTTAGTCAGACAAGTCTTTGGAAATGGTTCCAATAGTCAAAGAATTTGCAGATGTGTTTCTAGAGGATTTTCCAGGGTTAGCTCTGCACAGAGAAGTTGATTTTACAGTGGAATTGCAGTCGGGTATTATGCCAATTTCGAAGGCACCATAGAGAATGGCACCAGTTGAATTGAAAGAATTAAAGAAGCAGTTGCAGAAATGTTAGAGAAAGGTTTTATTAGACCCAGTCATTCATCGTGGGGTGCTCCAATGTTGTTTGTCAGGAAGAAGGATGGAAGCTTCAGGATGTGTATAGATTATCGTCAGTTGAATAAGGTTACCATTAAGAACAAGTATCCATAAAATAGATGATTTGTTTGATCAATTGCAGTTAGCTAAAGTATTCTCTAAGATTGATTTGAGGTCAGGGTATCACCAGTTGAGCATTAGAGAGGAGGATATTGATAAAACAACTTTCAGGACAAGGTATGGTCATTATGAGTTTGTAGTAATGTCGTTTGGATTGACAAATGCACCAGCATCTTTTATGAATTTGATGAACTTGATATTTCACCCATATTTAGACAAGTTCATTGTGGTATTTATAGATGATATATTGGTGTATTCAGCATCAAAAGAGGAGCACGTAGCACATTTAAGGATCACTTTGCTGATGTTGCGGGAGCATCAATTGTATGCCAAGTTCAGTAAGTGTGAGTTTTGGTTACGAGAGATTCAATTTTTGGGTCATGTGATATCGGGAGAAGGAGTAGCTATAGATCCAACCAAAGTTGAAGTAGTTATGAAATGGGAAGAGCCAAAGACAATATCAGAAATAAGAAGTTTCCTAGGTTTGGCAGGATATTACAAGCGTTTCATTCATGATTTCTCTAAGATTGTAGCCCCTATGACAAAGTTAACCAGAAAAGGAGTGTCATTTGTGTGGTTAGCAGATTGTTGTCGGAGTTTTATGGAATTGAAGAAGAGACTCACTTCAGCACCTATATTAGAATTACCATCAGGCAATGGAGGTTTTGTGTTATATACAGATGCTTTAAGAGAGGGCTCGGAGCAGTGTTGATGCAGCATGGAAAAGTTGTAGCAAATGCGTCCAGGCAGTTAAAGCGGCATGAAGAGAATTATCTGGCACATGATTTGAAATTAGCAGTAGTGGTATTTGCTTTAAAATTGTGGAGGCATATTTGTATGGGGAAAGGCTTGAAATTTTCACAAATCATAAGAGTCTAAAGTACATTTTCTCTCAGAAAGATTTGAATCTCAGGCAGCGCAGATGGATGGAATATTTGAAAGACTATGATTTCAGCTTGGTATATCATCCAGGTAAAGCTAATGTAGTTGCAGATGCATTGAGTAGGAAGGTAGTTTTAAGTCAGATGATGATAAAGGAATGGAAATTGTATGAGGATATAGCAGAGAATTCCCTGTTTATCCCGAATAATTAGCAACGAGCAATACTGGCTAGTAGTATAGTAGAACCATCATTATATTGACAAATAGCAAAAGCCCAAAGAATAGATGAGAATTGGCAGAAATTGTGAAGATGGAAGATGTTACCATTGATAATGATGTGTGGTTAGGTTCAGAGGCCGATTGTATGTTCCAGCGGAAGCAGAAATAAAAAAAAAAAGTGTTGGAAGAAGCACATAGGTCCAGATATTCAATTCACCCAGGCAGTAGAAATATGTATCAAGACTTAAAGAAACATTTTTGGTGGCCAAATATGAAAAAGGAAATAGCAGAATTCATAACAAGATGTTTGATTTGTCAGTAAGTGAAAGCAGTGCATCAGAGACTAGGAGGATTGTTGCAGCCATTGCCGATTCCACAGTGGAAATGAGATGATATTGCCATGGATTTTGTAGTAGGATTGCCCAGAACAACATCAAGTCATAATGGAATTTAATTTTTGTTGACAGATTGATAAAGGTATGCAGGTTATTAGTTGTAAGCATGTCTTGGGCAGTTGATAGATGGCCAAACCATTGCATGGCATTCCAATGACTATAGTTTTAGATAGAGATCCAAGTTTCACATTTGGTTTTTGGAGGAGTTTATAGTGAGTAATTGACACTAAGTTAAGATACAATTCAGCTTATCATCCACAGACAGATGGGCAAACAGAAGGAATAATTCAGACAATAGAGGATATGTTGCGAACTTGTTGTTTAGAATTGGGAGGTAGTTGGGAACATCACTTAGGAATGGTGGAATTCGCTTACAACAATAGTTATCATGCAAGCATTGGAATTGCACCATATGAAGCCTTATATGGAAGACCATGTAGGACACCCTTGAATTGGAATGAGGTAGGAGAAAGGCATGTTATGGGACCAGAATTGATTCAACAATGTTAAGAAATAGTCAAGTTCATAAAGGAAAAACTTCAGACAGCTTAGAGTCGACAGAAAAGTTTTGCAGATACAATGCATAGGCCATTGCAATTCGAAGTCGGTGATTATGTATTTTTGAAGGTTTCTCCCACTAAATGTGTTTTGAGATTCAGCAAGAAGGGTAAATTGAGTCCAAGGTATGTAGGTCCATTCCGAATTTTCAAAAAATTGGAGAAATAGCTTACATAATAGACCTTCTAGTAGATTCTATAGATGCACACGATGTATTCCATGTCTCCATGTTGAAATGATACATTCGGGATCCTTCACAAATAGTCAGTTACACCAGAGATGATTTGAAGCTAGACATGTCTATGCCAGAATATCCAGTTCAAATCATAGGACAAAGAACACATAAATTGAGAAATAAAGAAATAGAATTAGTGAAAATCAGATAGGAAAATAGGTAGGGAGGAGAAGACACTTGGGAACTGGCAGAGGAAATTCAGAAAGCATATCCATACTTGTTTGAGTAAGCTTTTAATTATTTTTGGGTGATAGTACCATACATGACTGGTTGTAAATTATGTGTTAAGGTTTCTTTCTGAATTTTGAGGATGAAAATATCTTTTTAGGTGATAGTAATATAACGTCGTGATTGTTCGGATCATGGTTTGGATAGTTTGTGGGCCAATGTGTGGCCAATAGATGGTGTTTTGTGTTTCTGCAGGTCGTGTAGGTGTAGTGGGCTGGAAATCCGAGCCCAACTTGCCCTCTGGTTCACTGTTTGTGAATGTGATGGGGTTGTGTGTCATGTTCTTAACGTGATAGACCCATGCGTCGCATTCAGGTTGCCGCCGTACGGGGTGTTTTGGTTGCTTGCCTGACGCATGGTGCGCGCTGGGCTGACAAGTGGCGTCGACGTTAAGAAGGCGACGACCTAGACTGTCGGTGCGTCGCATTCTTAACTATGAGAGGTTAAGAAGCTTAGGTTGGACAAATGAAGTAGGAAGCTCTGTTTGGCCAAGAAGGGGTTTTGCTGTCGGATTGGAGATGATTTGGAGGTTTAGTGCGTGATTCGACGTGTTCTCGATGCGAGGACATTGCTCAGAGCGTGGTAAAGGCCAATTCGTGGTTGTTCTCCATGTTCTTCGCGTAGGTAGGGAGATTCCACTCAGTTTCTCATTGTAGATGGTGTGTTTGTCACGTTTGATCCATGGAATGGGTTTCAGTTGTCAGATAGCTTGTTAGTGTAGCTGTTAGACTGGTTATAAGTGCTTTACATGGACGTTTGCATGTGTTTTGGGGGATTTTCGAAAGTGGAACTCCCAGGCTGGGGATCTGTATGTGAAGGCGACGGCTTGGGGCATCGCGTTCTTAACGCGACGGCTCAACCCGTAGCATTCCGGTTCAGAATGCGCTGTATCAAGGCGTCACGTTCTAAAGGCGATAGAGTGCCCCATCACCTTCTGGCTTCTGAGGGCTGTGAACATAGTTCTGGTTAAGTTTGTATCCCGTTGTGTTATTTCATGTATTTAAAGTATTGTAGCAATACATTGGAACGTGTCGAGGTTTGAAGATATTGTGTTGGCATGGTTTGTGTGTACGTGGCAAGTTGGGTAGTACAATGCCTTCCATGGTTACCTCTCAAGTCGGGAACACATGTTCTCTGTGAGCCAGGCACGTTAGTGCTCATGGTTTGTCCTGGTACTGTGTGTACTGTCAAGGTTTGTGTCATCTTCTTGGACACTCGCACTCGTCCGTCGAGTTGTACGTTCGGCTGAGGGAAAGACAGCAGTGGGGCAACGACTTGTGGTGTGTTAGTTCTTAGTTCGGTCGCTTGTAGCGCGCTCTTGGTTGGGGGACCGACATGTCACATCCCGACATTTAATATATCGATAAATGTTGTAACATGAATGATTAGAAAATCAAGAGTAAAAATTAAACTTTCTGGGCATAAATTGCCTTGGTTCTTAATCTAAATAAAAATAATTAACTATCATTCCTCTAATTTAAGGGTGTTTACATGATTCTTAAACTACAATTCAAAGAGTAGACATAGCAAGGGGTGATCTCTCAACACACAATTTCCCGATGTCCTACCTTCTAGAACTGTAGATTACCTGAGAAAAAAAAGAGTTGGTGTGAGCAATCTTTCCCAATAGGATTTATCATCCAAGGACAAGAAATGGAAGAAATATATAATGATTTGACTAAGATCAAGTAACAGGGTAAACAAACAATGGTACAAATCAGGAAACAAATGATTGGAACCAAGATTAAGAAATAGTGACAAAAATAAGATGATATGCCAATGAACTAAGTTAGGATAGCAAGTAGCAAGCATATAATGATCATCAGTAAAATAGCAAAGTGTGAGTGTATGAACAATAGTTCAGAAGAAAATAGAGAAAATACATATATAGAGATGCCCTACCCATTCCACAAGCATATAAATACTCATGTCATAACATAATTCATGGAAATGTCGACAAATTTAGCTTATAGTGGTGTCATGCCAAACACCCTAGTGATCCATACTGCTTTGCACAGATTAAACGAATTAGGGTGCTCCTCCAGGGACTGGATCTATCCCATTTACCCAGGCATTGGTCCAAAAGAGTCCGAAGACCCAAAAGTTCGTCATCCCATTTCCATTTCTATTAACATACATACATGGTACTTAGGGTCTCATCAGGAGTAAAATAATATCACAGGGAGCAGAGTAGTATGAGTTAATGTTTAAAGATATACAGAAGGTATAAGAATCAAAATAGTTAAGGATGTCCAAGAATAATCTAAGGATGGATTTGGTTGACGGTTTAACTATTGTGCAATTATCTTTCTACAAATGCTTGATCAATGTCTTTGTTTATGACACAAATCTTTATCTTATTATAAAAGACTCTTTACATTGGTAAAATTTCATAAATAGTATAATACATAATTTCCAGTAAACATGTATTATACTATATCATATTTGTTTAAACAGTAGGTGTCGACACACAGAGCTTTGGTGTCGACACATATCATTACACTCAAGAAATTTTTTCTAAGTCCACAACGTATATACTTATATCATACTAACTCCGACTTCTTGAAATTCGAAGTATATCTACTCCGACTCTAGTAAAGTCGAAGTGTGTTATCGATTGTTGAACAACTGGCCTTACTTCGACTCCCAAGAAGTCGAAGTTAGATACTGATTGTTGAACAACCGAAGACCCACTCCGATTCTTGAGCAGTTGAACTCTAATATCGATTGTTTCTATCGATTGTTGATATATATAATATATATATATATATTATATATATATATATATATATATATTATCCACTCTGACTTCTCTGCAGTCGAAGTCTATAGTCGAAGTTTCATATCGATTGTCTATATCGATTGTCTTTTTCATATCGATTGTCTTTTTTATATCGATTGCCTATATTGATTGTCTTCTTCTATATCGATTGATGCTTACTCCGACTTCTATACAGTCGAAGTTTATACATAGTCGAACTTTCAGATATCGATTGCTTATGTTTTGTTCTATCGATTGCTGACATATATATCAACTGTTAACCCACTCTGACTCTTTGAAAGTTAAAGTATAATATCAACTTCTGTGATCAACTATACTTAGATGTTTTAATGACTTGTTATATTTGAAAAACTGTTAATGTATTATTAGTGCGATTAATGTTTTAATTCTTATGGAATTATTCAATGAACAACAGATGAACACATGATCTACACTGTGACAGTCTCTTTGTTATCTGTACAATAATTTATCCAATGTGCATTGTACTTCTCTATTCTTTTGTATTTAGTATATTTCTGTCATTTCTTAATATCAGTTTCATAGTTTATCTTTTTTAGAATTCTACATGTCTTCTAAAGACATGTGTTAGCATCCTTCAGAATAACTAGTTTCTAGATTTTAAAGAAAAGTCCCTTTGCAGCTGCACTGCTCGCCAAGTAGGTGTCCATTCCTCTTGAATGCTCATCTAACCCTGTACTATTTAAAGGACCGACTGTTTGTCTGGAACTGATAGATATCTGTTAGAAACTACTTGTCCCTTACCTTCTTATATTATTTTATATCTCACAAGACTAACCCCGAGAAAAGGAAAAGACATAGTATGGTGTTTGTAGAAATTCAAGAAAAGCTATCTGAAATAGAACCATGTAGCTACCAATATAGCCTGGAAGCCATTGAGACTCAAAGACTCAAGGTCTAAAGATCTGATCCAAGCTGTCTCAAGTCTCAAGACCCAACATTCAAATTCAAATAGCTACTTTCAAACTGGAAGCTGAAAGACTGTGAAGGTTATATATGAAGCTGAAGTTTGAAATACAGAGATACATGTGTGTATAGATGAACACAAGAAATAGACACTAGCATACAACACAAGTGAAAGAGTACACACGACTACATACTTCTGAAAGAAAAGAGAGAAGCTCACTAGATCTCAAGAGAGCTGCTGTTCAAGTTTTGACTTCCTACTCTGGTCTTCAGAAGTTCTTCTTGGGTGGCTTTCTTTGTTCTAGATTTCTCAGTCACCTCTTAGGTCAAGCATCTTATTGTAATCTCCTTTTGATCTTCTGTGTTTGCTCATTCACGGAGAAGACACCTGTCTCATCTTGTGCAAAAAACTAGCAGGGGGTTTGTCCCGTAGAGTACCCCTTGTGAAGGGACGAAGACCTACAAGTAGTAGGTGGTGTAATACCACTTGTGAAGGGAAGACTTGTGTACGTCACGTGCTTTTCGGATCCATGCGGATCGTGTGTGTTGTGGTTGTGGCGGCCGTTGTGAGGCCAATGTGAGTCAGTTGTGTGGTATGTGTAATGTGCATGCGTGGCTTGAGCAGGTGCAGCGCAGGGTTGGTCCGGAAATAGAATAGGACCTGCTGCTGTTCTGTCTGAGTTGGCGGCCAGGGTGGCCGTTTACTAGTAGGCGTCCAGATTGGTGGACGTTTACATAATGAGTAGCGGCAGTAGATGTGGACGTTTAGGTGGCGGTTGATGTTGGCGACAAGGGGGTGACGCCAACCTGTCAGTTCAACAGGTTATAGGCTCACCCGAGGGCTGTTTTCTCAGCTCACTCTCTTCCCTCTTGCCCCAGCTTGCTGCCCCAGAGTCTTTGAAGCTTCAACAGGTGCCGAGGAGTAGTTGGACGATCGTAGAACGCGCGGCATCGCTGAATTACGCGAGGAAACGTCGCGGCGTGGTGCAATTCGCGTGGGAGCTCGCGGAGGGCTCGGCGTGAACGGGGGATTGCAGGAGATTCTAACGCGTTCTGAGGTAGGGGACGAACCCGTTTAGCTCCGTAGGAACATTAAAACACATCATAATCACTTGAACCAGCATGATAATCCATGTTTGGATAGAGTTGCACCAAGCGGGATAATGGGTGGTTTGAGTATTTAATGTTCGGAGCATGTTTTAGTGGTTTGTATTGGGTTCTAGCATGCTAAAGGAATTGCATTTGCATGTTTTCAGTAGTTAGAACAGTTAGAAAACCCGCAGGGCCGGATTAGGGTTTCTGCAGGGTTTATGGCCGGAGAACTTGGCGTCAACATCGCTTGCCGCCAAGATCCTCAGCCAGAGGTTAACGGCCAGGACCCTTGCCGTTGACTCCCAGTAAGCGGCAATCGATGTGGCCGCCTACTTCTATTTGAGCAGAAATGACTAAGTACAATAATTATCGATAATGCATGTGTGTTGACGCATGAGGTGCACTGAGTGCACTTGGTTTACGTGTTTAGCATACAAGGTATGCTGTTAGTTGTTTACTTCGGTGACTGCGCGTTGTGTACGCGAGTCAGTTGGGTTCACGTGTAGTGGACCAGTGGTTACTTGTGGTTTACGTGAGTTTCACGTGGTTCTGTGTACGTGGCGAGTAGTACGACGCCTACCGTGGTTACCTCTCCAGTTGGGTGCCCCAGGTTCTTTGTGAGCCAGGCTGTTAGCTCGGGGCTTTGTCCCGGTACTTGTGCTGTACCGTCGAGGTCTGTGTCGTCTGACCTGGACACCCTCACTCTTGTGTTAGAGTTGTACGTCCGGCTGAGGGAAAGACGACAGTGGGACAGTGACACTTGTGTTTGTTTTTAGTCACTTGTAGCGCGCTCGTAGTTGGGGGTACGGACACCAGTAGTCGACACTGGTCCCCAGCTAGTCCTTTTCCAGTGCCTCACTCTAGCGAGCCCAGGCCAGGGTCTCTGGAGGTGCCAGGCATGGGCCTGTGACCGTGTGGTCTGCAGGTTGTGGTGTTTAGTTGGTCTCCACAGTTGTGCTTGACCTTTTTACGTGGAGCGGCAGCTGGACCTTTCGTCCGTGGCTGCGAGACTGAGAGGTAGACCTGTGTTAGTTGTCCGAGTCAGTTTCTGGTGTCGCGAACCAGTTCACGTGGCTCGTGTTGGCTGTCTCTACTTTAGCTTGTACACCTGTACTGGTTTGCCGTTTTTATTACTGTTGTTTCTCGTAGTCGGCAGACGGTGAGTACTTTTACAGCTTTACTTACCTGCTTAGCTGTTATATAATTGTTGGTGCTGTTTACTATTCGTACTCGTGGTGTTTGTTTCGCTCGGTTTTGGGGGAGTTCCCTACTGAGCCAGTGACTAGAGAGGCTCACCCCTACCCCCACAGGTGAGAGCGAGGAGGACGTCTCTCGTCCGACGTCCAGTTCCGGGCCGCGTCGTAGCGGTGCAGGGTCAGCACCTCCAGCAGAGTAGCTTCAGCAGTGTAGTTTTGTAGTTGTTTACTTTCTTCAGTTGTACCTCGGGGTATGCCCCAGGCTCTTGTACTTCTTTTTAGTTTTGTGGAAATTTGGCTATGTAAACTTGTGAAATATATATGAAATGTGGTGTGTTCCTTTATGTTTACACGGACTGTGGTTTGGTATCCCTTGCGAGGCTTCGGCCCGTTCGCGGGAGGCGGACTCGGATCAAGTACGTTATCGGTTTAACGGGCTTGACCGAGGCGATCCGTCACAGTTGGTATCAGAGCAAGGTCCGTGTTAATATAAGGGAATTAAAAGGATACATAGCCTTATTTTGGTCATTATACACTGCTGGTAGGGACCCTGGTTTTTGATCATTTGTGGTTTTGATTTTTGTCTGGTGTTTTGTGTATGTAGAAATTTCTGAGATGGCTGATAGGAGAGATTGGGGTGGTGGAGGAGATGATCCGGAGGAAAGCACCCAGCGTATGATAGAAAGGATTTGGGAGAGCCTCACGGATATTCGGCAAGAATGGATCAGCAGGCGCCAGTACCACCGGTTGCAGTGCCACCTGGGGATGGAGAGGCTGTACCTGTTGCTCCAGTTCCGCCGAGAGTGGAGGTGCCTTTTGTAGCTCATGTGCCACCACCAGTGTGTTAGCGGAAGAACCAGTGTTGCAGGTTGAAAAGTTTCTGAGATTGCAGCCACCTACTTATTCAGGAGGGCCGAATCCAGATACAGCTGAGCATTGGGTTCATGAAATTGAGAGAGTTTTTGCGACTATGAGGTGTCCGGCAGCGGATAGAGTGGTATTAGCTGCTTACCAGTTGAGAGGTTTTGCCTTGGAATGGTGGCGATTGAAGATGCAAACCACTTTTGCAGGCAGGAGGACGGAAGAAGCTATCACTTGGCCGGAGTTTCTTGATGTATTTAATGATACATTCTTTCCGATCCAAGTGCAGCAAGTAAAAAGAGAGCAATTCCGAACTCTTCAGCAAGGTAACTCTTCAGTCTTAGAGTACCAGATGAGATTTATGGCACTTAGCCGTTATGCGCCATATGTGGTTTCAGATAATAATATGATGGTTGAGTATTTTATCAGAGGATTGAGAGTGGAATTGCAGGATGCGATAGTACCTCTCATGTGCAAGACAGTGGAAGAGCAGCGCAGAGGGCAGCTACTTTGGAGAGGTCTATCCGGACTCGTCAGGCAGGTGAATCAGGTTCAGGTAGTTTTCGGCTACCGCAGCAGACAGTAGGTGCAAGCAAGGGCAAGGCACCAGCAGGACCTTCTTCATCTGGTTTCGGGAAATAGGGCCAGAAGTTAAAGCAAGCATTTAAAGGTAAAGGAAGAGGATGGGGAGGTCGTCAGCAGTTGCAGCAGGGCCGTGGTAGGCCTGAGGTGGAGGAGTCGCAGCAGAGTACTGCCAGGCAGCCTATTGTTCCTCCAGGGTATAGATGTTATAATTGCAATCAGCCGGGACATTTGATCCGCAATTGTCCGTATGCAAGAGAGTATGGGTATGGCAGAGGTGTGCAGCAGCAGCAGCAGCTCAGCAGTTCCAGCAGCCACAGGCAGGTCGTGGCAGAGGAGCACCGCAGCAGCGAGGGAGAGGCCGGGTTATGGCTATCACCCGAGCCCAGGCAGAGGCGTCAAATATGATAGAAGGTACTTTACCTCTTTATGAATATTCAGCAAGAGTCTTATTTGATTCGGGTGCCTCTCATTCTTTTATTTCCGAAGAATTTCTGGATTGCATAGCTCATCCTTTAGAAGAGAAGTCTTGTGAGTTAGTGGTGGAGGTTCCTTCAGGTGAGTTCTTACTCACTTCGAGCTATATAGATGAAGCTCCTGTTATGATTGAAGGGAACCAGATGCCGGGTCGGTTGTATGCCCTGCAGTTGTCAGATTATGATATCATTCTGGGTATGGATTGGCTTGAGATGTATGGAGCAATGTTAGATTGCAGAAAGAAAAGGATCAGATTTTGTCATCCTAATGGTGCAGTGTTTGAATATCAAGGTATGCCTTTTTATACCTCCAAGTTTCTAATTTCTGCAATTAAAGCTAGAAAGTTGATAAATGATGGGTGTGTGGCCTATTTAGCCTCAGTAAGTTTGGTAGAAGCCAGTCAGCCAATGGAAGCAGTTCCCGTGGTTAGGGAATTTGCTGATGTTTTTCGGAAGATTTGCCTGGTTTAGCTCCACACAGAGAGGTGGACTTTTCTATTGAGTTGCTGCCAGGTACCATGCCGATTTCTAAAGCCCCATATCGGATGGCACCAGCAGAACTTAAAGAATTGAAAAAGCAGTTAGAAGAGTTGTTGCAGAAAGGTTTTATTAGACCGAGTCATTCCCCGTGGGGAGCGCCGGTTTTATTTGTGAAAAAGAAAGATGGAAGTTTTCGGATGTGCATTGATTATAGAAAATTGAATGATGTGACCATTAGAATAAGTACCCGTTGCCGAGGATAGATGATTTATTTGATCAGTTGCAATCAGCAAAGGTGTTTTCTAAGATTGATTTGAGGTCCGGGTACCATCAGTTGAGAATCAAAGAGGAGGATATAGATAAGACAGCGTTCAGAACCAGATATGGTCACTATGAGTTTGTGGTAATGCCTTTTGGGTTGACTAATGCTCCTGCAGGTTTTATGGATCTGATGAATAGAATTTTTCATCCATATTTAGATCAATTATTGTGGTCTTTATTGATGATATTCTAATTTATTCAGCATCTGAAGAGGAGCATGCAGCTCATTTGAGGTTTACCTTGCAGTTGTTAAGAGATAACCAGCTGTTTGCTAAATTTAGTAAGTGTGAATTCTGGTTAAAGGAAATTCAGTTTTTGGGTCATGTTATTTCAGCCAAAGGAGTAGCAGTAGACCCGAGTAAAGTGGAAGCTGTGTCTAGGTGGGAAGTGCCTAAGACAATAACCGAGATTAGAAGTTTTCTGGGGTTGGCAGGTTATTATAGGCGCTTTATTCAAGATTTTTCTAAGATTGCAGCACCTATGACTAGATTGACCAGGAAAGGAGTGCCTTTTGTGTGGTCCGGTGAATGTCAGAGAAGTTTCATGGAATTGAAGAAAAGACTCACATCAGCACCTATATTGACATTGCCGGCAGGGAGTGGTGGTTTTGTGCTGTATACTGATGCTTCAAGGAGAGGTCTTGGTGCAGTGCTTATGCAGCATGGTAAAGTGATAGCTTATGCATCCAGGCAATTGAAGCCAGCAGAGGAGAATTACCCCACTCATGATTTAGAATTGGCAGCAGTGTGTTTGCTTTGAAAATGTGGAGGCATTATCTGTATGGCGAGAGATTTGAAATTTTTACAGATCATAAAAGCTTGAAGTATATCTTCTCGCAGAAAGATTTGAATCTTCGCCAGCGCAGATGGGTTGAATATTTGAAAGATTATGATTTCAGTTTGGCTTACCATCCGGGTAAGGCCAATGTTGTAGCTGATGCTTGAGAGAAAGGCATATATGAATTTGATGATGATTAAAGAATGGAAGTTGTATGAAGAAGTAGCGGAGAATTCCTTGTATGTGCCCAGCAGTCAGCGAGGCAATTTAGCTGCTAGTGCAGTAGAGCCATCTTTATATTGGCAGATCATTGAAGCTCAGAGAGCAGATGCAGGTTTACCTGAAATTGTGAAAATGGAAGGAGTTTCTATTGATGATAATTGTGTGGTCAGGCTTAGGGGCAGGTTGTTTGTTCCTGCAGAGAGAGAGGTGAAGCAGCGAGTTCTGGAAGAGGCTCATAAATCTAGGTACACTATTCATCCGGGTAGTACTAAAATGTACCATGATTTAAGAAAGCATTTTTGGTGGCCTCATATGAAGAAAGAAATAGCAGAATTTGTGGCAAGATGTGCTATCTGTCAGCAGATTAAAGCAGAGCATCAGAAGCCTGGAGGTCTATTGCAACCGTTGCCTATTCCACAGTGGAAATGGGATGATATTGCGATGGACTTTGTGGCAGGTTTACCAAGGTCGAGTTCAGGGCATAATGGAATATGGGTGTTTGTTGACAGATTGACTAAGGTGTGCAGATTAGTGGCAGTAGTATGTCTTGGACAGTGGACAGGTTGGCAAATATTTATGTTGAAAGAATTGTTCCACTGCATGGTATTCCAAAGACTATTGTATCTGATAGAGATCCAAGATTTACTTCTGGTTTTTGGAGAAGTCTGCAGAAAGTAATTGGTTCTGAATTGAGATATAGCTCCGCTTATCATCCCCAGACAGATGGTCAGACAGAGAGGACTATTCAGACAATTGAAGATATGTTGCGGCTTGTTGTTTAGTTTGGGGAGGTAGTTGGGAGCATCATTTGGGAATGGTTGAGTTTGCCTACAATAATAGTTATCATACCAGTCTTGGGATGGCACCGTATGAAGCTTTATATGGAAGGCCATGTAGAACCCCATTGAATTGGCATGAAGTGGGAGAAAGGCAATTAGTGGGTCCTGAATTGATTCAGCAAACCACTGAAGTAGTGAAGCTTATTAAAGAAAAATTGCAGGCAGCTCAAAGTAGGCAGAAAAGTTATGCAGATGTGCGGAGGAGACCACTTCAGTTTGAGGTGGGAGATTTTGTTTTTCTGAGAGTTTCCCCAAGTAAAGGTATTATGAGGTTTGGCAAGTCTGGAAAGTTGAGTCCAAGGTATGTGGGACCTTTCCAGGTGATTGAAAGAATTGGGGAAGCAGCTTATAGGCTGGATTTGCCAGCTGATTTTGCAGATGTGCATGATATTTTCCATGTCTCCATGTTGAGAAAATGTATTGAAGATCCAGCTCAAATAATTAGATATCAAGGTGGTGACCTGAGGCCGGACATGACTATGCCAGAGTATCCGGTGCAGATCACAGATCGAAAGATAAAGAAGCTGAGGAATAAAGAAATTGAGCTAGTTAAAGTGAGATGGGAAAATAGGTTGGGTGGTGAGGATACCTGGGAGTTAGCCGCAGAAATGGCTAAAGGGTATCCCTATCTGTTGAATAAGTTTGTGTATTTTCTTTTTAGATGATAGTACTTGTAAAGGTGTGTATGTATGAGTTGTTTAACTTTGAATTGTGTTATGAATTTCGAGGTCGAAATTTTCTTTTTAGATGATAGTAATGTAACGTCGCGTGCTTTTCGGATCCATGCGGATCGTGTGTGTTGTGGTTGTGGCGGCCGTTGTGAGGCCAAGTGAGTCAGTTGTGTGGAATGTGTAATGTGCATGCGTGGCTTGAGCAGGTGCAGCGCAGGGTTGGTCTGAAATAGAATAGGACCTGCTGCTGTTCTGTCTGAGTTGGCGGCCAGGGTGGCCGTTGACTGTTGGCGTCCAGATTGGTGGACGTTACATAATGAACTTAGCGGCAGTAGATGTGGACGTTTAGGCTGGCGGTTGATGTTGGCGGCAAGGGGGTTGACGCCAACCTGTCAGTTCAACAGGTTATAGGCTCACCCGAGGGCTGTTTAGCTCACTCATTCCCTCTGCCCTCTTGCTTGCGCCCCCGAGTCTTTGAAGCTTCCAACAGGTGCGAGGAGTAGTTGGACGATCGTAGACGCGCGGCGTCGCTGAATTACGCGAGGAAACGTCGCGGCGTGGTGCAATTCGCGTGGGAGCTCGCGGAGGGCTCGGCGTGAACCGGGGGATTGCAGGAGATTCTAACGCGTTCTGAGGTAGGGGACGAACCCGTTTAGCTCCGTAGGAACATTAAAACACATCATAATCACTTGAACCAGCATGATAATCCATGTTTGGAGAGTTGCACCATGCGGGATAATGGGTGGTTTGAGTTATTTATGTTCGAAGCATGTTTTAGTGGGTTGTATTGGGTTCTAGCATGCTAAAGGAATTGCATTTGCATGTTTTCAGTAGTTAGAACAGTTAGAAAACCCGCAGGACCGGATTAGGGTTTCTGCAGGGTTTATGGCCGGAGAACTTGGCGTCAACATCGCTTGCCGCCAAGATCCTCAGCCAGGAGGTTAACGGCCAGGACCCTTGCCGTTGACTCCCAGTAAGCGGCAATCGATGTGGCCGCCTACTTCTATTTGAGCAGAAATGACTAAGTACAATAATTATCGATAATGCATGTGTGTTGACGCATGAGGTGCACTGAGTGCACTTGGTTTACGTGTTTAGCATACAAGGTATGCTGTAGTTGTTTACTTCGGTGACTGCGCGTTGTGTACGCGAGTCAGTTGGGTTCACGTGTAGTGGACCAGTGGTTACTTGTGGTTTACGTGAGGTTTCACGTGGTTTTGTTGTGTACGTGGCGAGTAGTACGACGCCTACCGTGGTTACCTCTCCAGTTGGGTGCCCCAGGTTCTTTGTGAGCCAGGCTGTTAGCTCGGGGCTTTGTCCCGGTACTTGTGCTGTACCGTCGAGGTCTGTGTCGTCTGACCTGGACACCCTCACTCTTGTGTTAGAGTTGTACGTCCGGCTGAGGGAAAGACGACAGTGGGACAGTGACACTTGTGTTGTTTTTAGTCACTTGTAGCGCGCTCGTAGTTGGGGGTACGGACACCAGTAGTCGACACTGGTCCCCAGCTAGTCCTTTTCCAGTGCCTCACTCTAGCGAGCCCAGGCCAGGGTCTCTGGAGGTGCCAGGCATGGGCCTGTGACCGTGTGGTCTGCAGGTGTGGTGTTTAGTTGGTCTCCACAGTTGCTTGACCTTTTTACGTGGAGCGGCAGCTGGACCTTTCGTCCGTGGCTGCGAGACTGAGAGGTAGACCTGTGTTAGTTGTCCGAGTCAGTTCTGGTGTCGCGAACCAGTTCACGTGGCTCGTGTTGGCTGTCTCTACTTTAGCTTGTACACCTGTACTGGTTTGCCGTTTATTATTACTGTTGTTTCTCGTAGTCGGCAGACGGTGAGTACTTTTACAGCTTTACTTACCTGCTTAGCTGTTATATTAATTGTTGGTGCTGTTTACTATTCGTACTCGTGGTGTTTGTTTCGCTCGGTTTTGGGGGAGTTCCCTACTGAGCCAGTGACTAGAGAGGCTCACCCCTACCCCCACAGGTGAGAGCGAGGAGGACGTCTCTCGTCCGACGTCCAGTTCCGGGCGCGTCGTAGCGGTGCAGGGTCAGCACCTCCAGCAGAGTAGCTTCAGCAGTGTAGTTTTGTAGTTGTTTACTTTCTTCAGTTGTACCTCGGGGTATGCCCCAGGCTCTTGTACTTCTTTTTAGTTTTGTGAAATTTGGCTATGTAAACTTGTGAAATATATATGAAATGTGGTGTGTTCCTTTATGTTTACACGGACTGTGGTTTGGTATCCCTTGCGAGGCTTCGGCCCGTTCGCGGGAGGCGGACTCGGATCAAGTACGTTATCGGTTTAACGGGCTTGACCGAGGCGATCCGTCACAACTTGCTTGGGAGCCTGTGGTTGTATACCTGCCAGGTTGAGAGAAGGCAAGTGGTCTTGGCAGTTAGTGAAAATCCCAAGGGGTTCTTGGGGACTAGATCTGTAGGACTCTGATGAAGAAGGTCCTAAACCAGGGGATAAACCTTTGTGCAATTGTGTGATGTTTCGCCAAGTGTACACTTGTTCCACAAACACCACACTAATATAATGATACTATCTAGTGTTATCTATTTTGAGATCAAATTTTAAAGTGCAAGAAGTCCTATTCACCCCCCTCGAGAACATCCAAAGCTCCATCTCGATCCAACATAAATAACTCATCCTAGTAGTTTAGAATTCAAGAAAATAGGAAATGCAACTTGATTGGACAATTCAGAAGTGTATCAACTTTGACTGATGAAGACATGGGTCTGTTTGTCAACTGAGATTGGTGGTTGTCGACAACTACTATTTTTTTGGGTTCTGGTTAAGGCTATAAACAAAGGATTCAAGCTCTGATTATACTTCAACATTGAAGACTTGATATTTGGGAAATAAAGAGGGTTTTCTATGGACTACAAGAGCGACAATCAGTTGCGTTTGAGATGAGAGAGAGAAGGAAAGAGTGAGAATCTTACTGTCAGTAAACCAACACCCTTCTCTTTCTACTCAGGTAGCAGAAAAATCGGATTTATACCAAAATTGGCTTGCTAAATAGTCAATAAATAGAATAATCAACCTGGTTTTAAAGCTCAGAATTAAATTGGTCGTTTAAATCTAAAAATTGATCAGCCGCTCGTTACGTATTGGTTGACCAAATCTGGTGACACAGACCAGTCCAATTGGTTTTCTCGTGTTGTTAGGAAATCAAATCGGAGTCTCATTGTAACATCGTGCATTTTTTGGATCCTCGTAGATCCTCGCTTAGTGGTTGTCGAGGCCAGTGTGTGGCCAATGACATGTGTTACAGGTGTTTATGCAGGTTTTCGGGGCTTTGTGGGCCGGCGGTTCGAGCCCAAAGTGTTGAACCACTCTTTATTACTTTCATATTTTGGTGCTAACAAAATTATGATGTAACTTAAATTGAATATTTTGTTTCATCTGTGTCGCATCAATCTCATAGCAACATGCTGAGTCTCACATTGATGCAATATTGGCGCACTAAAATGATAAAATTGATATATAATCTATATACATCGATTTCAGTTCAAGTGCCAAAATTTTATAAAGCGCCACAACGATTTCTTAAGTGGCCTTAACGATTTGTTAAGAAATCGATCTCACAACGATTTCTTAAGTGGCCTTAACGATTTGTTAAGAAATCGATCTCAGAACGATTCCTTTTATAGCCACATCGATTTGCCCTCATATCGATTTTGTTCTCATAACGATTTGATAAGTTTCATATCGATTTGGGTCTCGTAACGATTTCATAAGTGATCACATCTACTTCTTTATTGATCATAACGATTTGCTTCTCACATCGATTTGCTTTCACTTAAACATTGATTTTGTCCAAACATCAACTTCATGTAAACATCGATTTCCTTTATATTCAGATGTTTTAAATATGTTTGGCGCCTAATGAAAAGTCAAAATATCTTCTGACAGATAAAGCTGCATGCTTGTTTCAGAGCTTTGTCAGAAAAGATCTTTGACCTATCAGTTTTAGCATGTTATGAGAAATACAGCAGTGTGCACTGTTATCGTGTAAACACTATTTTTATGCTAACACACTGCTCCATGCTCACAGATCTCAAAGACTACCAAAGGTTGATTAAGACAAATGAAGAGCAACGGCTAGAACTCCAATGGATCTCTTCAACAGATCCATTAAAAAGCTATTCATATAAAAGATGAAGCATTGCTGAAGAACAAACGAGAGTTTTTCTGAGATCTTTGAAGAGTGTACAACCAGTGAGGAACCTGAACTCCAAATACACTCAAAGAAAAGAGAGAAAGAGCCTGAGCCCATGAAGAAGTGTTCAAGCATTTGAAGCATTCGAGCTTTCAAGCTTCCTTTCTTCTCTCTTTTCTTTTCTCCCTGTGCTCATTGTAATCTTGGGGGAGAGTCTGTGACTGTGAGCTAAGTCCTGAGTGTTCATCTTGTAATAGCTCTAAGTCTAATCTTTCTTTCCTAAGAAAGATTTCTGTCCAGCTGTAGGACTGTATACAGTGTGTAACCCAGCTAGGGGTTTGTGTCTAGCAGAACCACACTGAGGTTTGTACCAGTAGGTTTGCTTCTGAGCCTAGAAAAGAAGTGGGCTACCTTCTTGCCCGAGAAAGAGAAGAAGATCAGCTGGGGTGCTGGGTGTTGTAGTGTCCTTAAGGGGGATTGTACCCTTGGTTAGTGAAATCCCAAGAGGTTGCTTGGGGACTGGACGTAGGACTTCCATGTGGGAAGGGCCGAACCAGATAAATTCCTTGTGTCTTTTGTGTGATTGTTTATTTGCTTCCGCACTACTACTCTTTATCACACTAAACTAACCAAACCTTCAAGTGTTAATTTTTGTGTTTAAGTTTCTATTTCAGATTTCAGAAAAACCTATTCACCCCCCTCTATGTTAGCTTGCTGCCGTACCAAAAGGGCCAACAAGTGGTATCAGAGCGGGTCTCTGAACTTTCAAGAAGATCCAACGATCTTAGAGCAAAGATCCATGGCAGCTCAAGGATATGCTGAAGGCCAATCAATCACCAGACCTCCATTCTTTGATGGAGATGACTACCAATATTGGAAGATGAGAATGGAATGCTTCATTCGAGGCACAGACTTTGATCTATGGCAGGTAATCGAGGTAGGTGATTATGTTATTGTTCCTATTCCAGGCACTACTGCCATTACAGCAGCAGATAAAAGTAAATTATCTTTAAACTTTAAAGCTAAGAACTACTTATGTTGTGCTTTATCCAAAGAGAATTTAGTAGAGTATCTGCATGTAAATCAACCAAAGAAATATGGGATAAGCTGCAGATAGCTTATGAAGGAACAGATAAAGTGAAACAAACTAGGATAGATATTCTTGTTTCACAATACGAACAATTTAAAATGCTTCAAAATGAAAATATCACTACTATGTATAATAGATTTTCAAGCATAGTAGTAGGTTTAAATTATCTTGGAAAAATTCTTTCTAATAAAGAAACTGTTAGAAAAATACTTAGGTCCTTAACTATTTCATGGACACCTAAAGTAACTGCTATTGAAGAGGCCCATGATTTAACCAAATTGTGATTGATAATTTAATAGGTTCTCTCATGGCACATGAAATAAATATGGAGCGATTGTCTGAAAGCTCATCTAAGAAGAAATGTATTGATGCTCTTAAGGTTGTAGCTGCTCCTTCCACCTCTTCCTCTTCTAGCTCCCAAAATGCAGATTCTGAAGATAATGATGCTGATGAAGTACTGTACAAGCTTCAGAAGATTTTAAAGAAGAAGAAAAACAGATCAAGAAGGATCCAAAGAAAGGAGAAAAAGGAGAAAGAACCAGTCTGCTATGAATGCAGAAAGCCTGGGCATCTGAGACCGGATTGTCCAAGACTCAAGAAGACTAGTCAAACCGAGAAGCCCAAGAAGCAGCACAAGAAATTTAAAAGAAGAGGCATGGCGGCTGCTTGGGAAAATGATGAGGTCACAAGCTCAGAATCATCAAGCTCAGATTCCGAAAAGGAGCAGGTAAATCTAGCCATCATGGTGGGACTAGATGAGGTACATTCTGACTCATTTTTTAATTCTTGCACAGATTCAGGGTCAGAATCAGAAGACTTAGAAGAAGTCTTTAATGAAATGTATGAAAACATAAGGGGGTTGTAAAAGAACTAAAAAATCTGAAAAACAACTCTACTTGCTTGGAAAACACCAATTCTGATCTTAAATCCGAATTGGAGCAACTAGAAGAACAATTAAAAGATTGTAAAGATAAAAATTATCTTTTAAATGAAGATTTGAAAAGCAAGAATAATGAGAAGTTAGAGTTAGAAGAAAAATTAAAAACTATAACTGAAGAAAATATGTATTTAAAAGAATCAGTTAGAAAATTAACTGAAGGGAAAATATCTTTAGCCTTATGCTTAAAAGGATCAAAATCTGGAAATAACAAACAAGGGCTTGGATACATACCTCCAGAAAAAGGAAAACAAGCCATGATTCTAGAAAAATATCCACTACCAAAATTTGTAAAAGAAACCAAGATGCCCCAGAAAAAGGCCCCTGTAAAAGAAAAAGTTTACAGAAATCACGTTCTAAAAACTCAGCACAAAGAAAATAAGAATAGTAAAACAATCTATATTCATTGTTGTTCTCATTGCAATAAATTAGGACACACTGTAAAAACCTGCACAACAAGGCACTTAGTTTGGATCCCTAAAGGATATTTTCATGCATCTAACCATCAAGGACCCAAAAGGATTTGGGTACCTACCCTTGAGTAATTTACTTGCAGGTTAGCCTTGGAGCATCAAAAATCAATGATGCTCAAGGTAGGAGTGACTGCAGACTCTTCATTCAAATCACATCTGAAGAAAGAGTAGTCACAAAAATTAAATTGGTCTTTATTACTAACAATTATTTACAAGTTTCATTTAGGTGGAATCTCTCATTCAGGGGGAGCACAGACTAAGGGGGAGTTATTCATTATGTCAATCATTGTTGAACCCCTCAATGGTAAGATTTCTTTCACAAAGGGGAGAGAATGCAATGGTAAGAACCTTCCTTTTTGGTTTGTGACAAAAGGGGGAGAGTATGCATGGTATGCATTATCTGTGAATTTTTCTATAGTTTCTATGCTTTACATATTTTTGTCAGAAAATTCTCATAAATTTTGTCATCACCAAAAAGGGGGAGATTGTTGAACCACTCTTTATTACCTTCATATTTTGGTGCTAACAAAATTTATGATGTAACTTAAATTGAATATTTTGTTTCATCTGTGTCGCATCAATCTCATAGCAAAATGCTGAGTCTCACATTGATGCAATATTGGTGCACTAAAATGATAAAATTGATGTCTAATCTATATACATCGATTTCAGTTCAAGTGCCAAAATTTTATAAAGCGCCACAACGATTTCTTAAGTGGCCTTAACGATTTGTTAAGAAATCGATCTCACAACGATTTCTTAAGTGGCCTTAACGATTTGTTAAGAATCGATCTCACAACGATTTCTTAAGTGTCCTTAACGATTTGTTAAGAAATCGATCTCATAACGATTCCTTTTATAGCCACATTGATTTGCCCTCATATCGATTTCGTTCTCATAACGATTTGATAAGTTTCATATCGATTTGGGTCTCTTAACGATTTCATAAGTGATCACATCGACTTCTTTATTGATCATAACGATTTGCTTCTCACATCGATTTGCTTTCACTTAAACATCGATTTTGTCCAAACATCGACTTCATGTAAACATCGATTTTCTTTATATTCAGATGTTTTAAATATGTTTGGCGCCTAATGAAAAGTCAAAATATCTTCTGACAGATAAAGCTGCATGCTTGTTTCAGAGCTTTGTCAGAAAAGATCTTTGACCTATCAGTTTTAGCATGTTAAGAGAAATACAGCAGTGTGCACTGTTATCATGTAACACTATTTTATGCTAACACACTGCTCCATGCTCACAGATCTCAAAGACCACCAAAGGTTGATTAAGACAAATGAAGAGCAACGACTAGAACTCCAACGGATCTCTTCAACGGATCCATTCAAAAGCTATTCATATAAAAGATGAAGCATTGCTGAAGAACAAACGAGAGTTTTTCTGAAGATCTTTGAAGGAGTGTACAACCAGTGAGGAACCTGAACTCCAAATACACTCAAAGGAAAAGAGAGAAAGAGCCTGAGCCCAAGAAGAAGTGTTCAAGCATTTGAAGCATTCGAGCTTTCAAGCTTCCTTTCTTTTCTCTTTTTTTTTTTCTCCCTGTGCTCATTGTAATCTTGGGGGAGAGTCTGTGACTGTGAGCTAAGTCCTGAGTGTTCATCTTGTAATAGCTCTTAGTTTGATCTTTCTTTTCTAAGAAAGATTTCTGTCCAGCTGTAGGACTGTATACAGTTTGTAACCCAGCTAGGGGTTTGTGTCTAGCAGAACCGCACTGGGGTTTGTACCAGTAGGTTTGCTTCTGAGCCTAGAAAAGAAGTGGGCTGCCTTCTTGCCCAGGAAAGAGAAGAGACCAGCTGGGGTGCTGGGTGTTGTATTGTCCTTAAGGGGGACTGTACCCTTGGTTAGTGAAATCCCAAGAGTTTGCTTGGGGACTGGACGTAGGACTTCCATGTGGGAAGGGCCGAACCAGGATAAATTCCTTGTGTCTTTTGTGTGATTATTTATTTGCTTCCACACTACTACTCTTTATCACACTAAACTAACTAAACCTTCAAGTGTTAATTTCTGTGTTTAAGTTTCTATTTCAGATTTCAGAAAACCTATTCACCCCCCTCTAGGTTAGCTTGCTGCCGTACCAAAAGGGCCAACATAAAGCACCCCTCTGTTCACTGTCTGTGAACGCGACAGAGCCTAGCGTCGCGTTCTGAACGCGATGGTCGTGGGTGTCGGTTCTGGTTGCCGCCGCAGGGCGATCTTCATGCATGTCCGCCGCGTGTCGGGCGCTGGGTGGCCTGCTGACGTTGACCATGGGAAGGTGACAGCTTTCTCCGTTGCATTCAGGTCGCAAGGTAGGGTATCTCGCGTTCCCAACTGTGATGCATTTTAAGCTAGGTTTTCCAAATAGAGCTCCAGCAACTCTGCTCAGCGGGGAGGAGTTTTTGCGAAGGTTTCCGGACGATTCAGGGTTATGGAGGTGTTTTCGGCATGGTCTGCCGCAAGGACGTCGTGCGGAGCGGGGGATACGCCGAGTGGTTGACGTTCTTCACGTTCTTTGCGAAGAAGGTAGGGAGATTTCGCCTCGTTTACGTTGTGAATTGCATGTGAAGCATGAATAGCGGTATACTCGCTTTATAAATGATATAGATATCATGCTAGGACATTGAGTAGAGCATGAAAAAATCGATTTTATATCGTTTATATGGTTGTGTGGGAGATCCAGAGATGGGATCCCGGACTAGGGTTCCTGCCTGTGAAGGCGACGGACTCTCTTGTCGTGTTCTGAACATGACAGGCTGACCCGTCGCGTTCTGCTTTTGAACGCGACCTATCGGGGTGTCGCTTTCAGAAGGCAACAGTAGCCCCTGTCACATTAACAGTTCCGTGGGTTTTATGTATGTGCATGATAGCGTATCTATCGGATTATCATTGTGTGATGTGCAAGGCATTGGTAAGCGGTGCATTGGCACCTGTAGCGCTCGAAGAGCGTGTTGCTCATGTGGTTGACGTGGTGTTCACGTGGTTTGAGCGATGTGCATGTGGTTTGTGTGTGCGTGGCGAGTAGTACGACGCTGTGTTTGTCACGATTTAATTACTATGGTTAGTTTGTGGAGGTTGGGCAGTGAGGTTCCAGCATGAACTAGCCTCGGTTCTTTGATGTCTTTTATAGGTTATTTAAGATGGTTAATTAGTAAAGCATGTGTAGGGTTAAGAGTTAGTGTATGGTTATTAAGTGGTTATTATATATTGGTTTAATGTGGCAATGGAGGTCATAAGATGATCAATGACAGGGCCAGGTCATTATTGGTTAATGCAGTTCATGTATGTGTCTTTGTAGGTTAGCCGTAGGTCACATAGTGACTGGGGACAAGCTATTCCTAACACTTGTACCGTGGTTTGTAATAAAGATATATGTATGTATCGTGGTTTGTGCATTGCCGAGTTGGTGTCCGGCGCCTATTCGGAATAACTATTCAGTCGAGTACCCCAGGTTCTGTGTGAGCCAGGCACATGTGTTTGTTGTGCTTGGGGCGTGTCCCGGTCCGGTGTGTACTACAGAGGTTTGAGTTGTCTTTCGGGACACCCCTACTCCTGTGTTTGAGTTGTACGTCTGGCTGAGGGAAAGACGACTGGGGGCAGCGACTTATGTTGTGGCTATGCAGTCGCTTGTAGCGCGCTCGTGGTTGGGGGTATGGACACCAGTAGATGTACTGGTCCCCAGCTAGTCTGTGTTCCAGTGCCTCACTTTAGGGAGCTCGGGCCGGAGTCCCAAAGGTGCAAAGGACTGGACCTATAGCTGTGTGGTCTGTAGGTGTGGTGTTGGTTGGTCTCCCCTGTTCTTTGGCTTGTGGTTGTAGAGCTACAGTTGGACCTTTCATCCATGACTGTGAGACTGAGAGGTGATTCTTGTGCTGTGTTGTCCGGGTTAGATACTGGCCATCATGCACCAGTAGTCTGTTCCCGTGTGGTAGCATCGTTCTTTCTAACTCGTGCTTTGCCACTGGTTGTGGCCTGTGGTAGTGACTCGCTGGTTGAGGTTTACCCATTGAGGTGCCCTGGTGTTGCAAGGTTGTGATAGTGATTCTGTGGTGGTACCTCGTGGTAGTAGGTGCTGTACCCTTCATGGGTAGCTTTGTGTTATGATACGTTGTGTACCAGCCTTTTTGTGTTGAGTGGATTGTGTTCCGTGAAGGTCAAATGGTGTAACGACCCGACCTCCCGGATCCCCCGCTGGGGACCCCGGTCGTGCCGCCAACCACGGATCCGAAAGACCCGGAAGGTTAGATTTAGTCAGTGAGATAAGCAATGAATTCAAATAACTATAACATAAAGTTCATACAATAATAAGGGAATTATGTACAACATGTCACAAATAAAAGTATAGGTACAAAAAGAAAGGTGCAGTCCTTAAGGGGCATACCCCGAGGACTTGTAAAAAGGCCACTCTCAACTCACATTGTACAAAGCTCACACGCTTGCAACTCACACTGCTGGCAACATGCGGCGCAACAAACCGCCACACCACCACCGTCCGACAACAAACTCCTGCGACAGCAAGTCCCTACCTGAAGAGAGTAGGGGGGTGAGCCTCGCGAACAAGGCTCAGTAGGGATAACCAGTCCCTTACCAGCCAGAGCAGTAGGAACTCCAACAAAGCAGAAGCAAAACTACTCTACAAAGTAGTAAAGTGGGAAACACCTACTGTAGAGTACTACAAAGCAGCGAATCAGAGTAATGCTATGACCCATAACCAGGGTCAGGCCAAACTCGACTCCCGCAGAACCAGCGGAGTCAAACACAATGCGAAAACAACACCTCGGGACGCACCTTCCGAGACAGAGAGGCTCACGGAACACCGGAGCAACCACGTGAGACCAGAGTCTCATGACACAAGCACCAACATCCAGACCCACGAGGTTGGGAAGGAACAACCAGGTGTCCACGAGAGACACCGAACAACACGTAAGAAGGAACGTTCACCACAGGCACAACCACTCAGACCTATACAAGGACGAGGGCCCACAAGCAGAACCACTCTAGACCAGGACAAGACAAGCCCAGCAGGCACAGGCACGCACGACACCCCTTCCGGAAAACCCAAAAGGGCCGTCGGCAACGCTGGCACACACGACACGACTAGAAAATCCGGAACACCACATGACAGTACAGAAACCAAGCTCTTCTAATAATCGATGACAGACAGACAATCGATTATTTGATAGAGCAAGCCTCCTAGCACCGCCGTTAGGACACGACCACGAAGGTGTCACTTCGGTCACTGAACGCCGGAAGGCAACCTACCGCGTTCCCCACCAGAAGGTCCAAGGGCAACCTGCCCTGAGGCACGCCGACACGCCAATGAGGCCACGGAAAACACTTGAGGCAAGCTTGGTGTTGTGTGCCCTTATCCCGTCGCGATACCATCGCGACAGGAAGGGCAACCGCGACAAGCACCCTGTTGCGATAGGGAAGCGCGTCACGACAAGAACCCTGTCGTGACAGGAAACTGGGTCACGCCATGACTCTTATCGTGACGGCTAACCGCTCCGTGATAAGGTAACGCCTGACCAAAGCGACGCCTTTTCTAATGTCGCGACGCGCACAGTGGTCGCGACATCAGATGGAGGTAGACCGCGGGATACTACATCCCGGGGTCACCACACACACTACATCTACACATCTACGGGGAGGGGAGCATGAGGAAAGCTGTAAAGAAACACAAGGGCTCCCAATCCACCGAATGGTAAGGCACAAGAAATCCCTACACTTAAGGAAAACCAAACCCAAGAAATGGGCCTTCACGAAGCTCGGCCGCCTCCTCCTCACTCCTCACCACTCCGCCACTCCACCACGAGCTGCCAGCACCGCCACGAGCTCCAAGCCACCGGAGAAGGGAGGGGGAAAGCATCCCCTCCTCAGAGAGGAGGAGAGGGAAAGGAGAAAGGCCAAAGGAGGGGAAGGGGCCCCGGCCAAGGCTTTTAGCGTTCGGCCCCCAAGACGCGACGACCGCCCACACCGCGACCAGACGTGTTCCATAGGGACACTGCGACAACCAGACAGGTCGCCCTAACACACCTGTCCCTCTGGCAGGCGTCAGGACGACCAAAAAATGGAAACGATGTCGCAACCCGTGACCGAGCGCGACAAGAACGCGACGGAACAATTGGTCGTTACACAGATGACTGTCACATTGGGCACCTCCGACGCGACACTAACACGTCACCCAGAGTGGATGCGCTAGTGGCCAGTCATCCAAACACACAACCGGAGGAACCGAAAGCCCAGGATGTTGCAATACATCCAACAAAAAAATAATTTTGTCCTCGAAATTAAGGGCGAAACCCGGTCGAAGAACACAACAGGTACAAGGGGACCACTAAATCGTACCATGACTTCCCGGTGGTCACCACCATGACCCTGCCACAAAGGGAGTGCCTAACCAGACAACCGATGGCTCGCAGAGTGCACACCAACGGCGCGGAGCACACAAGTGGTTGTCGACAACTCCACAGGCATGACGCGCACCAAACCGACCAGAAACACTGAAACCGCCAGCAGAAAACCACACGACTGAGCCTCTCAACAGACCACGCTGTTGAGACCAACCGGTCAGTAACCCACTCTATCATCAGCGACTAGACAGAGGTCCCAGCTACTGACGGCAATTGAGAAAATGCAAAGAGGTCATCCATAAGACTCCGTTGAATGGCTCCGCACAACTAGCAACAGCTAGCACCTACAGCAAGGCCAAACAAGAGCTTTTTAATGGTGACCCAAAACCAAGCAGAAAACATGCACGTGGAGAAAACCACGGAGAGCAAGGCAGTGTCCGTCGGCCCCACTAGATCTCACCCAGATCCTCCTCGTGGTCCGACCAGGAGACACAACGCATGCGGAGCCACAAAAACTTGGAGTTACACGCTCCCCAATGTGGCACACCATGACGGAAAACATGGAAGACGTCAGAAGTGAAACCAAAACTTAGCACACTCACAAACGGCACGTAGGACAGTGTCCATCGGCACCACTCGATCTCACTTAGATCGTCCTTGTGGTCCGACAAGGACACACAACAACTGTGGAGCCACAGAAAAACTAGACCAAAAGCTCCATAGGCACAATGCGCAGAGGCAAAATAGGGAAGACGTCGAGGTTGGCAAAGCCAGGCATCCCAGACGTCGGCGCAAAATGCACAAGAATCGAAACAACTGCAGAGGTTGAGGACAACACGTTGACCTCAAAGGGACCCAAACCTAAGCAGGGTATCCCAACAGAATGCACTCGCTCCCAAGTGAGAGAGAAAACCGGCCACAGGCCACGGCCAAAACCTGAGTACCACCGATAGGGCTACCTAGACAAGGCAAAGCAGCCACCACCACCCCAGCAACGGTACAACACAAGGCACAGGCCAACACAAAGTGTCCCAGACGCGGAAAGCTCAATGCCTAACACCGAGCAAACTCAGGAAACGATGCACAAAGCTCACAATCAGGCACACGGCATGACAACACGGTGCCAACACCAGCACTAGGAGCCACCAAGGTACAACACAGTGCACCAAGGCTCCAATACATAAAACAAATCACTTGAGCATGAGCAAATGGTGCCACCACAAGCACCAAAACCAGGCAAGATGCAACACAGTGCACCCGAGCGAACAACAACAGGGCTAACAGGAAGGGCTCTCTCCACAAGAGACCTGTCAAAGCCACATGCAAGGAACCGTAAGCCTAAAAAGGGCAGAACAAGGCACACTGGCCGCGACCCTCAAGTCACAAAGACACAAAGCATCGAAAGAGAAACACGCTCAAGGTGCAGTAACAGCCCGCACCCACAGCCTGAAACAATACAGGCCAACGAAGGGGACTCCCCACTAGAGACCCACAAGAGAAAACACACGAAAATCCAGCAGCTTCAAGAGCATGACAACCACATTGGCTCTTAGAAGCACACAACACAAAGCACCGCTCCTACCACATAGGCGGAGAGGGCCACACCCAACGACGACAAGTACCTCCAAGCACAGCTTAGGTACAAGCACAAAACACACACCGGAATGATGCCTGCACATGCAAGCCAAATAAACGAAAATCGGTGCTGCCTCACATAAAAATAGGG